>JAWWEW010000041.1:40943537-40953979 GCA_035583185.1 Anabacerthia variegaticeps | reverse complement strand
TCTAGGGAAGCTTCTAGCAACTTCTCAGAGAAACCACTGCTGTGGATACCCCTCTCCCCTTGCTACCAAAACCTTGCCATGCGAGCCCAATAGTCTCACAATCAATGAACATGTTATATTCTCATATATTCTCAAATATTCTCATATCACCATCAAATTATCTCTGTTCTTTAACACACTAATTCAAATTACTATGCTTTTTCTTCTATACAAAAGAACACAATGATCTTCTATAAGCAAGTCTGTTGGGTCCATTCAGAGATTTATTTTGATCACACATAAAAAGTTTTTATTCAGGATGAATAATTGGGGAAAGAATTTTATTGGAAGGGGAAGTGCAACTGTGTGGTACTTTCAACTGACAGATTTACAACTGTGTGTTACTTTCAACTGACAGATTTGTCATTTTCCAAGTTGCAGTTACATGGAAAGTAAGGTACCGTAGGAGTAAATGTGCCTCCTTGCTTTGTTTTCCAAAGGAAGTCCCTTAAGAAAATATCCATCCCTGGGGGACAGCTTTCAAATATAAATGGCTTTATTTCTCTTTGTAGATGTCATCCCAACATAGATATATTTCTGATGCCTACTGTCTTTTGTAAATAAGAAGTGTAACTATAGTTACACTATAGTAAGAATAAACAACATATTACTGCAAAAACGGTTTTCACATGTCTTTTCAAAGTAACATTTCAATAGAAAGGTTTGCCTACTGAATACTGCATAATTATTGTTGTTTGGTTTGTCTTTTATTGTATGTAAAAAACTCTCCTTTTCTGCTTTCCGTACTGTATTGTTGCTTATTCATTCTCCGTTTAATAATTGTTTTCACAACATCTTTGTGTTTGCTACAACTAAGTATCAGTTAGTCAAAAAAACATAAAAAACCCAATAATTTATAATTTATTCTCCATCTGTTAAGATTCATATTAATGCCAGTAAACTACCTCTTTATGGCCTAAAATAAATTTGTCTCTAAATACTAAATGCTAAGTTAGGGCTTCCTGGTTCCTCTATGTCTTTCAGAGATCACTCCAAAATAGACCTAGCTAAAACATTTAATAGTTTGCATCTGGATCATAAATGTACACTTAGCAATGAAGATTTAGCAAAATGGATTTTGAGAGGAAATATAAAAGAAGTCTTTGAACTAGCATCTTCTTTGATCCTTCTTATTAGTTTGAGAATAAAAGGAATATAAAGTAGATATAGAGCTGGTCAAATTTTTACAGTGTCTTTTTTTTACTTGTCTATTATGTTTGAAGACATTTTTACTGAAGCATACCTGTAAAAAAACCAAGCAAAATAAATACAGTTATTTTCTAAAACCTTCAGGTTTTAAATCAAGTTTATTTGATTACTAGATTCTTTGAACACTTAGATTGTAAAAGAAAATTATCCAGAAGTGAAATAATTTTACTCTCACAATTATTTTTTCAGTAGTGGGGAAATATTCCGCACAGAAACGCAGAGCGAAGGAGCTTGCAGAGTCTCCTGGAGATGATCTAGTCCATCCCCCTGCTCAGAGCAGAATTAGATAGAGTAGGTTGCTCTGGGCAGTGTCCAGCTGGGTTATGAATAGTTCCCAGGATGGAGATGCACAGCCTGCCATTCATTAACAGGGCAACCTGGCTCAGGGTTTGATCATCCTGAGAGCAGAAATGTTTAGTCTATTTAAACAGAATTTTCCATGTTTCAGTTTGTGCCCATTAACTCTTCTCCATCACTGGTCTGTCTCTATCATCTTTAGTTTATCCAGTCATGTATTTATATACATTGCAAAGATCCTTCTGAGCCTTCTCATTTCTTCTCTCAACCTTTCCTTGTGTCAAATGCTCTGCTCCTTCGATGATCTCGTGGCCCGTCACTGGACTCACTACAGTGTGTCCCTGTCTCTCTTGCACAATTTGTTTACACAATCTGAAGCACCTAACACTGTAAGAATCATTTATTTTCCTAATGCTAAGAAAATTCTGCCTGTGTTTCTTCTCTTGAGATGCTGTACACACCATTTTCCTTCATCTACCGCTATTGAAATTGTCTTCTGAAGAGTAAGATTTTAATGATGAAAAAGGCAATGATTTTCTATTCAACTTGTCCCCCTCAGTAACCACATTGTTTGTGCAGTCAAAATAATAAAATTTACTTTGGCAAAAGTAACTCCACCTTTCTCTGGCTTCTAACACTTCACACACTGAACTAGGACAGGAAGATACTACACATTTTGTCCCTTATTTGGATTCTCATTTTCTCCAATAAAAATCTCTCTTTTTGCCTTAATTTTTCCCCTCTTTAAACCAATATTTGTTAGGGGTTAAAAAAAAAAACAAAACAACACTGTACTTTTGGAGACAAAAGATGCTTCATTTTAATATTTTTCAATTCATTAAAAAAATTCAACGTTATTATTTTTTTTTATTTCTTTAGGAAGTGTCTTTTGCTTCTTATTTCTTTAGAATTATTTCACTTCATATGGTTTGGCTTCCAGTTTTTCTCTTTTCCTCCCACCTGCTCCTGAGGAAAACATTTAGAGAAAACAGAAACCAGTGGGAAACATCCATAATAAAGACTTATTAAATGAAATAAAGGTTTTGAGAATTATCACATTCATCAGTCTAAATCCCTTTGATGTCTTTGACATATTGTATTCAGTTATACAACCTACCTTTAAATCTGAAGATATAACAGAGGCTCAAAGCCCATTTCAGCTATGTGAGAATAGGAATTATTTATAGGATGAAATACTTGTTCAGTAAAATCAATTATTTTTTCCACATTATATCTTCCAGTAAGTCTAATCTTTAAAAGCTGGTTTTAATTTCCCAAAACAGTTCTGTGGTGCATCCTTGTAGTAATTTTGAGATTTTGAGTCCTTTTAGATTTTTCACATTGAATCTTCACTGTTTCATATTAACCTGCCATATTTAGACATGGTAAAAAGAGCTCAAAGGACTTTATTGTACAACAGAGCTATTTTGTTTTAGTGTTACTAACCCACCATTTGCTAACATGAATTTGCAATCTAAAATACATTTGTTTTTCGCCTCAGATGTGGAAGCTTCAAATTTCTGTGGTGTTTCCATGACTTAGGGTCTTGGTTTCGTGCATTATAAGTAAATTTCTCACTGCCTATTATGATTTATTACATAGAAAGGTGTTGAAAGTTGAGTCATGAAATCTGAAGTCTGGATTCAGACCAAAAACACCACAGGCATATATTTTGCACTAGGGATGCTATGAAAATAGGTCATTCTGTTGCCAAATGTATATTAAGAAGCTCTTCCAAAATGCTAACTGTCATAATTTCAGACTCTGAAGGCTGAGAACTTCTACGCTAACTATCAAGAGATGTTTAACTTGGAACTTGTTTATTTTACATACTGCTTTGGTGCTCTGAGCCTCTGTTGCTTTATTCTGATGTATTTCCATTGTGTAAAATTCTAACAATAGAACTGTAACAACAACCAGAGTAAAAGAGTAAATAATTACCAAAATAGTTATACTGTGTCTTTTGTTTTAAATGATTTTAAATGTTTGAAGAATAAGAAGTAAATGACTTCTTTTATATAATTAAATTTAGGTTAAAGAAAGCTCAGAAATATTTGGAAATGCCACACCAGCAATTATCTACTGCCTTCATGTAGGTCTATGTCAGAACCACAGAGTGTTATTTTAGATACATCCAGAATAATGTACTATTCATTCCTTAGTATCAGTGCACCATACTATATAATTTATATGGATGATAGACACACTTCAGCTTGTATGTTTAGACATTTTCCAAAAGCATTACACGTTAAAATTTGAAAAATAATTAGCTTTTCTCACACAAACCAATTTAAGACTGTTGAAAATTCTCTACAGGGTTTATTGAATTGTGAATTATTTGATTAGCGAATGCAACACACATCACAGAGTCAGAATTATCTGATAGATTTTATGGCTGAGACAGCATTCAAAATACTAATGTACATTAAGCACTGGATAACATTGTTTACGTAGGCAAAAAAAAAATCAGGAAGTTGTGTTAATTATCCAAACTATCCTGCATACTGAAATGCACAAGTAAGATCTACAGAATTGTTTTAATTTTACTTTGGTGAAACTGAATTTTGTTGTCCTTAAATCCATGATACAAATAGAAACATAAGCATTGTTATACACACAAACTAGAGTAACATCATAAAAATTCAGGGTTTGAAGATGTTAGTAGTACTTGTGATAATAAGTAAGAACCTAATGATTTTTAAGAATGAGGAAAGGAGACAATTTCAATAATTTTAAAGTAAAATGACTCCATAAAAAGAATATTAATAGATATATTCCTCCTTATTTTTCTGGTATCATTTTATAGCCTTCTTTAAAACTGTTTTAAAATTTTATTTCCTAAAATTATTATTAAGTTTATTGGATCTAAAAAAGAAATAGTAACTCTTTAAAATTTGCCACCAATGAAATAGAAAAAGTTTTTTAAAGAGCAGTATATTTTAAGTGATTACTTTACAGGGTAGAATTAAATATCATTGAGAAAAAATCCTTAAGACATACAGTAAACTCCTGAAATTGTGGCACAATTGGTATAAGGTGTAGAAAAGAACTAAAGAATTAATGTTTTGGCGCAGTTCCCACTTTCCAAAAAAACCCCAAAAAACTCGAACAACCCAACACAGAAATACAAAACCCAACATTCTTATCAATAGTGAAAGACACTTTTCACTTAGAGAAAAAATATATATGTGTGTGTATGTGTATGTGTATGTGTGTGTGTATGGGCTGAGGCGTGTGTGTGTGTGTCTGCATTTAATATTTCAAATATATATCTTTTACAGACATTTTTACCTTTTCGTGTAAAAAGAATATTTGATGGGAAAAAAAAATTATTTTGAATTTTTAGAAAAGAACTATTAATTGGCAAAACAAAAATATAAAATAAAAATCATGGCAAATACAGTGGAGTATCCGCAAACACTCTTTACCAAAAATTAGATTCTGAGTTGTTGATGTCTGCATGTTCTTTTGTTTTTCCCATACAAACATACTGTTTTATTGAAATAGCTGTATGAACCCAGCATCTCTTGTGTAGAGCTAGCCTCTTGGAAGACTCTGATATTATGAGTAGTGCATAGTGGGTAGAGACCTAGACGTTGCATTTGTGCTAATAAATTAAATAGTGACTAGAAGTGTCATCTAGCACTGGAATATGATCATCTGTAGTTTTAAATTAATACCATGGTCCTTAGCAGGCTTCTGGCCCATGTCAGCCACTATTCTCCCAGCAGTTGCCAAATACAGCTACAACACTCAAAGGTCATTCCCAGCAGGCAGCTTGAATGCACTCATACTGTTGTAAAGGCCAAGATATGGGCCTTTATATGATGAGCTACTTCAGGCCAATTGGCCTGAGCACCAGTGAGCATTCTTGAGCACACCTGGTGACTGTTAGTGTAGGCTTGGACTCGTTGTCCAAGGTGACATCCTTTCTGACCTTTTTGTCAATACTTGTGCACAAAATGCGTCTTCATCAGTTAAATATTATCATATGTCTACTATGTGCAATAAATTAGGGCAAATAGAAGGATTCAATTTTTGGCCACTACAAGCTGAGTAATTTTTCAAGGACTCTTATCTTGTTAAATATATTAATTCTGGTAATGTCTTCTCTCTCTTTGGAATAATCATTTTTTTTCATCTGTGTAAACAGCATCTGCTTAAAAAGCAAACTGAAATATTGGTTGTTAAAGATACAAAGTCATTGAAGAAAAAACACAGAAAATACCTAAATACAGAGAAGTCTGGACAGGAGCTTGGTTCTGTTCTGTATATTGTCCATCACAGGGTTACAGGACTCAATACATGATCTTATCATGCAATTATTTTTTGCCTAGAAATGAGCCAAAGACATCATCTTTCAAGCTGATTGCCCATTTTTTGATGTTTATGGACTTTAGGAGTCAACAAGGAAGGCTCACTCTGCTTAAAAACTCTCAGGTTACATTAATTAATTACATTAATTCACCCTTTACTTCCCATGCCCTATAATACCATTTGAATATATGTTTTAAAAAGATATGAGTTTGTTGTGACTTTTTGTGCTTGATAGGCAAGAAATATGCATATATAACATTAGACATTTCATATTTAATTCATCCAGTAGAAATCTCAGCCATTCTGTAAAGGAAAAAAAAATCATTAGCGGGAGCATAAAGAAGTTGTTCTTGCTTTACATATTTTGTCTCCCCTATTCTGCTGTTCCCCTCTGTTTCCTTCCTTGGCAGTATAGTTGTTATGTTCTGTATGCTTTCCAACTAGAAAAAGAGCTTCATCATATTCAATTGCCATTTTAACATGTCTCTCTCACACAGACACAAATAAGTCTTACTGATAGCTCTGAACTAGATTAGTCACAGAGGAGCATAGCACAGGGATATTACTTGCAGCCCAACACCAGATGCACTGGAGTATTCTCCAGGGTCAGTCATTTCTGAGGTTAGGAGAAGTGTTTCCACCTCCTCTCCTGCCCTCCCCTGGTTTTGGAATTGGTTGAAGTAACTACATTTGGCTTTATTTGTTTTTGTGATGTAAAGTCTCCTTTTCCTATGGTTTCAGTAAAATATGCAACCCCTTCTACTGTTTTGCCTGGGTGTTTTACCTATTCTTATAGTGTGGGTTGGACTGCTGTGAAGATTATATGCTCTATGTCTGGGCATTGTAGAAAGACACTTCCTCTTGAAGGAAGAAAGTAATCAGCAAAAACATCTGCCAATACCTGCAGCAGCAAACCCCTGTTAAGTCAAAAGGAACAAAGAAGGAAACATGGACAACATCTATCAAGTAATACAGCAGCTCAGCATGCCTTTTGAATTAGGGCCTATATGCAGGTGCACTTGAAAAATATCCTTTTCAAGCACAAGCTGTTAAAAGGTTGGGAGTTCAGATGCCACCTGTCCTTCTATGGGAGTTGTCCTTCTGTTGTGAGCTGTTTCCAGACAACAGCTGAATCAATCACCTTTAGAATTTATATACCACAGCCTCATAAATCACGTTCCTAGGGATTCACCATGTTGTAACCACTGATGTCAGCCTCTGTTGTCTGAAAAAAATTCCCTGTGACCATGTGCATGTATTCCACTAGCTGGATATACTGATTATTTAATGCTCTTCAAAATAAAAATAACTAAATAATTGCATTAGCAAGAATATATGACATTCTTAAAAGTCAGAATACACTCTACCCGCTTTTCAGTATGTACCATATGTTTTATGACTGTACACATATTCACTGCAAAGTTTTGTCCTGACAAAAATTTATATTTTTCCCCATGTAATTACTGAAATTACTAAAATTCAAAGGCAATGTTAATTGCATTTTAACAGTTTTCACGATTGTTTGAACAGAATTAATCACAAAAATTAATGAATTACAGAGTGGTTTATTTAAACACAGTCAACTAGCTACATCATATTCTTACTCATCTTTAAAGCTACTTGTAAGGAGTTTAACTTAATTCACTTCTAACAAAGATCTACAGGTATTAATTAGCATTTATTTTTATACATTTTTGTTTGCAATAGAAGCCATAGAGGGGCTTCTACTTGTGTGTAAGACCTTCACAATTAGCTGGATAGAACAGAGTGCTAGAAATTAAATTACATTAAATGATTTTATTCCAAATGGGAAGGAGGCATAAAGAGATTTAAACCAGTTTCTGTAATATTGTTTCAATAATGGAATTATTTACTTGGGATTAAAAGTTTCTTTTCCAGGTACCTCCAGAAAGTCTATAATAGTTATTATTTTAGGAATGGGTTTGCATATTTACCTTTTTTTCCTCTGTTAGAATTTTTTCTCTTTTCCAACTCTTCAATCTTTGAAAATGAAGTAAAGATCATGGAGATGAGACAGAAATCTGCATTAAAGCATATTTTATGAGAAAATCAGAACACAAGGAACTAAATTAAAGTTGGTTATAATGCTACTGAATCTTTCACAACATCTTGCAAGATATCTTTTAAAAACGGAAGAATCAATACACACATGATTGTGAAATATCTGAACAAGCAAGTCAGTCATTACAGCCTGAGGATTTATTTTTATTTTTTTTAAATTTTGTCATCTGAGTGAAACAAAAGTTTATGGTGTAGGGACCAATGTCGGATTTTTCTAAAGCAGCTTTAGGTGCTCATTTTTATGGGATATATACTGAGAGATCTTCCAAGTTGGCATCTTTTAAAAATCAGGAACACAAAATTGTTTCAAGCTGGGCAAAAATTCTTAGGATTTTTTTTTTTTCTCAATCTTGACCTGAAAACTTTGCCTTTAAAAACATAACAAAACTTTCGAGTGTGGAATAAATTA
This sequence comes from Anabacerthia variegaticeps, assembly GCA_035583185.1. Taxonomy (NCBI): domain Eukaryota; kingdom Metazoa; phylum Chordata; class Aves; order Passeriformes; family Furnariidae; genus Anabacerthia; species Anabacerthia variegaticeps. The sequence continues at coordinate 40,945,626 of JAWWEW010000041.1, read as the reverse complement.
TCTCTAGTGGCTATCTAGACATGTATTACATGCTCTTTACTATAATCTTAGGATGATGGAGCTCCAAGTATAATATATTCAAGTACATTATTCCTGATGAGGTTTCAAGAAAATCATTCTGAGCAGGGAATGTCATGTTTCACATGCATCTGCTCTAGCTTTGGAGTAAAAGCAAGAATGTCTCCTGGTTCGAATGTTAATGCATACATTTTATTCTACTCAGTAAAAGGGAGGACCCCTATATACAGTATATCTCCTGTTCTAACAAGTGCGGAATCTCCATGGCCAAAAGCAGAAAATTGTTCCAGCACAGTACATACTTGGAATACACACCATTCCAGGGTAGTGAAAACAAGACTGCATCAGATTCCACACATGGAAGAACTGCAACCACTAATTGGGTATCATTATAAAGGCTATCCCATCTGGATTTGGATACAGAGGCTTGAATACAAAAGTAGCCATCAATCATGAAAATGCTTTTACCAAGTCTCTATGCTTATAGTTATACAGGAGGCTACAGCACATGCTAACATTTTCTACTCACAGGAAATTATGCTAATAGCTGAAAATTTTGAGTGCCTTTTTTTTTTTTTTTTTCCCCAATAGAAAAGTACTTTGCAATGGGATAAGGATGTTCCATATGCCTGAGTTTAATTTCTTTGAACACTTACCTGAAACAATACTTTGTGTGATCACAGTCACCACAGACAATAATTAAAAAAAAAAAAAAAATATAAACCAAAACAGCCAAACTATTAGTTCTGACCTCCCTTTTCCTGCCTTTTCTTCATGGAGAGTTACAGTTAATAAGAGACATAAGTGCTGTGAAATTTGCAAGTGATCAGGCTGCAGCTCAGTGGCTTAATTGTGAATTAAGGTCAAAAATCTGCAGTGTTACCAATTTCTAACTGCTTCAGAACATAATTTTTGTCACTGAGCAGGAGGAAGAATAATATATAAAATTGAATTATTGGTATAAGAATCCCATGATTTTAGCCTGATGAAAAAACGGACTTTTATTGAATTTCTGAATAAAATAATCACTATATTTTGTAGACAAACATCATCTCTGTTACTAGTACATGGAAAAATAGAATCATAGCAGATTTATGTATTAAAAAGACCTCCTGTGGGTTTAGTGATAAAAATGATGATGAATAGTTTGTTTTATATTCAGCTTGCCAAAGAAATGACCACATTGCATATGAACTTTGCAGCACAAACATGTTTCTAATAGTTAGCTGTATAAAAGAGAACCTTGCTGGCTACAACTGTGTCACACTTAACTCAGGTTGGGTTGAAGTAAGGCTGTTGGTATTAAGAATTCACTTTGTGTACACCTTGTGTCACGAGCTGCATCCATGTCACTGGATAGCCTACAAGCTCTCTTCACAGATAATCCTAATTTATAGAGCTAATGTGGCCTTTGCAAACAGTGTAAGGAAAATTACATATTTTTCTAGGACTTTCTTTGTGTTAACTGTCCTTTCATCCATTTTATTCCCTGAAAATAATTTTAAACTATCTATGAAATTCAGTATGTATTCTTAGGAAGTTGAACTCGTCTGTATTCCCCCTTCTGTGTTGTTTTGGTAATTTTCCCTTTCCCCTCTTTTTGTTGCAGAATTTCCTTTTTTCCTATAGAAATTCTTCTTTGGGCCCTTATTAGCCAAACTGCTTCCAGTACATATATGTAACATTGTAGTTTATGAAAGACACAGCATAAGAGTACCAGAGTTACTCAGAAAAGTGCTTATATGATTATCACTCATTTGTATTCAAAGTACACTTTCAATAAATCATTGCTGTAAAAAGTGAGTGAAACAGGTTTAGATCTGTTTAGACTCTTGCACTACTTCACCATTCGTTTCACACAGTAAATAATTTTTATGTCTACAGGGATTCTCTTGATTGCTATTAAGACTATCAAACCACAAAACTTAAAGGGAACATCTCTGCAGGATGCTATAACAAAATAATTTCGTGTTGCACTCAGCAATTTTGTGGGACACTGGTGTCCTAGTTCAGTAGGTGGGACCAGTTATCACTGTGTGGGAGTGATTAAAGCTGTGTATTCTACCCCCAT
>JAWWEW010000041.1:40924372-40943437 GCA_035583185.1 Anabacerthia variegaticeps | reverse complement strand
AACTGTAATTCTGACTTACAATATCTCTCGTGGTAGGTCCATTTCTCCTGCCAGTTTGCTTTTAAACCAGCACAACTGGTCACACATACAAATCTATGGTTCATATTTTTTTCCTCTTGTCAAAGATGAGACTCCTGACTATGGTAAGTTATCTTTGAATGCAGAGAATGCAGTCTGCTCCAGCTGCTGAAGTGGAATGTGCTAGCTCAGGATGCAATTAGTTGCCTGGAATGAAGTTTTGTAGCAGACAGCTATACACATCAATGGCTACAAATTCCCAGCTGTTTGCTAGAATAGGTCACTGACTTGGAAGGAAATAGCAATTAAACAGTACATGTAGACTTTGAATGGATTTGCAACTTGGAATTTAGTCTGCTGCCTACTAAAGATATCTGATAGTTTGTTAGTGGGATACTTTAGAGAGAAAGGATCAGAAGAAAGATTTTGGAAGTCAGTAGAAGTGAAGAATATAATAGCCTACATGTCTGTGTTTCCTAAACCTCTTACACATGCTATTTCAGCAGTTATCCTGTGAAATTTTAACTCCTCATTGCACTATAGATTTGATTTTTCAGCAATTTGAAGGATTTTTTTTCCTACTCCCAAAGTAGTTGTCCACAGCATCTGTGCAGAGCTGGCAGCACAGAAAGCAGGTTTTCATTACCTTAACAGCTGCTTAAAAGATCCCAAAGACATGACTTGGGCTGATGTGATATTTGGAAAAGAGATCCATCTTCATTAAAATAAAAAAAACAAGAACGCCACTCACCTGAGCCAGTACAGATGTTAGTAATCACATTAGCTTTCTTCCAGATGAGAAAAGATATTTGCTAAATATCCTGGATGAGGCTGTGCTCAAAAACAATCACTACATCCACTATTGAACAGTTCATGTGTAGTCAGTGAAATCTTTCCATCGGCTAATTTAAAAATTGCAATGTATATAATTGAGGTAATCTGAGAATTTGATAGGGGGATATTCAGAGAAATAATCAGAACAGGAACTAAAGAAACAAAATGTAATATTCATGATAATGAGATCCTTAAATAATCCTGCCAGGTCATTAAAGGATGAAAATACGAAGAATAGAAGTCTGTAAATAACGCCAGTAGAGCTTTTCTGCAAGAGAAAATGGTCACTGTGGAACGATGAATAAAAGGAGGAGAAAAATATTTTTTCCTGCATTTTCTTAATACCTAATTAAAAAAAAAAAAATTCACTACTTTGAGACATTTGTTCTTATTCTCTAGACACTCACTGGTGCAGGCTGCTTCTTTTTTTTTTTTTTTTTCCTTCTGATCTCTTGCTACAGAGAATACCTGAAAGATTGAAGCCACTTCTTTGAAAACACTACTGAGCATTGACAGCAGTGTGTCTAGTCCTTGGGTGCAATGCAAAACAGTATTTGTCCTGTTGGATTGGGAGGCTTCAGCCTGCACTTGAACAAAAGCTTGCTCCTTCTATGCTCTATCATACTCTGCCTCTGATTCACAAGAGGACTCAAATGAATCTTGAAGCTGTAACACTTGGGCACAGGAGGAGTACAGATGCTCAAGAACAGAAAAATCCTGATCCAGAACTTGAAGACAGCTGTACCACAGTGTAAATATATGGAACAATTTTTGTCAAATGGGTTCTATTATTCTTCCCCTGGTGGTAACATCTATCTTTAGAAGCCATTAGCTGGAAATTATTTTGTTTCATACAATCAAATCATAGAGTTCCAATAGGAGTTGATAGTCTCAGCACTTTCTGAAATCCTATTGAAAAAAATATATTTTTTCAAACTTGTCCACAAAGAAATTGATCACAAAAAAATATTCAAAAGAAAACACTAACAGAATTTTTACACTGAAACAAATGAATGGTCCAGATAGGTTAGTTTCATGTCATCTCACTAAAATGTAAAAAAATATTTGTCCTTTGGTTTTGTTTATTTTAATCCAAATGTACTAAGTTTCTATTGGATGAGAAAAAATGAAAGAGGAAAGCTTTTAAGTATTCGGAGTTATCTATCTGGGTTCTAGAAGGCAATATTTCTGATAGAACACATTCACTACAAGATTTCTTTCTTTATTTTTTTTTTTAAATTTAAGAAAACCTTCAGTTCTAGTCATGGTAAAGACATCCAATGACAAAGCTGTTTAAAAATTCAGTTTACTTTGATGCAAGGGTATTATTCTCTTTTTCTTTCTTTTCTTTCTATTCCCCACCTCCCATACTGAATAAGCAGTTCTCTACAAACAATCCACTTGGGCTTAGATATGGATCTTAATTAACAGAAAAATTGTCAGCAGGCACTAAATCCCTTCTCAGGAACAGAAAAGAGTCTCAATGGCACAGATTTTCTTGGCTTCAAATTAATGAACTACCACTATCTAAACAGACCAGATGAGCAGGAGAGTATATGTCTTTATTAGACACACTGCTCAAAATACTCTGTGTGAATAAAAAAAACTAAACACTGTATTATATCCTTCAGACAAATTGCAAGCTTATACTAAAAGAGTGAATGTAGGAAATGAGCTATACTACAGTCTTTAATAAGAGCAAATGATAGAGAGAAAAGATCATAGTAAGATCTGACTAAGTAGTATAGGCATGTGGAGACACCATCCAATCTACCTGAACTGCATATAGTATGCCCAAGTTACAAGGAAGTTTTCTTTGTGTTAGATACATAAAACAGTTCACCCATACTTTCCTAAGCTAAAAGTTATTTAGATGGCTGAATGTAATTTATCAGATAAGGAAAATAATAAATTTAAATTCCATTATCACATTTATCAATGTTGACTTCTCACCCAAAAAGTGTAGATCACACTTTTATGCCCTGTCTGAATATCCACACCATTTTTTTTCTTTTTTAATTTACAGTACTAACACAGATGCCTACATCTAGAAAAAATATGCATTTTTTTCCAAGTATTGGTTGCTTCCATCCTCATTTAATCTTCCACTGACATTTGATTTGCGAAATTGGTGATAAACTTTTGCTAATGTAAATTGTCCACTCATTTTTTGTACTTTGCTAAAAGGACCAGATTGTACAGCAATAACCTGATTTGGAAGTGTTTTCTCATCAGTTACAGTAGCTTCTGTGAGTAAAGTCTAAGTGAGTTTTTAGCTTAGTATTATTATTCTTGGAGCATTCACTTCAGTATGTTTCTTCAGAGAGAGTTTGTAAAAGTTTAAGACATCTTGCAAAAACGAAAGGCAGTGCTGTAATAATGGATCGTCCCTCATCTTCAAGAGATCAAGACTTTTTTCCCTATTACTTGCTATTTTCTTTTTCTTCTATATTGCAGATTCTTCTTTTTGCTGCAGATAGAGTCACCTGTGCACACTATTGGCAGGAGATGAGGAGATCAAAAGGAGGTTCATCTCCAAATCCTTCTTTCATTGAAGTTTGTGGCTTCAGAATCTGTATTTCGAGCCTGCAAGCTCCTAGTTCATTTTCTGCCACAGGCTGTGACTAGAAGGTCTCTTCACTTTCTGTGTATTATAACATAGACATGAGAAACCTTTCTGGGTAAGGGTTCAGTCTGACAGACTAGCACTGTCAAATGCAAAATATTTTGTGCAAGACATAACTGGACTAATCTGAAGTTCTTCAGCATAGTTCTTCAGTATTTGCAGTGCTCTTTTACCAGTTCCCAGCCTCTGTCTGTGGAACAGCTAAACCACAGAATCATAGAATATATCAGATTGGATATTATTGAAATTATTGAGTCCAACCTATGACCTAACACCATCATGTCAACTAGACCATGCCCATAACCCGTCTGTCCTTAAACACCTCCAGAACAGTGACTCCACCACTTCCCTGGGCAGCCCATTCCAATGCCCAGTCACCTTTTCTGTGAAAAAAACTCTTCCTAATGTCCAGCCTAAACCTCCCCTGGTGCAGTTTAAGACTACGTCCTTTCATCCCACCGTTGGTTGCCTGAAAGAAGAGACCAACTCTCATCTGGCTACAATCTCCTTTAAGGTAGATGTAGAGAGCAGTAAGGTCACAAACGTGTCTGAAGTCACTTTAGTCAATGAAAATATGAAAGAATTATTTCACAGTATTATTGATAAAAGCATTGTATCTTATCAACCTATGGAAGTATCTAAAGAGAGGGTGTCGAGAGGATGGAGCCAGGCTCTATTTGGTGGTGCCAAGCAATAGAATAAGAGGCAATGGGCAACACCTGATGCACAGGAAGTTCCACCTGAACGAGGAAGAACTTCTTTACTGTGCAGGTGACCAAGCACTGGAACAGATTGCCCAGAGAGGTTGTGGAGATATCTTCACTGGAAATATTCAAGAACCAGCTGAAGGACAATCTGTGTCATGTGCTCTAGAATGACCCTGCTTGAGCAGGGAGGTTGAAGAAGATGACCCCACCAGTGGTCTCTCCCAAACTTTAACATTCTCTGATTCTGTGATTATAGTATACATGTTCTGGTTAATTTTATCAAAAATTTGCTTAAAAAAACCCAAAACAACAAAAATGAGTAAAGATCAGAAAAAGCCAAAGATCAATCAAAATTCCAATTAAATCTCAGAAGTTATATGTCTTCTAATGGGTGACGTCATAAAGTTTATTATGCAGAAAGTGAAAGGTTTCTGCTGTGCTAATAGTACTAAAACTCAATGTAAAGTAATAAATAATTTCATATATCCCTTAGAACCACAAGACATCTGGATAAGAGTTCTCTGTTTACCCTTTAACCAAAAGTTTGTGCCAGACCCCTCTTACACTGGAGCAGGAAAAACTCTGAACATCGAATACATCCAAATTAAGTCACTACAATGCTCTTTCATATTTCCTGATTCATAATCTACCTCTTTTGTAATAAAATAATACTTACTTTTAATTTCTTCAAAATTCTTTGCAAAATACAATTTAAATGCTAGATGACTAACATTCATAATTATTTACCAATGCTCTTGTGTCTAAAGAACATGTTGGTAAAGAACAATGCTTCTAAACCTTATACTTTTGATATTATTTTTGAGGAAGCAGTCTTAGAAGCTGTCAGCTTCAGATAGTTATTGTTTGCATGCTTTTATAGAAAACATTTCTGTTTTGCAGGTTTCTGTTGTGACAGCCAAGTAAGCATAAAAATACCTCATGTATCTTCCTAAAACTTCACATAAGACTAGAATTAGGCTTTGCTACAGTTTTACATAGGCAAGGTAAATATTAAAACTTTCCTTGCAAAAGTTAACACTTGACATGGTTTTCTGCAGTAAAACTTACTATAATTGTATGTGTTATAGTTAGTAAACTTTTTACTTGCTGATGAAGAAATTGTAATTATTCATTTCCACTCCCCATCTCTAATGCAGGTGCAAATAAACACATATAAACTAAGTTTCTTGGTAACATAAGTGTTCTCTTCACTGAAGAGGATGAAAGCTGCAATAAATGTTTATTAGTTCAGAGTGTAAAGCTTAAAAATTAATATCTGTTTATCACAGTTGGATAAGGTGAAATTTCAATATCAACTCTAAATTTTCAGATGAGTAATTACATAGTTAAAAAGTTCCTCTTGTCAATAATTTGTATATTACTTTAGTTAGGCTTGGACCTAGTATGTCAGACAGAAAACCACATATATGTGGTTTCTCCATTTGTCTCTTCCCCACTGAGCATTTAGTCCAATAAAGTTTTGTAAAAATGCCTAGGGATTTTATAAAGTAGGACAAGCGCACTTATGAGAAGAAAAGGCATGTTTAATGAGAAATAACTCTGATATAGTAGAAGAAAGATAAGGATGTAGGAAATAATAAAGTACTATGCTGGACACCATCTCAGCTACATATTGAATTGGGTGGAAATAACCCTAAGAAGAGCAGTAAGATCTTGGCTAATACAATGCAATTTATTTGGAGAGAATGTGGTAGTAAGCTGTAAATGAAAGATGCTAAGTGAAAGAGGAAGAAATAAATGGCAAAAATAAAAATAATAAAAAAAAATACCAGTAGAAATATTAAATTTCAGTGGTGAAAATACAGTAAATAAGCCTTTTTCAGTCCCAGATCAGGTCATGTTTTCCCCTTCTGCTATCAGTGCCAGGCAGCATTTCATTTACCTTCAATAATACACTGAACAAGTATTTCTTTCCTTTTCCTTACATGCTGGATGAAAAAGCAAATATGAACTGGAGGTAATTCTACCCCTCTCCTCCACTCTTGTGAGACCTCACCTGGAATACTGCATCCAGCTCTGGGGTCCCTAGCACTGGAAAAACATGGACATTCTGGAGTGGGTCTAGAGGAGAATGATCAGAGGGATAGAGCAGGTCTCCTACTAAGACAGCCTGGGATTGCTGAGGTTGATCAACCTGCAGAAGAGAAGGCTCCAGGGACACCTTGTTGCAGCCTTTCAATACTTACAGATTGCTTCTAAAAAAAAAACATGGAAAGAGACTTGTTAACAGGGCAAGGGGTAGTGGCTTTGAACTGAAAGAGAATAGATTCGGACTAGATATAAGGAACAATTATTTTACAGTGAGGAAAATTAAACACTCCAACATTACTTCAAGAGGGTGCAGGTACCTCGTGCCTGTAAACATTGAAGATCAGGTTGGACAGTAAACTGATCTAGTTGAAGATGACCCCACTAATGGCAGATGGTTTGGACTAGATGACCTTTAAAGGTCCCTTCCAACCCAAACCATTCTATGATTCTATGTTTGCTCAACTACAATGTATGCAAAGTACTGAGGCTATTCTTGGGGCTGGGTGTCTTTAAGAATTTCAATAAATACAGAAAAATGTCATAATCCAGGAGAAATTTTAATTTAGCTTCTCATAGTCCTTATTTTTGGATGGTCTGTTGCTACAATAGCTGGATATTAGCTAGAATACTGTTAATATATGGGAGTTTACAGTACCCAAAGGCATAACGACACCCCATTGTCAGATTAACAAATAGTGAATTAAGTCACAGAGGAGCTAAGGCTTTTGCAATGGAGAAAATTTTAGCAGGGAAGGAATGAAAGATTTGGTCTTCTAAGTTTTGGACTGATGTACTTGATTCATACTGAGACTGCAGCTAGATTTAGGAAAATAAAGCATGAAAATCAAATTCCCTTACTTTTCAATATTTTTGAAAAAAAAAAAAAAAAAAAACAAACCAAAAACTAGAAAGCTTCAACATCAGAATTTTGGAGAGGAGGCTGCTATCTGGTTCCTGAAGTGCATTTCAGTTTCAGCTCAGTTTTCTTACATTCTGAGAAAGCATGTACTGTGTTTCCATGAGGATAACTTCTGAACTGGGTTCTCATAGGTCTCAGTTCAGAGAATCTTCAACTGATATGCCAGCTCCCCAGATCCCACAGCTGTAGTACCACAGAATTGTTATCATACCATTCAGGTTATGGCAACTACTTAAAAGATACTGACATAAAGTATAAAATGGTCTGCTTTGATCATAAGGACAAGTCTTCCTAAATCCAACAAAATGAACCATGATGAGTTGTATGAGAAACAGAAATAGCAGACATGAATAAGACAAATGTTTCCTGGAGGCAACAACCAAGACAAAAATATAGTAAAAATAATTTTTTTTTTTTTTTAAATAATATTGATGCAATTACCAGGCTGTGTTGATGATTCTTATGCTTCTTGAGTTACTTCCTCATTGCCTGTTCAGAGGTATGAAACATGTAGTGGTTAATAGTTTCCTCTCAAACTGGAAAAACCCCACGAAAACCTAACTCCAAACTAAAGCTACACACTGATTCTAATGTCCTGTACATTTTAGGGATAAAGAAACCCAGATAAAACATTTCACATAAACCCCATCCACTATGAATATATTCTCAACTCAACTACAGTAAACAAGTAGGTTTTGTTGGCCTTTCATTCAGGGTTGTAACAACCAAAACTGCATTAGTGAGGCAGTTTTTTTTCTTTATCCCATTGATAAACCAAAGCAGAATTCAAGAGCTACCAAGTTTTGTATATATATGATATTGTAATAGTCTGATTTTTGAAATTAATCTCTGAAGCCTTGAGGGGAATAACTTTTCCACAACTAAATCTAAGTTGTTGGCAAAGGCAAGATTAAATCACTATGTCATCAGTTTTGGCTCTCACAATTGTGACTCAAACATACACATGGCCTGCAATCATTTTGAAAACTTCTGTTTATAAAAACCTGTCCAACTGTGCTACTATCTGCAATTCTTTCTGGCTGCAGCAAATTAACAAGAGATTTTTATGAAAAATAGAACACCCACCAAGGGTGTGCCTGATCACAGGTAACAAGCACATTGTTATAAAAAGTCTCTTAGACATAGAGAACAGTTAACATAGAACCATCTGGACTGCTATAGTCAGTGTTAATTCGATTGGATGCCGAAATATATTTGACACTTTCCAGTAGTCTCCTGACTCCACCCTTAGGAACTTAAAGTTTCCTATGAAGTTCACCCCAATCCTGCTAGTTTAACTCCCCTCCCCTCCCCAAGAAAACAAAAAAAACCCACAAGCAAATAGCCTCAAACCCAAGAAAAACCCAAGCAAATAACCACAAAAAAAAAAAAAAAGTCAAGCACCAAAACCAATAAAACACCAGATGCACAGTGGTGTTACTGAGCTACATCTGTAAATCTGAGTGCAGAGATTAGATGCTTTTGTTAGGCAGGTATGATCCAGGACTGGTTTAGAAGCTGTATGTTTTCATATGGGACGGACAAAGAGCTAAGAACTGGGTCTTAGACTTCCCCCAAGCATCTTTATTTATGAATTAATTAAGCTCAATCATAAACACAGGTTGTTCCTACTATTCCTGTTAGAAAACCACTGTTAAGTGGTTTGGAGATCTCTTAATTTCTGCCTGTTGAGGCTCACCAATTCTTTCTACATCTCTATACTGAGATCAGTTATAATTGTAAAAGGAGGTAATTCTTCAAAAATTTCAAAGTGTTGACCTATCCAGTCTCCAGGAACATGGTTCTGATTTGTTTCTCTACACTACGTCTGACCTCCGTTCCTCTAGAAATTAAGGTCATTTATTTCTTCCTACCTACTATCCTGATTATTTATGATGATGTCTGTCACCTTTGTTCCATCACTGAAGTTTACTAGTGCAAGGTTATTACAAAAAGAAAGCCCTCAGCCATACATTTTTTTACCCTCATGCTTACTAAAATCTAAAAAAAAGTCAACCTTGGTACCAACTTTTAAGAATTTACTACAGTACTGACTTCTATTTATTCTGCTCTTGTATTTTTTCATTCCATCAGCAAAGTCATGAGTCTTTAATTTCTCTACTATGCTGCTTTTCCACCATTATGTGACTTAGACTGGATTTATTTTATTTTCCGTTCTTTAAAAATAATAATATCAACAATAGAATTATGCACATTTGCTGTATCTTCAAAAAAAAAAATGTTCTCTGGCTTAATTTATTTTTTTAAATAGAACTTGCATTTTTATCTCAATTTATTTATTATATAGTTTTATGTTATTAAGGAATATTCTGTCACATTGAGATGAGGCAAATTTGTTCCTTTCAACTCACTTCCCCCATATTTTCTCTTTTATAGTCAAAGATCAAGACTGTTATGTTGAGAAATTGATTAAATCAATTTTCCAGATATTCTATATTTACAACTTTCTCTCACAGTTCTTTGGAATTCTGTGGTATAGATTACTTGACTTTACTAGCTTGAGTGCACTATTCTTTTTGAGTTTTCACTTTTGCCTGCAATAATGATTGACATATCCCTACAAATCTTTCTCAAAGTATTCATCTGTTTCTAGGGTTGCTAACAAATTATCATCTACTTGCACCTCTTCCTGTAATGCACTGCTGTTTCACTTTCGTTTTCCTTTTTCTTTTATCAATTTCTATAGCTAAAGAGGTTTTGATTTTAATTTCTTTTGCAGGGTCTGACTCCGCTTGAGTTCTGGATGTTTCACCTCGAACTTCCTGACCTATAAGACAGACACTTCTTTGCTGGTTTATAATATACTTTCTGAAGTAGCTATTTAACCAGCTGTGCCTGAAGTCCTGTTCTACAGCATGTCCAGTTTATCTGAGATACCAATTCTAATTATTCTTTTATCATTAATGTTTTAAATAAATTTCTACTTTAATTAAATTCTCTAATCTTCTCAACCCAATTGATTCAGTTGAGTTTGTAAAAAAGTATCCCTTATTTTCTTGAAGTATGACTTTTTGAAGAAAAAAACCCAAAGTGCTCCTTGTTTGAATTGGTAATTTTTGGTTATTCAGCTGAATACTTTTCAATTGTTTTGTCTAACTAACACATATGTGTTCTGTAATTACAAAAATGAAATTACACTCTTGTGTCATTGGTCTTAGTCTTGATTGTGTTGATCCCACTACTAGCAAAATAATCTAGGAATGAACTTTCTAAATTATTTGGATATTTGTCTGCATTTGAACTTGGGTAAAATGTTTCTGGACAGTCAATTATTACTACGTGGTCATAGAAATTTGTAATAAATAATTCAATTTTCCTGTCAGAATCTTTTATTTATAACTTTCTATAATTGATAAATTTCAGGGAAAAAAAAAAGTAGAACTACTGAAATGGATTATGAATAAAATTTTATTTGTGGAGATGAAAACAGAGCTCTGTGAGATGCTCATTCTATTGCATATAAGGAGAATGAAAAACCATTAAAAACCATTAAAAGTATTAAAAGTTCAAACTGATATTTGGAAAATTCTAACTCTAAAAAAAAAAAAAAAAGAGAGAGAGAGAGAGAAAATTATGTCTCTTATTTCAGAGGCTTCCAAAGGAAAATAATTTCAAATTAGAACACTTCTGTGTTTTATCCCTACACTGGAGTTCTCTGCATTTCCCATTGAAAAGTGGACTCCTGGGGGGAATGCTAACTATAGACACTGACAGTACTATGCCAAAAGTCTCAGCTATAGAAACATGCTATCATATTGTTGTATGCTTCCTAAAGCATATTTAATCTGTGTGATAGAATTCACATCAAGATATATGAATGTTTTCAGATGTTTCCTCTGATATAGACCTTTCTTAAATAAGTTGTGATTATAATAAAATTAGACTCTGAAAAAGAAAAGAGGAAGTCTTGTCTGCCAGGGAGAGAATGCAGTGGCAGCCTCATTAACCTACTTACAAAACATAGACCGAAACTGGTTTATTATACAACATGGTTCTTACTTTTAAGAGTATGGTAAGGAGTACCTGCCCTGCTTTTAAATGAAAATAGTTGAATATGGTAGTGACTCATGACTTAATATGTTAATTTAAATTTAATGAATGATTAGCTGTGACTCTGTAGAATCATAATACCAATAGACTTCAAGCCTTTTCTGCTGTAATGTTGGTTCAGTCTCTGAATATAATCATTCCTGGCATTGTTCTTGCAGACATTGCCAACAGTATCAAAAGATATATTAATTTTAGTCTTCAGTTTTTCTGCTCCCCTAGGACCTTGGATCTCTCAAACACTTCTCATATATGCTTGAAGAAAAATTAAATCCTTTCAAAGGAGGAAATCTGTTTAGAGAAATCCACTGAGTTATCTTGTGCTGTTTTCTCATTAACTCACTTTCTGAGCAGTTTCCAAAACTGTGAGCTCTTAATCTTGTAAGACTGCTAAAAAGAACTGAATCTTACTTTGTGTAAGGAAGTTGAAAACACAGCTCACTCTGAGATTAACCTCCTGCTTCGCAAGTTTGAGAGAAATGCTTTAAAGGCAGAAAAGGCTAAAGGTTCACTAGCACGGAAAAGAGAAAACAGTGTAGAGAAATCCAGAGGTGAAGAAAAGGTCAGGAGGTAAAAATACCAGGTATTCTATTAAGATATGGCAGATTACACAAGCAGTATTTCTCTTACATGAGAAATACTGCTACTCTATATGTTCTTAAGTTCATAAATACGTACACAAAGACACTTTAATAAACCACAGAAAGAAACTTTAATAAATTATTTATGATTTTAAATGTCTCTAATTCTAAATCTGTGTGGGAAATAATCTCTCTGTCAGGCACAATATTCCTGAGTGCTGTAATTTTTTTTTTTTTTTTCACATTCTGTTTAGAAAGAATATAACAGAATACTCAGTACTCCAACCAAAAGTCAACCAAAATCAGTCAGCTCTGCTGAACATTGAATTATTAATGTCAGCAAAAATGTTTCAAGAGAAGGCATTCATAGAAGCTCATCCTAGAATTGCAACAACCATGGGAGAATGTAGGATCTGCAGGAACAAGCAGCAGAGCAGAGATGCAGATTGAAGATATTTCTCTTCATATCTCCAGAGAGCATCCTGAGCAGTTGATTACTGACTGTCCTGTAGTGTCTTCCCCACAGTGGAACCTAACTGTTTTAAGTGAGAGTATAAACATGACAGCTATGTTTCCAAGTAGTCGTTTAATATTGATGGTACGTGCTATCTGAATTAGTTTCTTCTGGGAAGTGACCTGTAAGTTATTCACCTCCACAGATCAGATACTTGTATCATTCTGTATTTTTGGTTGTTGAAAAATATATGACTAGTAGTATTTCTGCACCTTGACACATTCACTTTAAAATCCATAAGGAGAGATCTGAAGAACTGTTCAAACAATTCTATATTATACACAAGTGGAAACATATTTGCTTTTATTTTTATTCATTTTTATTTTATTAGATGAAGGAATATTCATTCTATCATCACAGGAATTAATGTTACTTTGTGCCAGATCATAATCGATCATAATCGATGTGCCTTAATCTTGTCTTACAATAAAAGAATATGAGTCTATTTCATAGGCTGAGACAAAAATTGTGACCATTAACACTACAATTATGAGAAGTTCATAGACTGCCTTTCTTAGATATTTGTTACTGTTCGTAGCAAGAAACATCAGTTTTAGTCTCCAAAATTAACAAAATACATTACAAAGCTAATTACTTTAAGCATGTTCTCACTTTTCATTAGAATATTAGACTAGCTTGTGCAGTGAGCATTAGTCTATGCAATTTTTTTAAAATTATTTTTAATTATTATTTATTTATTTATTTATTTACATTTGGGTCTAAAACTCCATTCCAACGTGGCAAACATCTTTAAAACAGGATAATCAAATTTCAAGATTTGTCTTTGTGTTCTAAATCTCTTTTTAAATTAGTTTGAAAATATACATCCTATGTTATGTATTCAAATATATAAATGATAAACATGAAATTAATGTGAAATATTAAATGATCCACAAGAAAATTAAAAATTAACAGTATGCAAGTCAATTACACAGGCTAGATTCTATACTTTCCTTTAAAGAAAAAAAAGTACTGCAGTTTATCTAGTTTATCTAATTAAGGATTATAAAGCCATAGCTGAAGTTAATAGTTCTGGATGCTTCTTCAGTGAATCTAAGGTAAGTAATCACATTGATGGGCATACAGGCATGAAGCAGAGCAGGGAAAATCTGAGTGTTCACAGTCTTTTCTGGGAATACATAGGAGAAGTTAAGAATGCAACATGAAAAGAAACTACTCTTTCAGACTTAAACATGTTTTGGGTTATGTGCAGTAGAAGTGTCAAGCTGATCTGGGTAAAGAATAAAAAAATTGAGTCCTAATAGCCAAAAAGAAGTGTCATCATAACAGTCATCACTGAACAATATTGTCCTCTATAGCTGGTAAACCTTATCAGAGCATTAACTACAAAGCAGTCAAATCATCTTTATGGATGATATTCTATAAATTTATCAACTGTGTAAATAAGATGAGTCAGTTTGAAGTGTCTCATAATTTTAACCAATATTCCAGGTTAACAGATCATGTTCAAACTGGAAATACTTCATATATACTCTACTGACAGTTAATAAATATGTTAAAAAATAAGACTTCCAGTCTGTAACTTTGTCATTGATTATAAATGTCACTTGTAGGTTCTATATAAATACCTCAACAGAATCAAATTAAAAATAACACTCTGTGCCAACATCTCTCTCTTGCCACAGGCTTAGTTCCTCATCCATTTAATGATCTTTTTTCAATTCAGTAGTGATACATTGTGAAAGCTTGGCAATCCAATCATCTTTGTAAAACATATTTTGTATTACTTTTTAGCTATTAACATGTCTTTTGCAGTAAGCTCTAATCTAAGTATCTGAGGATAAAGAAAGTGAAATACCTTTGCACTCTTAACACTGAAGTAATTTTGTGAACAGTATTGACCATTTTTCCACCCTTTGATCCAAGTATCAACTATTTAATGTGCATATACGAGTTCAGTTTTAAGGAGAAGTATGTGCTCTTTGCTACTGCACTGGAGTTTAGTTTCAATATAAACTACTGCAGAGTTATGTTATCTGGATTAAAATTCTGACCCAAATCACATTTCAGCTTTTGTAAGGGAAAAAGTTTTTTTGTCTCCTCATGGATAAGAAATGTAGCAATTAGGAACATAATTTGAAAAGAAAGAGAAGTAAATTTAATAGCAAGAAAAGACTATTTCTAAAATTCTACTTTATGCCTAAGGGAAAAAAAAGCATTTCCATATGTGAATCATGATGTACCTTATTGAGCAGATTAAGCTATTTTTAAACTTTTCTTTTTAATTACATTTGATATTAAGACCTATTATGTTGTTCAAAATGTCAGTAATATGACTTGTTAAACTTTGTATTTTGTAAGATTTGGTGATGAAATTTCGAATTCTCTTTGAACAGAAATACTTAAGAACAGAAACTTGGAATCACTACAATCTAATTGTAATTCCCTCTTCAGTTGCTATGTGCAGGCAAATCATGGAGTGCAGAGAGGCTCAAGTCTGCTCTCAGAATACAAGCCTGACATGATTAAAGTGAGACATTACATATGAAATTGGAGAAAACGTATGCAAGGGAGTTCCTCACTTTTGCACAAGTGCATACAGCCATAACATTCATGACAATCACTTTTCTTGGTGTCAAGTTTTCATTATAAGCATAGCACCAGGATGAAAGAAGTAAATTTTCTTCTACTGCACCAGACAAGAAAGGTCTGTATCACTTTTGTCACAAACTCAATAGGTTGTTTCTAGGGCAGTCTAAGAATATTGTTCTCAGATCCTCCAGCAGGTTCTGTGAATGAAGGAAGTAGCAGCTTTTTGTATGCATTGTCCCTTCCTTTAATTTCATAAGATGAAGGGCATACTTTCTTTGCCCATACCTTTTAATTTTGCATTTTTTCTGCTATTCTTACTTATAGAATTGCATTGCATAAATGGATAAAGTAGCTGTACCATTTCAGTCCATGGGAAAATTATTATATTAACGGTTTTCTTTTCTCACTTGTAATTGATTGCAGAGAGAAGACACACACATTAATACATATTCTCTCATTTGCAGTGCAGATGTCTAATCATGAAAGCAGTCCCTATGTGAAACTCCCATTGAAGCCAATGAGAGTCATGCCTATAAGCGGACAGCAGGTCAGGAGCAGATTTACTTTCATATAATTTTTATGCATTGACAGAGTGTGTTTACTTTCTAATACATTACAAAGAGTGATGGGTAAACCACAACATTTCTCAACTTGGAAAAACACCAAAAACTGTGGATGTTCTTTTGAATGGTATTCCAACTGTCTAAAGGCACTTGATTCTCCACAGCTGGGCTAGAAGATTTACAAGGTTAGATATTTCAGCACTTCTGCTTCCCATCCCAGCCAAGTGGAGACAGTTTAAGTTGAAAAAAAGACGAAGGAAGGGGTAGGGTCAAAAACAAGGCCATGGCAAGCAGCAAATATAAACTAGATTTTCAAATATTTACCTGTTAAACTGAGATACTAGTAAAATTCTGCTCTTAATGTGAGTATCCCAGTGACTCTGGCCCCAGATCATGTGACATTTTGTTTTTTCATTTACATAATAAGAAAAATACTCATTTCTAACCTACATAGTAGGTTTAGATCCCAACTATTTGGTCTGATACAGACAGTAGGACATCTGAGTTGGTGAACCCATAACTAACTTTATTCACCTTTCTTATTAAGGATAATCTTCTAGCTATCAGAAAATAATATGGCTCCTGGGGAAAAAGTTATTGAATTTTTCATGGAACCCAGTCAGTCATTTTGTATCAGTCACTTTGCATATCTCATTTTCACTTTCACATGTTAATCAACCTGAAGTTTAAATAAGCTGAGTTGTATCAAATCCTGATCTTTTAATACCCATTTTTCTTGATGACAGAACTATGCATCAGATGCTATGTGAAAGTGAATATAGCACTAGATTAGCATTTTCTTTCTAAATGATATTGTACTGTTTCTTGG
Organism: Anabacerthia variegaticeps; assembly: GCA_035583185.1. NCBI lineage: Eukaryota > Metazoa > Chordata > Aves > Passeriformes > Furnariidae > Anabacerthia > Anabacerthia variegaticeps. The sequence goes on along the minus strand of JAWWEW010000041.1, from coordinate 40,927,173 downwards.
CCAGATGTTAGGAGAAACTTAATCTGAGGCTTATCCTGGCAGGTAGTGATGATTTTATTCAAAACACACAAGCAATCTGGCTGGCTGCTTTAAAGCTCCGTTACAGATAAAGAAAAAGTTCATAGTTTAAACAGCTGCTTTTTGTTCAATTACCATCAATTAGAGTATCTCAATAATAAAAAAAACCTGAAATTCCACAATACATACCCGCTAATTAGTTCTTTTAATGCCTAAGCACTTATACTAAAGATTTCAGTAAAACTGCTACTAGCATTAACAGATTAAAAAAAAAAAAAAAAAAAAAAAAAAAAAAATAAAAAAAAAAAAAAAAAACAAACAAAAAAAACACCACACCACAACGTGTATTTAATTTATATATGTTTAATTTTAAAATAATTTTTTCAGAGAAACTATCCCAGCTGTCAGGGAGCAGCAGAAGTGGGGCTGCGCTCCAATGGAGATGAGTCAGGAAACATGATTGCCTCAGCATTCCAGGCTGGGTAATGATGCTCCCACACCTCACAGGGTGCAGTCCCATGGTACCTCATCATGGGTGATGGTAACAACAGATCCAAGTGATCAGTCCAGACAAGGCAAGGCAATGAGTCAGCCCATCCAGAAGACCCATCAAAAACAGCAGGAGACTGGACTAGAGGAAGGAACAGAGATAATGCTACACATAAGCTGAGTCCAAACCCCATCCAACAAGTCCAGCTAGGAGGGCAGAACAGTAGGTAGCAGACCATGTGTACTTGCAGCATCACTTGTGAAGGTGTAATGTCAAGACTTAGCTTAAACGGAGCCCACAAATACACAGGCAGGTCTCAAGTGAGGTTGTTCAGCACACATTGTTGCCCTCTGAGACCCAGCAGTTTTCATTACAATGCACTGAAATAAGAAGTAGGTCCCATGTCATTGAACCCCTGTGAAAGTATCTCAGTGGTGCTATTTTTTACAGTGAGTATTTTCTCAAGGTTGTGGAAGGGGTATTATACTAGGCAGAAAGGGAAGTTAACACTTCTGAAAAGATTTTATATGTGGATGACTCTGCCTTATCCCAGCTAACAAAAACTGCTATCTTTCCAATCATTTGACTCTATAAACAGCAACTGAATAGGTCAAGGAATTTTCAAGGAGGTTATATAGCCACTGAACCTAATAACAGCTTCTCATACCCTGGGGTTGGGAGGAAATTTCCCTGCCAAAGCCAATGACACTGTCTGGGACATATTGAAAGGAAACAAAAAAAAGTAGAAATGGAGATAGAAATGGGATAGAAATGGAGAATAATGAACAAAAAAAATGGAGAATAATGAAGGATAGAAATGGAGAATTATGAAACAAAAAAAAAATTTTGAACATTAATAACTAAACATTTTTGCATAATAAACTGATACAAGGCACAAGTACAAATCAAAATAATATTGTCTGACCTCAAAACTTGCCTTAAAAATCATTCTATCAATGAATTAAGATTTATTCCCTCAGATAAATTAACAATTTTAGGATGAATTAATTTGGTGAGATTTTAATGAAGTATGAACTTCAGGCAAAACTTTGCTCACATAGGTCTCTATGTGAGCTGCCATGTATCTGAACTTCCCAGTGTCAGCTCATGCTACAGTTTTTCCCCACTGCAGGGGCCTTAATAAGGTTTCTTTCCTTTATTTAGTTATCTGTTTCCCCAAACTTGCAAGATTTTCTTTATTTTTGAATATCCACCACTCTCCCACATGTGAACTAAAAGCAGCAAATGGGTTCATACTTTACTGAATGCATACATTAAGAATAACATGACTGTGTAAACATTCTTTCCATATGAAAATAGATAACATAGTCTAGTAACAATATGTGAAAACTTCACTCTAATATTATCATCAAAATAACAATGATTTGGGTTCTTTTTGGAGTCAAATCTTCATAGAATTGTTGCTCTTTTGTCCAGAAACTTGCGAAGTGGTGGCTCAGATAAACTGGCTTTTATTTAACAGATATATCTCAAAACAATCATATCTCTCCAGTTTATAATGGATGAAATAATTGTGTGTATTTTATACCTTTGTGTATATAAAACATGTCTCTATGTTTATAATCGGAAACATGGATAGATAGAAACTGATCTTTAAGTTTTGAAACAGGAATATACTCTTTGGATGTTGCAAAATGGTATGTTCTGTGCCATATATTTTAAATACATTTTGCACATAAACTGACTTTAACCATGTCTATTAATGCCTTCCAATTTTGTGGCTGAGTCAGTTCCCTTCTTCTTTCCCCTGGTTCTTCTACCAGCTCAGTTACATAGCATTTCAGCTTCCGGAACGGTAAAATCAACCAAATTAGTGACTTATGATGAAAAGGAGACCCAAAATACTGAGGTATTTGTGTCAGTCAACATAATTCACTGTCTCATGTAAAACAGAGAAAATCATGCAGATTGAAAGGATCCTAAAAGTTATATGACAAAACAAAAATTTTCAAAATTGCAAGATTTATTTCAGCCAAAACTGCAATCTTTTATTATCACATAAAATCTTTTCATCCAAGTGGAAATTTGGCCAAATTGTTATTGAAGATTTTTATGGTAATTACAAGGTTTGGGGGGAGGGGATGGGGGACGGAGGGAGGGAAGAAGGAAGGAAGGGAGGAAGGAAGGAAGGAAGGAAGGAAGGAAGGAAGGAAGAAAGGAAGGAAGGAAGGAAGGAGAGAGAGGGAAAGAGAGCAAGAGAGAAAGAGAAAGAAAGAAAGAAAGAAAGAAAGAAAGAAAGAAAGAAAGAAAGAAAGAAAGAAAGAAAGAAAGA
>JAWWEW010000041.1:40758790-40909478 GCA_035583185.1 Anabacerthia variegaticeps | reverse complement strand
CCTATTTAGCCACCAACGTGCTTGTAGCAAGCGTGGGTAGAGCCCTTGTAAATCTTCGTTCGCGAAGCCTAGCCATGTATCTGGCATTGAAGCACATGGCTTAGTGGTGGACTTAGCAGTGCTCATCAATGGTTGAACTCAATGATCTTAAAAGTCTTTCCTAACATAAATGATTTTATTATTCTATTCTCTGGCCCTCTTGGTAGCTCTCCATTGGATTGCCTCAAGTTTGTGAATGCCTGTCTTATACTGGGGAGCCTAAATTTCTATGTAGCACTCAAAATGTGGTTGCAGATGCCAAATAGATGAGGCTAATATCTTATTGTCTATGTACTTACTGACACTGCTCTGTAGGTAGTAAGCTTTCATAACCTCAAGGGTGCACTATTGACTCAGGATCAACTTGCTGGCCACCAGGGCTTCCAAGGCTTTTCCCTCAAAGCTGCTTTCAAACCAGTTAGGCCTGTTCTCTTGCAAAGATTTATTCCACTCCCATTATTATTAAATTTCATGAGGTCTCTGTTAGTCCATTTTTCCCTAGCACACTGAAATCCCTTTAGATGGCCACCTTTCCTTCTAGCATATCAAGTACTCCTCCCTGTTTGGTGTCATCCGTAAACTTGCTGTCATCTAGTCATCCTAAGTGCTAGTGAAAGACATTATACTGCATCACCTCATCATTTTCCCGTTAAGAACACCTCTAGTAACATTAGACAGCCTCTTCAGAAGTCTTGGCTTGCTCTATTATCCCATTAGGGTCCTATTGTCCTGTAATTGTCTTATTAACTGTGTACATACAAAAATATTTTTACATTGCTTCAGTCCAGAGTTCTTTCTTCATCCATGCAGGCCTTCTGCCATGCCTGCTTGCCTTTCTGTTCAGAAAGATAGAAAATTCGTCTGCTCTGAAGACATGATTCTTGAGGATCAACTAACTCTGCTAGGCCCTTTTGTTATTCAGAGCTGTCTCCCAGGAGAATCTGCAAGTACTTCCATAAAAAGCGTAGGTCGGGTCTCCTGAAGACAAAGGCTGCAATCCTACTATTCATTTTCACAGAACCACAGACTCTGAATTTTGCAGGAATGTTTTGACATTGTCAAGTCTAATCACTCCTGCTGAAGTATGGTCAGCTAGGGCGAGTTGCCTAAGACTCAGTCCAGTACTTACACCTCTCTCTCAGGGTTTTAAAATCTAACATCATAAACATAGTGGAGGCTTCCATCAGTTTTTAATATTCTGACTATTTCTTCCTTGTTTATGAAGAGCAGGTCCTGCAGAGCATGTACCCTAGCTGACTTGCCAAATTCCTGTGTCTTTGCTTGTGCCCTGCATGTCAAGCAAATATCAAGATGAAATTTCTCATGAGGACCATAGCCTTTAACCATGAGTCTTCTTCCTCTATAATCTGTAAAGAAGTCCTTGTGTTTCCTCCTCTTGTTGAGGTTCTCTTTAGGCACCACTCAGACTTTCTCTCTTGTTGGTTTCCATTCTTTAACCTGTTAGATTCTGACAATCTTGCCACTCGTCCCAGAGCAAAGCTCTACATAGTCAAATGCTTCTCCAAAATCTCCATCCTGTCTTCCTGGCCTGTCTTTCCCAAAAAGCCCATACCTACCAATGTGCTCCTACATCTCTGTGATCTCATTGAGATTACGTATTTCTTAGTGCACAAAGACTTCTAATTTTAATTTTTTTGTTCAGAAATACATGCGTCCCTGAACAGGAACTTGGGACAAGCACCCAGATAGACAGACTTACTTTGTGTAATCTCTCCTTCTGACTCTCCATTTAAGGCCAGCCTTCATCATCTGGAGAATCTATAGACAGTCATTTAAAAATAACCTCAAGCCATCTGTCTGCTATGTAATATGGATTTTATTTTTTTTTTTTTCGCACCTGTAAAGTTTCTGCAAAGATTCTTTCTGTGTCTTTCCTGTTCTTCCTGATGTTACACCATATACTCACCCTCTCCCACAGCTCTTTCACTTGACAGCCCTGTGTCTGTGCTAAGGTATACCACCCACAGCTGTCAGCACTGGGGCAGGAGAAACCACAGGCATTTCTGGTGACCTAATACCTGGGCAACATTGTCCTTCTTCAGGAGTTGTGTCTTTGTCAAAGACATGTCATCATGGGGGTGAGGGATGGGAAAGGGATATCACATGCTCTCTTGGGAGCTACGCTCCCTGATACGCCTTTGCCATTGTAGCACCAGCTCCAGTAGTCCCACGCAGTCCCTTACTCAGGGCCTGTGGGTGTCCTGCATGTCCTATCCTGCACTGGCTGCTGAGTGCTGATAAATACCTTCCGTTCATGTGCTCCTCTTACAGAAATTGTTGGAACCAAGCTCTTCTAATGTTTGGAGCCAGGCTCTTCACAGTGGTGCCAAGCAATAGTACAGGAGACAATGGGCAGAAACTGATGCACAAGAAGTTCCACATGGAAATGAGAAAGAACTTCTTCACTGTGAGGATGACTGTTCACTGGAACAGATTGCCCAGAGAGATTGTGGAGTCTCCCTCACTGGACATATTTAAAAAACATCTGGATGCAATTCTGTGCAATGTGCTCTAGGATGACCTAGAGGGTTTGAGCAGAGGGTTGGACCAAATCACCCACTGTGGTCCCTTCCAACTGTGATTCTGTGTAATCTGCTTTAGATTATTTTTGGTAATTAACTTAGGCCCTAATGATTTTTACAAACACAAAGCCTCTGTTTTGCAACAGAAAAAGGACAAGAAGGACCTCCCTGCAAATCAGTGACAAATGGTCCTTCAGTGCTAAAGAAACATTTTGCATCCACCTCAAAGAATTGTTTGGTTTAGTTTTATTTGTTTGTTTGTCTCTTTCTTTCTTTTAAGACACTTGGGATAATATGTATAGATAGAAACACCAACAGTCATGAAATCACATAATTTGTTTCTTTGGAAATCTTCTTGACTACAGAGTTTAATTCCTGCCTTATTTAAGTTATTCTAGCCTTATGAAGCTGTTTTTCTCAGCTACAGTAAAGTTGTTTAGTAAGATGCCTCTCCTTTTGCAGAGTATACTTGATCACAGTTGTACCACAGAGTAGTGTTCATGATTCTGAAGAAGAGTGAAATGTCAGTGTTCAGTCACTGCTGCGCTAAGAATTACTTGAATTCTTTTCTGATGAATAATTTGATGCTTGATAACTAAGATGTGGCCCTAAGAGTATGGCACTTCTATCACCTGGAAATGTACACTTATTGAGGGACTATTGGTGGGTTCTTGAACAATAAATAATCTTTGACAGTAGGTGGCATCTGCTGAGAAATAACCCATTGAATCATCTGAACGTAGCCCTATGCATTCCTCAATTTCTTATCATCTCAAAGAGGTATGATGCATTCTCTTGCTCTAAAAGTGCTTTCAATGTCAATGAAAATACCAAAATATCTTACAAGTCAGATTTAGAAAGTGTTATTATTAAAAATTATGGACATTTTCTTTTTTTTTTTTTTTTGTCAAAATATTTGAATTTAGCTGTTTTGAGATTTTAAGGGACCTTTCTTTTCTAAGAGTTTCAATGAAATGCTTAAAAATGGCAGTCACATAAAGAACAATTTTCATCAACAAAGAGCATCATATTTATCTTGTCAGAAATTGGCACGTACTATAAAATTAATGTAACAGCTATTCATTGTTCTTGAAGTAATTTGAATTAGATGACTTGATACTCATCATAATCTTCTGTGAATATAAATTAGGCTGAGCATTATTAAATAGCAGTTTTAAAATAAAAGGAAATACAAGATATGATAAAACTATGGAAGTGTTTTTCATAGGATGTTGTAAATATCAAAACAGATTTAGGGAGGATTAGAAATATTCATGGATGCAAATTTCATCAAATATAGTTAAACACAAAGATATGGTCTGTATCTCAGAAAATACTAAACCTGCAGATTTCTAGAAGGGTTTGTTTGGGAAAGTATCACTAGGGGATTATACTGAATGTATTCACTACTTTTTTTTTTTTTTCCCCGAAGATTGAACACTGGACTATAAAAACTTTGGCATGTTCTAATATGGCTGCGTTCTTATAAGTTGTGTGTCATCACAAACTCTCCTTGGTCTATACAGATTGCAAAGTTATACTCATTTATCATTTCATTCACGTTCCTTTAGTCCAGTCCAAAGTGCATAACTTTTCTAATGCAGAGAGGACCTCTGACAGACACATTTTAAAACCACTTTTGAAATCACTGATTTGAACTAAACAAAACCTGATTTCACATATACCTTGTTTTAGGTCACTAATAACATAGTACTTTGTGACAAATATGGCTCTGAACTACTGATTATGATGCACATGAATGTGATGTAACATAGACATCCTCAGTTTGAATTGTTATATTTAAACTAGTCTCACTTCATGGCTAGCACACAAGGCTTATATTGCACACCTTGTGATTCAGTTCCTGGCATTGCATTTATACAGATACATTCCATGCCATATGTTAAATCTCTTTTAATCCCCTAACAAATTACTATTTCAGATAGGGCACACAGTAATGAAATTATTGTATTAACATTCATCCTTGGACCGAAATCCACTTGTTTCCCAAGAAACCAAAGAAGTATCTTCTCTCTACTCCAAACACCTACCATTATAAAGTGAGCTCTATAATTTCTAGGGCTGGATGAACAATTGCGCTGAAACTCCTAGAAAGTGAGTATTAAGCTTGCTCACTTGATGGCTCACACCAGATAAATTATAATTTATGGAAAATGAGATAATGTATGGGCTAGTAAGAGTACCAAATCCCTCAGACTCTTGACACAGAGGCAGTTAAGCAAGCCAGACAAGAGCCTGCATCCTTCATAACTACAACCAGGGATGCACACACAATTACTTCACAGTACTCAGATATTACATTTAACTTCTGTCCTAAGACAATAATTCCTATAGAAACCTATTTTTTTCAACAACGTTGCCTTTGGCAAGTTCTATGTGACCTAGAAAGGTAAACCTGTGGCAGTTTATAAAACTTTCTGATGCTGTTTTTCTGATACCTCTCATCAAATTTCTTCATTCTGTAAAAGATTCAATGCTACAATGACTACAGCAAGGTCTCCTCCTAGTAATAATATCAAGTGATATAACAATGCAAAATGTGCAACTGTCTCTATTTTATATTATTACACATATTGCATTATGTATTACAAAGCCATGGCCCTATTGAAGACAGTGAAAATTTTGCAACTGACTTCTATAGGGCTACAATCCTAACCTTACTGGAAGAAGTCTTTGTAAGACTTCAAGTTTTTTTTTGATAGGGTTATTCATAGACATTGTGACTGGAGTGAGGGATTTCAAATTACAAACTAGAAAATGAGTGAGAAATTTAAATGGAACATTTCTGTTTCTGCATCTTTCTACTTTTAGCAAATCACATTTAGTGTGTTTTTCTTTACAAGACTTGAGCAGTTTGAATATATAATGTCTTTTATGACCTTACCAATCATTTGCTAACAGTGATCTGAAACTGAATTAATGTGTTTTAAATATCATGTTCAAAATTTACAATTAAATAATAAATACAAAAACATTCTTTATATAATCAACTTCCATAAGTGGGAAGGAATCATGTTCTTTCAGAATTAAGTAGATACTGTGATTATGTAAATTACTCAGCTGCATGTATTTATTTATATCTTCTAAGTTGCCTTTCAACTTACTTCTGGCAAATTTTCAGTATTTATGATCAATTAAAGAAAACAAAATCCAGCAAATATACTTTTCTGATACATATTCTCTAGGGCCAAGCCAAATTACCACTCAGATGAATTTATAAATGATCTTCACCTCTCAACCAAGACCATTAAATTAAATTCTGTTTCCTGTACATGGATTGAATAGGAAGGAGAGGGAATGAGATTTGGGTAGAGAGTAATCCAATTTGTTACTAAAAGTCACAAATTTTCATATGAGGATCCGAGAACAGCCACTGAACTGTTAATTTCTAATTTCCCACCATGTTATTGTACTGCTTTCTATTTTCATTTACAGTATTTCCCATTTGCTGAATTCACATTTTACAATAATTTTCTTCTTTGTCATATGCTTGAATAAGGCTGTTATCAAAGACAGAAAGATAACAACAATAAGGAGAACTTAGTAATGAGCATTTTATTTCTTGAAAACTGTATCTGATTTATTTTCTGAATTAAAATGACCATTTCTAATTGTAATTTTAAATATGACAATAAATGGAAATGTCATTTTCTGATTTTCAATATTTATGCAAAATAATCACTATTGCTAATACACAACATTCCATGCAACTTAGTGCATTGATTGAGCAGATAGATATCTCTCCTGAAATCTGTAATAGAAAGTGCCTTCCATGTGCTCATGCACATACCTATAGTAGAAAACCAGAACAGTCATTTATTGTAAGCTTATAGTAAGTATCTGACTTGTATTTAAAGGTGTTATGTCTATTAGAAATTTTACTAAAGACAACAGTCTCATCTTCAAAAAAGACCATTCTTATTTCTCTTTTTTACCCATGTCTATCTAATCACTGATGATTAGAAAAGCCTGTACAGGGCTTTTATTTCCCCCTCCATCAAATTTCATAGATACCAAGCTTGAAATAATTACATTATTTTAAAACCAAAACTAGTCTTAATGTAAATACTTTCTGAAGATAATGGAAGTCTGTCTCATATCAAAACCACTGCTGATTTATATTTGTTGCATATTCAAATATACCATTTCACTGTGCACCACTAGCAAATTCCTTGGACGAAAAACAGCTGTTATCCTAAGAAAAGGGATTTTGGCACCTTTCTGTTTCTCTGTCTCTTGCCTATACTACATTGGACATCTACAATTTCCCTTTTAGAGTGAGACTAGCAGAAAATGTGACTGTAGCAGGTAGCAGCAAGTCTGATATATTTGGTTCAATTTAAGTACTCTCTTTAGAGACATTTGCCTGACATTTTGTGATACAAGAGTCTCAAAAGCCCTGAGGGGCTCACAGGAGGAAGTAGTGAAATACTAGCTATTCAGGATTTTGTCATTATTAACAATCCATTTTTATAGAAGAGTGACCTGGGAAAAGATAGGAAGGCATGGGGCAATGAACAGCAGGGACACAACAGGCTCTACAACACTGGATGCATTGAAATACCTGCAACAAGATGGATTTAATACATGAGGGCTGAAAGCTACTGTGATTTTTGAATTCAACTGTCTGTCATCTTCAAAGAACTATGGTGATGATGTGTTCTAGTAAAACCTAGAAAAAAAGACCAATGTTGTGACAAAGGCAAAGTAGCCCATGTGGGTCTAAGGTAGGAGATGGAATTGCCCTTGATTCTGCCTGCTCCTTTTCAGATAATATTTCCAGGAGTGAGCAAGCAACAAACTGACTGTGTTTGTAAGAACAGACATCACCAGTCAGTGAAAAGGCTAAGCCTTCTGGCGTGCCACTGCACTTGCTTGCCAAAACTCCCTTTAGTAACTTTAGTTGACATCCACTTTTTTTGGATGGCTGCCCACCACAAGATGTGCAGTAGGGTTTATAGGATTGTGCATTGTGTAGAACTACAGTGCAGTAAATAAACACTATTTTTCAGCTTTTCAATCTACACACACCATTCAGTAAGTATAACTTTAGATACCTTTCTAATATATGTTTCTGGCAAAATGGCAAATTATGCAAATACAGAATCAAATCCTGATGATTAGTCTGAAGCCTGAAGTTTCTTTCCCATAGTAGCAGCTGTTAATGTAAATTTTTAAGTGCATGAGTAAAGAAAATTTTAAACTGAAGACTGGCAAAGTGATTGTTTGCTATTTGGCTTCCTGTGGTTGCAATCAGAAATTATTTAATAAAGCAGCTGTAGTTAGAGGCTCTGTATTGCAATTTCAGTGTTATCCATGAAGCAGCAACTTTGTACTAGTCTGTCATACCTTATTCCTTCATCTGATCCTTTTTTATAATTTTCTTATATGCTCTTGTTTACAACACAAAATAGTAAGGGGATTATTGAAATTCAAAGAGGTAGTGTCAGATGAACATTAAGAGGTGTTAATATCCAGTATGCGATCCAACATGAACAAGTTTTGATGACTTCTATCAGCTTTGAAACAGGCTGTGCCATACAAATGAGAATCTGTAGTGTGTGAGCAACAGAGGAGTGCAACCAGCTTGACCTACACACCAGGAATGCTGGTATTTGACAGTCTGTAGGTGCAACATATGATGTATGTACTTCGCCCACTAGGGGAAAAATTACAGCTCTTATCACAGAACCATAGAATGGTTTGGGTTGGAAGGAACCTCTAAAGATCACCTAGTCTAACACTCCTGCAGGGATGTCTTTCACTTGATCAGGTTGGTTCGCTAGGTCCAATTGCACCTTGAATGCTTCCAGGGATGAGGCATCCACAGCTTCATTGGAAAACTTGTTCAAGTGCCTCATAATCCTCACAGTGAAGAATTTCTTCCATTCTAAATCTACCCTCTTTTAGTTTGAAGCCAACACCCCTTGTCCTGTCATTCCATCTTTCTTATATGTTCCTTTTATATATTAAAAGGCTACAACAAGGTCTCCCCATAGCCTTCTCTTCTCCAGGTTGAGCAATCTCAGCTCTCTCCGTCTGTTTTCATACCTTTCAGGTAGTTGTAGAGAGTGATAAGGTATCCCCTGAGCCTTCTTTTCTCCAGGCTAAACAATCTCAATTCCCTCAGCTGCTTCTCATAAGATTTATGCTCCAGCTCCTTCATCAGCTTTATTGTCCTTCTTTAAGCTTGAGTTGTTGAAGATGAATGAATATTTTGAGCTAATTAATTGCTAGTCATTACAAATCCTTGAATCTCCCTTCCTAAGAAGTTCAGAGTTTGATTTTGAAAAATCTAAAGTATTATCTGATTTTTGATTTTTAAAAGTTGTGAAAAGCAATGCTGAGAGTGAACTGATTCAGAAGTCTACTGGGACTCTGTAGACTCAACTGGCCAATACTGAGCATCATCACTGAGCATTAACTTTTTCTGAAAAGCATGTGTTTTTAAGCTTAGAAGTTGTTTCTGCTTATTCACACATTAAGCACAGGGTCATATTTTGTAAAAATAACATTTCAAGTGCTCATCTCATTTCTTTGTCAAATTAAACATTTTATCTGAAGTCTTGTTTCATTGCTGTCAGAAAAGTCTTACCAGCTTGTTAGTATTAATTGATCCAACAAAAGAAATTCTAATCCAGTCGTTTAGGGATAATACCACATATCTTCATTTCACAACACACATATGTTTATATGTTTTCATTAACATATATGTTAGAGTGTGAATTAAATTTCAGCATGGGAAATAAAAGGAAATTATAGGAAGTTAATAGACCAGAAGGAAAATTCTTTTTAATTCCCTGATCTGAACAAGGCACAAAACAGAGATTTGAGTCTGAGTCTCCTACATTACCTATGACTGTTGCGACCATTGTATCTACTCTGAAAGTTCATTAAATTTGCCTCTCTCTGTCATTTTGTTCTAGGAAATCCTTCATGAAATGTAAGACATTTGACATGTTTTTATTCTGGCAAATCTGTCTATTCTGCTAGCAAACATTCTGTCTGAAATTTTCTCACAAAGAAATCACATACTAAAATAATAAAAAAAAAATCCAACCTTATTATCTTCAGTAACACTGTACTCTGCATCAAGAACCTCCCTGCTAATTTTCAGTTAAAAAATTGAGGAAGTTATATAAGTTTTAAAATTAGTTAGAAAAAAGTGTTCACCATTTTTTGAGCATGAAAAGATGAATTTCACTGTTTCCACCATTTATTTTTTTTTTCAGATAATTTTATGGAAAAATCATCAAAGGGTACAAATGAACCCTGCTGAAGGGAACAATTCAATTTAGAAACACAATTAAATTTTTTATAGGTAAATAGTAAATAAAAGCAATCAAAATACTTCAAATGGGTAGCAGATCAATATTGTGCAGAGTGTTAGATATGCATGTTAAGAATCTTATTTTATGAGAAAATTTCTCTCAGTCCCTCTGCACAGGGTATTTTATTCAGGGAAAAAGCTTGTACATCAAAATATAAACAATTTCATTTTGTATTATAACAACAATATATCCAAGAGAATAATTTCTATTTTTCTAAGAAGGAGTACCAAATTGTGTCCCCCATTGTTGCAACTTCTACTGTAAACTGTTAAGAAGCAAAAATCCTCTCTGCTACGCTAATGGAAAACTATTCTTCAAAGATTGATCTACATTATCCTACGTTTATTATTTCCAGGCTTACAATGTTGAAAATAAGATATTAAACTCCAGCTATGTAGCTCGCACCCTGCTTTAACACCCTATTGCCAGTGAATGTCTCTTGTACCTTATTAAAACATTTACAAAATGAGTGATTCTCTGAAAGGAGCTAAATCAACAATGTTACTTGATCCTGAATCAATGCTCATGAGCTGTGCCAGTGTGTCAAAAGAGCAGCCCATTGCTACATAGCTTTACATACATGAAAAAGCATTTGGAGATTGGCCAATTAATTTCCTGAGGAACCAAAGGACTGGAGAAATCTTCTCTATTTTCCAATATACTTACAGAATTTAATGTCTCCCTGTAGAGAGACACAGCACCTTGCCTCCTCACAAACCTGTGTAGCCTATATTTCATTCCTGTCAGAGGGGGAAAAAAAAGTTAGATCTTACTATGCTCAGTCATATTATAAAAGCTATTTTTTTTTTTTTTTTTTTTTTTTTTTTACCACAGCAGCAGTATTTTCTTTTGACTTCCTTATCAATATCCCAGTAATGGGAGCACTCATAAATCAAGTTAACAGTGAAACACCCCCTTTTTCAGTAAACATATCGCTATTAATATAACAACACACAATGCTCTATTAATAAAAAATCAGGGAATTTGTAAGTATTCTTTCATGATTGATTTGAAAGTGTTTTTCATCTTGGAGTTGCACAGTTAAGAGTAGTCTTCCCAATCCTACTTTTGGTCCAGTTTAAGACATTTTAGGGTTTTCTTATCTTCCACTTGAAGATTCTAGTGTCTTTGAAAGAAACTATTTACAATAAATGAATAAAATAGCAAAGATTTTTGTTGTTACCACTTTTTTTTGTTTTTTTTTGTTTTTGTGTTTTTTGTTTGTTTGTTTTTCTGTCAGTCCTACTAAGGAGACAGTGGCGATATCTCTGTTAAGTTTCCTTCTTTGTCTGTCTACTCTGGAGTACTTGGTACTCAGAAAGGTAAACCAAAACCCAGTAAATGGAGATGGCTGGGAGATTTGCTTCAAAATAATGCTGAAACTTTAAGCTGGAGTCCTCTTATGCACTAAGAAATCCTTGTGCAAATGTGCAAAGGTAACACTGCTGGCAATAATGCCCTCACATAGGAGTCCCTTTTAAACTCATTGTCATATTTAACAAGAACTGCCAATCATAAAGTTATTATTTTAAACTGAATGCACAGGGACATAAGGAAGATTTGAATTCAGATACGAAAGTTTCTTTCTTCACCTTCCTGGCTCTGAAGATGGCCTAGTGATGAGAAAGGTCTCAGTCTGTGATAGGTGTAAAAAGGCATATTCCTTCCTCTTTGATACTTGTTAAGGTTATTACCACAAGACTAATAAACTTATTAGTCCCATTATCACAAGACTAATACAACTGCGTTAAAAGACTTGGGTTTGAAGTTATTTGAAGGAGAAAGGTGCAACCAGTCCTTGCTGAATCAGTCCCAGCAGGCTTAGTCCTGGTACCAGTTCAGGCAGCGTTAGGCTTCTCCAGAACTGCTGCTTTTATGCTACCAGTAAACAGTAAGCTAAATCTTGAAGTAATTTTGGTACTAAGGCACTAGTGATATCAATCCTACAAGTAGAGGGCAATATCTTCCTAAGAATGACACTTCTTTCCATCCAGTTTAGGTTCAGCAGCTTTGAAATATATTACTGGCTTCTGTGTTCCAAAGAAGCTCCTTCTTTGCCTCTTCCTCATTTTCCAGTGCGCTCTTCAGTGTAATTTCTTGCCATTTTTTCTCAAGATTTTCTTTAGAAACAGAACACTCAATTCAGTTTATTTTCACAAAATCAAGTTGAATAATAATTCATAAATCTTCATGGGCAGTGGTCCAGTGCCCTGGTATATTAGGAGGCACTCCATCATGAACTGAATATAAGATTTAGGCACAGTTTTGACTTTCCAGGAAAGTAATCAAGCCAAAAGCTTAGAATTTTAAGTAAAGCACCAAACTTCTGTTAAAATACCTTGATACATCTTTTGTGCTTCAGATATGTATGAAAAACTCTTTATGCAAAGTCCTATCGATATCACAAGAGAAAAAAGTCCTTAACACTTTTTGGAAGTTGTTAGTTCTTACATGATGAAGTCAATGGTACAGAGTAATGACTGCAAATCTGGCATCTGAAATTCCTTTAAAAGTAAATGGACTTCCAAACTGTAATGGCAGCAGTAAAGCTTCTTTTCACAACAGCATTGAGAAAGACAATCAAAAATCTGAAAAAAATTAGTTTGGGGAAAATGGGGATGAAATATTTATCTACGCAATGCAACGTAACAGTCAGCACCTTTTCCTTAATCACTGACTTAAAACAAGCTCCAAAACTGAATTTACACATGCAGTTTGTAAGCCAGATTTTCCAAAATATGAAACTTTGAACAGTGCCCTCCCTTGGCAGGATGTTGCCAAATTCTTGGTACTTCTAAGTATTAAAACCCATATGTCAGTGTCTAAGAAAACATTTGGAAACCTAGCTTTATACATCTATTTTGAAATATTGTATTCTCCAGCTGAATGCATTAGGGGTGATATAGTCTTGATTTTATTCATAGAAAGGCATGAATAATTAAATAATCACTAGTTGAGAAGTGAATACAAATTTATATTTCAGGAGTACATCAGACATCTAGAAAACAGAAAAATGCATTATTCTCTCTTTTGCTGGAAACAGCTCATTGAAACAAAGGCACTGAAGGTACCATTTGTAAGTTTTTTAATACAATTCAGTTTGGCTGCATGTTGGTTTTTTCTCCACATCCCCCTCCCTCCCCCAACTTATATATGTTGTGTTTTTATGAATCACTTTGAAAAAGAGTGAGCATTTCTTATCAACATTTGGTTATACGGTAAATAGTTTTAAATTAGGATATTCAAGAGCCTTACAAATGATCACTGAAAATATAACACTTTTCCCCCCAGGTTTTTTTTGGTTTTGATCTTATATCTTCTTATGCTCTACATATGCTACATTTCACTTTTCTTACGAAAAGTAAGTTAGATAAAAACACACCATCCTGTCATGAAAGGCTTGCCTATGTTGCCTGAATATATAATCCATTTTCTAGATAAATAATGATTTTCAAAAACAGTCACAAGGAACTTCTATCACTCCTTAATGACATTACAGCTATTTCTTTCAACATCTACGATTTTCAGTTTGAATAGCTTCCATTTTATTTATAATTATTTCCATTTCTACTGCAGCCCTTGGAAGGCAAGAAAAAATCCTAGACAAAATAACCCACTCAATCTTGAACCAGCAACAAACTCACAATTGTTCCTACTGTATGCCAAAATTCATAACAAAATCATGTAAGAAATTTCATAGGAAAAGGGGAAAAATAAACAAGTAGAACTTTGACATTTTTAATCAGATGCAGAAAAACCTGTTTCAGATTGGAATACAGAATCTGTGCAGAAGATTCTGTTATTTCCCAAAATTTTACTGGCAAACTTTACCTGCCGTGTTCTGGTAGCAATGAATCATTTCTGTATTTTCACAACTCCTTCTAATGAGAACAGCAATTCTTTACAGCTATTTAAAGCCTGTAGATTTCCCCCAGAGTGATCCTATCAAAACATCCAGTGCTGTTGGTAATAGCTATTTCCCCTCACTGTAGACTTAGGAGGCAGTTTCCTCAAGGACCACTGCAAGGACACATGAAACCTTTTCCTCCTTCCCTCTCCTTCCACTGGTACCCTGGGGTAATTTCCGAGTTCTGCTTGGCTTCTACTATATATTGGAATAGGAAACTTATGATTGATTTCAAATACAGAACTCTAGGTATCATGGTGTAATGTGTTGCCACCAAGATAGTAAATGTAATGAACTGAGAATAAAAATGCAGATTAAGGAACTTATGCTGCAAGACTATTCTGAGCATACTTCTATGAACAAAGGCCTCTGTCTGAATGTCTCCTCTACACATGTATATGTAGGATTTGCCTCCAGTGATGCAGCGAAAACATTTTAAAAATAGCATAGTAAATGTAATAGCTGAAAAGTATTAGAAAATTATAGCAGTTCAGTATTTTTTTTCACAGGGTTTCAAACTTGTTTATTTAATATTTCTTGATGCAAAAAAAATAATCAGAAAGTGGGTGCTTTTTTGGTCTTATTTTTGTTTCCTTTTTCCTTTCACTGATTTGTATTACATTGTAAAATTATGTATCCTTTCAGAAAATAGACCCCTTCTTTGGAGTTTCATTTTAATGGTATTCTAGATGCCTATTACACAATTTAATAAATACAGGTTCATAATCTCCCACTCTTTTGTGAAGAATAACATTGAATTATGAGGGTATGAAAGATCTACTAAGATGAAAATTTTCAGGAGTAAGGTGTTTTATCTGATAAGGAAAGTTAATGTATTAGATTAATTGTGGGATGTGAAAAGAAGATAAATGTGAGGGAAAAAAAAAAAGATGTGCTCAATGAATGCTTACAGTTTAATGAGTGTATTACTTGAAATTACTGAAATATTAATTTCTCGTGAAAATGTCTTAAACTGAGTTTCATGACTTTACAGAAGCAAACAAAACTCAATACTCTTTAAGAAATAAGAAAAATAAATTTAAAACTTTTCAGCCTAATCTTCTCTTTTTTTTTTTTTCTGTAGACCCACTTTTTTTTTTCCTTCAAACAAAACACTGAAATAGACAGTGAAAGTATAGTTGAACAATGTAAAGTAAATATTTTCATTATAATTGTCTAGCCTTGTGTTTAATACAGGCCAATACACTTTTAAAGCAAAAATTATGTAACAACATTATATATATAACTGGATTTTCAAAATGCCTTTTTACTTTTCTTTAGCCAAATAATTCAGACATATCTGAGTCTTACATATGAACATGTAAGTCTTTGAGGGTATGCCCCTCACTATAACTTGTCAACACTAAAATGCAATCAAGGATCCTCTCTGGGATCTGAATTCCCATGAAAATGCTATTAAGCAGTAAATTATTTAAAGTATGGCACATGATGTTGATGCTATTCATTATTTTAATAGTCATTAAACTTCAGAGTAACTATTGAAACAAATTGTATTCATCACAGTTGCCCAGTGAACACCACTCTTCCTTCACAGATCTGCAAAACAAAGTACATGTTGATACAGAACAAGATTTTTCAATCTGGACCAAAAATTGCTCAGGTTCAAATAAATGAATATACAACTTGCATATATTAGAGATATGTAGTTTTCCATCTATGTTTCAGACCAGTTTCAGAAGCCATTGAAATTACTGGAAATCTTTCCCTTAATTCCCATTGTATTGATTGCATGATATCTGCTTTGCTCAGATTCATTTACACTTATTCTTTAATTATCTTTACTTTCTACCTCTTGATTTTGATGGGACTTTCTCCAAAAAATGGAAAGACTCAGAAAGTCCACACTGTCTGAAAAGATTTTTTGAAATTCAGATACTTTTGCAGGATTGGACTAAAGTTGTTAGGCTATTCATGTCTGTATGGTCTTGTCCCCATCTATATATCCCTGCTTACCTTGTTTGTCTTCCACCTACACCATTCTGTATGTATGCCTGATACTGTTCCACTGATTTTAATGTTTTTTTCACCCTTTTTGACTAGTGTTATATTCACTCCAAGTAATTATGAAAACTTTAATATTAGTCTAGTACAAGTCTCCATGGAAACAGCTTTAAGACATACTGCTAAATAAAAACCCTTCATCAACAAGTTTTCCTGAGGTCAGCAAGCCACACTTAATCAACTGAAGGTCTTACTGATGATTAAGGAGTGTTGATCCCCAGAAAAACAAAACACATACACACACAAGTGGACTTTTTACTTTATGGTGCTATATTGCAACTTTTTTTTTTACCTGAAAATTGTGTCACCTTTTTTAATTATTGGCTAGGACTTACATCTACTCAAGCCATCCTGCTCCTAAACAACAAGCCATATATTTGCCTCGCAGTATTTGGAGTTACCCAGCACTATACAAAAATGAGCATGACCTGTCTTTTGTATTCTTAGCTGGCTTTTTAAAATACTTGGTACCAACAGTTTCAAGGCCTCTAGATTTGAAATATTTATCTTTTCTCCACGGAGGAAATGGGAAACTTGATAAATATGATAGCCAGCTATGCATGACCACCAAACATGGGCAGTAAGGAAAACAGTAACTTACATTCATGAGTCTCTGGATGGTTGGTGGATTTCTTCCCTCAGTCACTAAGAAAAATTAGCCCATAGTCAGTAAGCTTAAGTTCACTAAAAAAGGAAATCTATTACCACCCACCTTTATTTTTAGGGAAGCACAGATTGAGAGACTTGTATAGAGAGCTGTATCATCTGCCAGTTGGTATTCCTGAAATGAAGACAGTAAGAATGAAATGAATACAATCCCTTTGAGTCATGTGGAGAATATAGAAGCAACACTGATTGCATTTGCAACAATCTGTTTAAATACATTGAATAAGGCCTTTTTGATGATATTTACAGAACAAAATCTAATGAAAAATAAATGGGAAGAAAACACAATCTATTTGTAGAGAAGCCACAAGGAGAATAAAGGACTAACCTAATCATATGCATAATTTACAGTAAGATATTTGCCCAACTGTCCCTTTCTATATAGTGCTGTTTCTCTTTTCCATGGTAGTTTAGACTGAACAGTCACAGCTGTCTCTTCTTCTTTTAATATTAATAAAGAAGGAGCTTTCCTGGAAACATGGTGCCTGACCCAAGGACAAATTGTTTATGACCATGTGTGGTGTAGGTGGCTTGCTGTTTTTATAAACACTCCAGTAAAATCGTAAGGTGTTTGAAGACAGAGTGGGTTGTAGTGGCTGTTTGGGGTTGTTTTGTTTTAGACTTTTTTTGATACTTTAATCTCTGAGGTTTTTTTAGGTTTATTATGTTTTGACTGAATTGTTGTATACTAATTTCAGTTTTGAGTTAGAAAGGAAGCATAGCTGGAAGGTATAACTGAAATCAATTTTGTTATCTTCTCTTGGTCTTTTTTTAGTTGGACCAGTTCCAAGATCATCTCAATGCTTCCTCCTTTTAGCTTTGTTCTTTTCTGTTTGAGTATCACCAGCAAAATAATATTTTTTTTTCACCTCACATCAAAAAAACAATTACAGTACATACTCTCATTCATTATCTTTTTTAATTTTATTTTTAATATCACTTTCTTAATAAGAAATTACTGAATTTTCCATTAAAAATGAGTAACTCAGTTCAAAATCAATACAAGTAGGAAGGTAACAAGAAAACCTTCCTTGTCCAGTAGAATTTGACTGCAGCAGAGTTCAGATTTTTAAATTAAAACTCATTTAGGAAGGTTCTTCAATTTTGCTCACGTGTCCTCTAAGCTGAATTCTAATACTGTCAGAATGTATGAATAAAGAGATACTAATTAACCATTCTTCATGTAAATTCCTTACTCAGCTGAAGCATTAGTCTTTAAATTCACTTTTGCAAACAAATTGAAAAGAAGCTTTCATAATGATTGAACTGCATCAGTAAGAGTCTCAGATCTGTTATCTAGTGAACAGTGCCTAATGGAGTGCAAGTATAGCTATTATTTTCAGCAATTACGTTGGTGTCTATCGGCAGCTAAGCTTCATAATGTTTTATTTACAAAATATAGCTGTTTCTTAAGCATTTTATTTGGTGTACCAAAACATCACCTAGTTAGTTCCTTCTTGCAGTGTTTCTCCCAAAAGTATAACTAAAATTAGATTGAGAAAAGATAGCATACAGGCAGTGTTATCTGACAAATGCATATTAATTAAAAAAAATAACAAATGTTTTACTTCCCTCTGTTTACTAATCAGTTTGAACAAACAAATTTTGTTACTTAAAAACTACATGAGATGGAATTAGATTTCAATTTATATTGCAACTAAATTCCAACTATATTAGGATGATCCCAAGAGCTGCAAGGAAAAAAAGAACCACCCACAACCCCACCGTCCCCACCCACTCAAAAAAAAAAAAAAAAAAGACACCAAAAAAAGCAGAAAACAAACTTAAACAAACAACAAAACCTTTGTTAGCTACAATTTAGATTAAATGTTTGGGGTTTTTTTCTAGGTAGCCACATACTTCAGTAGTTTCAATATCTTAGCAGTCATTTATTGACATCTCTGCAAATTGCACTGCTAGAAATTGGTACAAAGCCAATTTATTCCTTAAATATTCAATTCATTCTTACTCACTTCTTGCAATGTCCCGTCTTCATATATTTCATATAATTATTTGACAAGTTTTCATTTCCAAGGCTTTGAATCAAATGCAAGTTTAACTGAGACAGATAACCCATAGTTTCAATTAAAGTTATTTCAACCTGTCAGATAATACTATTTTAACCAATACACTGAACAGCTGTATACACTGTTACCTAAAATAAGCCAGTGTATAAAATAATGAAACATAATACATTTGGTATATATTTCATATTTCAGAATTATTGTATCTTTATAGATATTATTTCAGGACACATTTTATTCCTTTGACATTCTGGCAATAATACTTCATGTTTGTCTCAGGCTTTTAGTATGTTTGTTAACAAATTCTGCCCAACAGAATTTTATTTAACCTCAGACTTCATTAAGAATGGACATAAATGCTTTTTTATATAAACATTTATGGGCTGAGATCAGAAATACTGCTTAATGCCATAGTGCCATTTGTTTTGAAGATAAAGCAAGGTAATTTAACTGTCTGTTTTCCTTGAAATCTTATCCTATTGAGGTAAATTAATCCAACCTATGTTCTGTAATCCTTGTCTTTGCTAATACTTTATCCTCAGGAAAGTCCTTTCTTAACTTTGCTACTTTTATTTTCCCTCCATCATTCAGGCCAAGGTCAGCACCAGATGTTCATCAGTGAACTTAACTAAAGCCCTCAGAAGCAGTAGCTTTTTCCTTAGTTAACTATAATTAACTTCTGTTGAGGAGGGTCTGTGACATTTTTAGCTACCTTCATCCTGCTTCAGTGTGTCAGGTTCTACAAATATTATCATAATAAAGATATTCTAGCTCCCTATTTAAACATATTATTTAACAAATTATTTTTGGTATTTCCAAGTTTATCAATACCTATTGATCTGAATACCTGTCTGACTGTCCACATCTAGACTAAGGTACCCATGTTTAGTCTGAATAGGTTTCAGAAATACAATGACCCACCTGGATTTATTTACTTCAGCTCACAACAGAAAGCCTAAATGTAATGTGTTAATGCAGCTCTAGAGCTGCCAGCTGTCTTGCTGAGAGATAACTGTGAGTTCTACTCATTACTACATTTTCTGGTATAGACATATCTGATAAGTATGCATAGCTTATGAGAGATGAAGTGTCCAAACTCATCACTTCAAGTATAGGCACAAAAAATGGTAAGGTTAGTGCACTTTCCAACAATAATAAGGTCTTATGAAGGAATTCTATGCTGCAAAGTGAAAAAAAAAAAAAATATATAGTTTCTAGTCACTGCCACAGACTGAGGTTGCTTCTATTTACAAATCCGAGACTGGAAGATTGACACCAGTGCAATGTTTTCTAGAATATATCTTCTTCGCAGTCAAAAAATCCCCAGAAAACTAACCAATCAAGCAAACAGTGAAAATTTAGATATTTTTGAGGATGTAAGTTATTTATGCTTTTTATAATATCAGAATTACTTTGGATTTTTTCTACAAAGTTTAAAAGTTCTGAGGAAAATGTTGATTCTCTATGGGGAAAAAAATATTAGAAAAACCCCAAACCAAACCAAAATCCAAAGTGAAACAAAAAATTTAATTTACCAAAGTGAATCCATTCCCACTATGAAAAATTATAAAGTGCCTCAGTAGAATAGCATAATCCTTCTGCATCCATGGATAGAAAAGAACTACTAAGTAATGAAAATACAATCTCCATGAAACAATGGTCTACCTCAAAAAAATGCTTGCATTGCTAGACTTTCAGAGACTTGACCAGTAGAATGCAGTTACTTTTCAACAAGCACAGAGTTCCAAAAGTCAACTAAGCTTTCATTTTAAGTCTGGTAGACTAAACTTGACAACCAGACAACAATTAATCACAACAATCCATACCCATCTCAAACAAACCATCTCAAAAATTATCTAATGCCTACAGGCACTGAGAACCCAAGTTCATCAGTAAAGACAGCAGGACTAGTGGACTAAAAACTAGTTCAAACAAATAGGTTTCTGGTAACATGATACCAAATCTGTATTTTCTGACCATATTCTACCAGAAAATTTGCAATGAGTTCAACATGAAATTTCAAACATAAGAAATATATTGATTTTCTTTTGCTAAGCCAGTAAGAGAAGAAATTCTTTGCAATGAACTCCACATACTGAACTCCAAATAGCCTTGACAAATTGATTCATACATTTCTGGTAAAACCTGTAAAATTATTAGAGCTATGTTGTTGTTGTGGGTTTTTTAATGACAGTTATGCAAAGCACCAAGTGTTGATGACTGGAAAAAGTAACAGATAAAGATGTAATAGAGATTAGGTCACAGTAAATTACCTCATGCTGCAATTAAGCTTTAAGGTCTCAACTGCCTAATGGCCAAACTAGAATTTATTTATTTATATTTTTAGTAGGAAGAAATATTAAATGGATAGTATTAAATTTATGTCTCATTTCTATCATCCATGCAGAGAAAAGTAATGGGCAAATTAAATGTCCTTATTCACACTACTGCTAAAGATCACCTCCCAGGCATTTTCTACCTCCAAAATATTAATTATTCATTACATTTGAAATCAATTTTCAATCTTATAGGTAGCAGAGGCTGTATTCCTTGAGCTGGCATATATGAAGTGTTTAATGTGGGTTTTAATGTCTTATGTTACCAAACAGGACTGTGACCTTGAAGTTATTTCTTGGTCTAGTCACTTAACTATCCTCATTTTACATTTTCAGAGATTTTTTTAAATGTATTTCATGATTCTATTTCAAAAATTGAATGTCTAACTATTTTTAAAATATCAAATAGAATGTAAGACCATTTTTGTTCTGGATAGAGTAAAAAGATGAACATGCAATATTAGCTGTAGTTATTTCATGGCAACTGCAGTTAATCCATAGAGTCAACCCATGACAGGTTAGCTTCAGTTTTACCCATGACTGAAGTCATGCTTTAACATCTCCTTGGAAGAAATATCATAGTAGATCAACTTCATTTTCCTACAGATTGTGTTTATTCCTCATTTTACCAATCAATAGATCAAATGTACTGTAATTTCAAGGACTTCCTGAGTAATAAATCTGACACAACTTGTGTGAGTAGTATCTTTTCAGACAATGAAGGTGGTCCCATTGGTATTCCCTGGTTTTATTCGTTTAGTTTTATCACATGGGAGATTAATATATCTTTTTTTCTAGAGTTTTAAGAACTGAAACTGCATGTTATCATCTGTATAGCTTTGAAAATGTGAATATAGAAAGAGATTAACTACTCTTATAGGTTTCTGCACTTCATATGGCACTGGCGGATGTGAATTTCCTGGGTCATTATGGCACACCCTCAAAATTCTATGCATAGCGAAAGGATGATACTATATGTCCAACATACAGAACATTATTATTGTTAATAACATGATATGAACCAGATTTACATTAAAAGTATCATATGCCTTTGTTTTCTTTCATGTAAATTTTCTGAAAAGCGACCCCTTCATATAACTATCTGTCTAGACTCTTTCCTGGTTTATGAAAGTTTATGACATAAATGTCCTCAGGGTGAGCACATATTTTTCTCTCTAGACCGATGATTCTGAGCAAATTCATCCATCTCTGTAGTATATTATCTGAAGTGCACAGCTGCCACAAGACTTGATCATCTGTTTTTCCTCATCACAGCTGCACCAGCAATAGCACTGTACTTAAGGAACTGTCATCCTTCCTTAAAAAGAAAAAAAAAACAAAATAAAAAAAAAATCAAAAGCTGCAATTCCTCTGTCAAGTAAACTTGGAGCAAACTTGTAGTACCCTTTTCTTTCTCTGTTTAAGTTTCATTTAAATCCCATTTTTTGTTCTTTATTACTTTGCTTTGGTGAGTTTGTTTGTGATTATTATTAAAGTGTTGAATAAAAATACAGGTATAATAACATTCCTGCAGAATATTAATTCAAACTATTAATTCTTCTTCACCTGATAACATAAGCAATCAACATAAAATAGGCTGTATAGATTGTGAAGACTTGTATGCAAAGTAGTCTCTTCCTATAGACATTTTTAGATAAATTTGGAATACAATAGATGCAAGGCATGCCACCTCAATAGCAGTAAGAAAAAATGTCAAAACATTTTGGTCATCTAATTCATGTGTAATGCAAACTGGCTTGTAATATATGATGAAAGTTCATTCTGAAGGTAGTTAGACCTTAAATGAAAACTAGGTTTTCAACTGCTCTTTGGAAAAGATTTCAGTGTTTGAAGTAACTTAGAAAAGTGATTCATCTTGTATTATGCCCCCAAGATTGTGTATGTGTTCTTTAAAAAGAAAGCATGTACTTATATATATAGAAGTACTAAATGCCTTACCAAATAGACTGTGATCTATATTTGGTGCCTTGTCTATGCCAGAGGTATACAAACAGTACTTGAAAAGCACATGTACAAAATCAAGTCACTATTGTGTGCCTTTATTTCTAGTGTGAGGAAATTCCACACTCCTATGGGAACTGCTGCATCCATGAAAGAATGAAAAGGATCTACAACAGTTTACTACTTAGATTCAGTGCACACTCTTTCAATAATCAGAACTACAGATGCAAAGTAAAATGTTCTTTCTTGTCAGAATCCAATTCTTACTATGATCAGGACCTCTTTGCTTGGGTATTGACTGGCAGTGGGCAGTCACAGGTGGTGTTTCTATGACTCATTCAAAAGAGATCAGTCATCTGGGTGACTCGCATCATGTTGTTTCCATTCTTTTCGCAGTGAATTTGAAAAGATGTTGAGTAATAGTCAAAAGTAGAAATGGACTTTGTAGAACTGTAAAGCAGCAGTTATTTTGAACGTTCTTAGTTATGCTGACTCATTTAATCCAAGGAAGGAAGAGAAAAAGACTGGAACTAATTTGGGACATTTCTATTTCTCTCGGCAAATTCCTGGAGATGCAATGGAATTATGAAGTAATATAAAGTAATAAAGTCTTCCAAGAAGTTAAGCAGGATGTGCATGCATATCAAGTAATTTCTTTTAGATGGAGGAGAAAATCAATAGCTAAAACCAAAAGATCCAATTCAAAATAACACAAACCTGAATAACAAATCTCCAGGATATTACAGAGACAATCTGAAACCGTCTATAAAATATGACAATAACTTAGCTGTAATTCAAAACAAACCATTTAATGTCACCAAAATCACCCTAGAATGTTCATAAAAATCATAATGCATCACAAGTACTGTAACGGTAATTATTTTGTGTAAGCGTCTTGCAAGGATCTGTGATTCACATACTAGATCAAAACTGAAACACTCATTTTATTGAAGGACTTGGAACATTCAGGGTTTGTGCTGATGTGATTTTTGCTATCCATACATTATTGTAGAAATTTCAAAAGGAATAAAAAATATAGGAAAAAATATAGCATAGAAAATTCAATGTAGCTATTATAAGATGTCACTAGAAATTAAAATCATACTATTCATTTTAATGGAAACCAGTAATAATTACAATGAGAAACTACAAACAGCATAAATCTCTGAATCCATAGGAATAACATTCAAATGTTTGCTTAAAAATATTAACATTCCATCATGGGAAACAAATGTCATTGACCCATTCTCTAGGCTGTGCTAAAATGTTGCCTGTATGGAAGGAATAATTTATATTACAAGAGTTTCCGTACAAGTGTGTCTATATTTCTACACTTTCTACAATTTAAGATAATCGAAGTTTAGAGGCAATGTGGGTAGGTTTGACCTGCTTTCGCAGTGAGGTGAATGTTCATTTAAATCCTAATGCATTTCAGTTTCTGCATTGTAATAAGACCAAATCATATATTATGTACACCAAGTTCCACTTTAAAAAAAAAACAAACATATTTATATTTACCCATATTTGAAAATAAGAAACAATATCTAGGTCCAGTTAGTTCATACTAAGGCAGAACAGCAGCCTTCTTTATATCTGTTGCCATGTTCTTAATAACATTTTTATATAGTTTTTGAATGCAGTATTCCCTCAGTGAATTGGCCTACAAATTTCTATTCATATTTTTCATTGTAAATCTCCTTACAGTGGCAGGTAACATCACACAGTGTGTGCTTTCTCTAAAATGCATGTGTTCCATAATACTATATTCTTCTTCTGTGGTTTATCATCTATGTAAAACCAACTGTCAGGACAATATTCATTGTTAATATGATGTGTTATTTTCTTTCTGTTTTATTCAGGGACATTTTTACTGATAAATTTTAAAAGCACTTTACAAATTATATGTTGAAAAGTTTCTACTACGCAAGAAATTTCTAAAATGGTTGGAGTATTTTTATAAATTAAAAGTAATGACATAATGTCTTGGATTTCCAGTAGCAGGTAAAGCTGGAAAAAATGTAGTGTTAAAATATTAATCCAAAAGGGAAACTCAAGCTTTAATACTTTAGGGAAGCTTCAGGTGAATCTCTGGAAAGCTAGACAACTCTAATATAGCAAAAATGGGATTGATTTAAAAGTGATTTCAAGATAATATTAGAATAAGGAAAGAAAGAGAAATTAACCCCCAGAACCAGGTCGTTCATTCAAACTCAGTATAATTTCATTACTTCACATTAATTCTAAGATTTTGTCAAAATTAAGGTTGACTTCATTTAAAATTTTAGGAAATACTGATTCTAATTAAAGGTCTTGCTTATATTTTATGTATATAAGAAAACAAAAGAACCAACTAAATGAATATGTTTTCTATCACTCTCGAATGAACAACTATAGACAACTTCATTATGCTTTTTTTCCCCACCTCTATCATATTAAACTAAAAATGAGAAGAAATACTAAATATGCTTAGTACCTGAACTTTGAAAATATGATGTTTAGTATTCTAGTGCTGTCTCCTCATAGAGTCTCAAACAATAACTCATTTTTTTTACTTACAGAGTCATCAGTCAGTTTCCTGAAGTACAGTTTGTTGTAGTTCATGAACATCCAGGGGATTTTTAAGGACATTTTGCATTGTGTGTGACTTACTGATTTCTAGTTCAACAAATTGAATCAATCCATCACCATATCTAGAATGGCAGTATATTAAATATTGCACATTAATCTCATACCCTGAAAAACCAACCTCTTTTTTTCTGATATTCCCACTTTCTGTGCTGTTAAACAAATATTTGCACTGTTTGCAGCATCAAGGTAGTATTTGTGTGCTACAAAATAATAAATTAGAAAGTGTATATATATACACACAAAAAAAATCTATCTAATCATAATATTCCTTTATCCCGATTATTTCTCATTTGACTGCTTACTTATCCTCTCAGTTTTCTCATCCTGCATGCTATGAAGCATGCAGTTATCTTTGCCTCGTAGCTTTGCCTTAATACTTTCAACAGCCTTTGCTGCCATGCTTGGAGCTCCTAGATTTTACAAGCAGATAGCTCGGTGGCTTTGTGGCAGCATTTTCTACTTACTTTTGATTGCAATCTTTGTGATTTTGAGTCAGTTTGCAAGCTTGGGGAAGAAAATTATAAAGACTTCCTTGAAAATATTCAAACTGTTTTGAAAAGTTCCATGTCAGAGTAACTCTATAGACTCTAATCCCAGTGCATACTACAATCCTCCCAAGGATTTGACTACAGATAGCAAACACTATAAACTGCAGATATGTAGTTATGCATAGGCTGTTCAAACTCAGTTGCTGATTGCCTCTCCAAATGTTGCCAAGCAGAATTCCTGAAGACTCAATTCAGCCCTTGACTTGCTTTCGCTCAGCACTGATTTTTCAAAAGATTGTAGAAACCAAATAATCTCTGATATTTCCAGCTTTTTGTCAAATTTCCTTGAAACTGGCAAGTGGTTTTAGAGATCTTACAGATGTACACTTGGTCAGTTCAGAGCCGCCTTCCTTTGAAGTGGTGGAGGAGGGAGAAATAAACCCCACAAACCTAAGATAAATTATATTTTAGACATTTATATATATGTATACATATGAAATATTTAAATAACACAAAGTTAATGTAAATATCAAAGACCTGATTACAGACAGTGAAGAGATTCTGACACAATTTTTTAACAAAAAAAAAAAAAAAGCCACATACAAATGTAGATAAATTTTCTTTTAAAACATATCCTAGAGCATGTTTTATTTGAGAAAAAATACAGTTCTCATGTCACAACTAAGTTAGGGAATAGAAGTCATTACACTTTTACCTTAATAAATGCTTATATTTGAAGAAAAGATCAGCCTCAATAGCTCGCAATGAAGTTATTAACCTTATCATTTGCACCCTCAAGGTATTTTGAAGATTTTGAAAAGATTAAAAGGTCAGTTAAGGAAACCCTCTATAAACCAAGCAGATGAGTGGATTTAGACCAAGGACAAGAGTTTGACAACCCTGCAATAGACTAATATTAAAACTTGTGCTGTAGGCACACTGGCAGCATTTGATAATGATTGTCAAGAAAAATAGGCATTAAAGGCAACACGGGTTAGAACAAAAGTGTTTAGTTTTGTAAAAATTGAAAAGACAAGATTTGACTGACTGCAGAAAATAGTGTGACGATCTCATAAAGAGTGAGAATCAACATAAAAATTTTTCTCAGAAAATAGTGTTTCTTTGCCACATCAAAGGCAATAATGAAAAGGAACACAGGTAGTCTGGAACAGAGTTATCAAAAGTTATCCTTCTCTGATATCAAGGTTCCAGTATTAGATATGCTAAAGATAGATTTTGTGAACATAAAAACAGTTATTGGCTTTTGAAATCAGGATATCTTTAGCTTTTTACAATAGAAGATACCACTTGACTTTGTTCTTAAATAAAATTTTTGTGTTCAAAGATCATTAAAGTCTTTATCTCATATAGTCAATAATATGATATATAAATGCAAGACTTATAATTACTGTCATTAAAATTATGTTATTTAGGAAAAAAATTATTATTTAACCTGTTTTTTAGAGGTTGCTGGTTTAGCATCAAAAAAATAGATTAAATTCTGCTATTAGACACATGCATTAGGATCAACTCCAGGAGAATAAATCAGAAAATTGCAGAATAGTTATAGATAGAAGGGACCTCTGGAGATAATCTAATCCAGCTCTCAAGGACAGAATTTTCCATTTGGATGATATGGAACCAAAATGAGCAGCATCAAGTTCTTAACTGTTTTTTTCTTGGTTGTGCTTGGTTGTGTGTTTGTAAGTGTATCTTGCTGGAGAGATTTTTCTTTCCTCTTGGAAACCACAAATCATTTGCTTTAATTCCTTGGATGCTCTATGCATATATTTTGTGCTTCAAAAGTTTTATATTCTATAAACATAACACCCAGGAAAAAAGCACTTTACAAAAAGGAGAAAAGAAATTATAAGGTTATTTATTTTGAGAGTCATACAAAACAATCAATTTGTAAGTAAATTTGAGCATGAGAGACAGAAAGGTTGAGGAAAATTCAGTAAATGAGAAGTCAGTTGTTTAAAATTATAAAATTCAAGCATGAAAAATATGGACTGCATCTTGATTGCAGAGGTATAACAAATGAAGTGGCCTTTATTCAAAATGAAAATATTTCAACATTATGGGGAAAAAATTGGTTATCTGTAACTAACACTTGTTTACATTAAGGTGTTAATGTATGCAGCAAATCCACATAGAGAGGTCTGCTTCACAGTGAAAACAGTTTACATATAATATACTTTTGGCATTAGATACCCTTTTTTTTAACACAAAGACAAAACTTTTACATAGCATCAAATATCAACAACTTTCAAATGGAGGTAAAAAGAGGCTAAGTTACAAATAAATCAAGCAAGGTCTAGACCATGATTTTCATTCCTCTTATCCATTTTAAGAGCAACTCTTCCTGTATTTCTTGCTTAGCGTAAGGTTAAAGACTATGATTTTTTTTCAGTCTTTTCCATTCTGCAGATTCCCATTCCTATTTCCCCTATGCTTTCAGACTCTCATAATGCCAACATAAGCTTACCTACAATGATATCTAAATAAAATACCTGCAAATAATTTTTCTTAGTTACATTTTTAGCATCTTTTAGAAGCAGTATTTTTGCCATACTTAAAGACCCTTTGTTGTGGTTTAGGAATGGTATTCCCCAATTTAGCATCCCCACTGAAACACTCCAAACCATGTGCGTTGCTCTTCATTCCCCTCTCCTTCTGTGATGGACTAGAGAGGAGAATTGGAGGCACAGAGGGTAAAGATCATGGGTTGAGAGAAGAACAATTTACTTGAGACAGAAATGGAACAAGATAACAAACAGTAACAGCTACAATATCAACAGAGGGAAGCGGTGCTACCAGACCACCCCCTCTGACACGATTCCTTGACTGGAAGAGAGCCCTTCCCTCCAATCCCAGAAAATTACATGATCTGGTATAAAATGACCTCAGGGTCCTGGCCATGTCCCCCCAGGCCATTGCAAATAGGACAGCCAGCCAGGACAGCCCTAAAGTACAGGACTCTACCTAGGTTTTTTTCCAACACAAACAATCAAGTGTATAGCTAGTGACTATTTAAATCACAGATGACCTGGGAAAGGATAAATTTACAAGAAGGATAATACACCACAAAAGTTTGTTTATTACCATGTGACTTTCCAACATGGAAATCTCAGACAATTACCATGTTTATGGGAGACTTGCAGTATTCCTGTATGTTTAGTTATGACAGTCTCTAAGGTCAGGCCACAAAGGATACCATCAGAAGATACCAGAAATAATATCAAATTTCAGATCTTAAATACCTCAGATATTTAGCTTTTTAAGAAATGAAGCTGACAGCATCCCAGATACAGCTCACCCCTGTGTTGTTCCCACACCTCCTGCTATAGTTAATTAGGAACATTTATTCACAGATAGTGATGGAGGACTGACAAATGTTAAGTGACAGACACCTGGTACATGTTTGAAAAAATATACAGCTGTTCATTAATCATAGCATGTCTTTTCAGCTAGGGAAAGTACATGTCAAAAGAAAAAGGTTTCAAAACATACTAAAATTATACTGTCAAACTTACTAAATGAGATTGTCTTTCTGTTATAACAGAGATGTAATGAAATTTAAGTCAGCACTACAGTTCTGAACTCTTCTTTCCAAGGGATTTGCCATCCAAAAATGTAAAGCAGGAGTCAAAGATGGGTTGAAGTATGTCATTCTGCCTTTCAGTCCAACAGGTGCTTTTTACCATAGTTTTGTGGTTTTTTTGGTTTTGGTTTTTTTTTTTTTTTTTTAATGCTGTTCAGTTTTTTGAATTGAATTTTCAACTTCAAATCCTAAAAAAAACTTAGCAGTTTTCATTTCTCATGTAGATTTACATTTAACACTGACGTTCCAAAATTTTTTTTTTTTCTTTGAAAGTTCTTATAGTCTTATAGGAAACTCCCCTGCTACTCAAAAGAAACAAATACAGATATTAATGAGTGAACTCTGTTATTATTTCCTTTTATTTTTATTGGTTTTGGTAGGGAAGCAAGTTTAGCATGACCTAGTAATTGATCATTTCTCCATACAGCAAATGTAATGGTCTAATGTCAACACAATTATATCTATGCCTCATTAAAATGAGGATTAAATGGAGTATATTATAGTTCTCATTTTGGCATAATTCCCGCTTGAATATAGGATTTCCTGCTTATTTACAATCCACAGGCAAGAGAACATGTGAAAATGAAAAACCAAGCTTGTTGATCGTTCCCAAATGGTCATCCCAAAGCTCGTTATTGGCTGAAACCAGACATTGTGTAAGGAATAGTTTTCTACCTTAATCCTGTGATTGTGGATATTTTCCTTGATTTTCTATTCCCATTGATAAATAGTGAGAAGTTTAAATAGTCCTCATTTAAGAAGGCCACAAATGAAAGGAGAGGAATAGTACAAATAAAGTCAGACTTCAGGAAAGTATTTATTGCTGAACAGAATAGGAAAAGGAAATTTATGAACAGGCAGTATTTGAATCTAGGCATTCCAAGACTACCTGCCAGTATACATAGTGTCAGCAATAGCTGCTGGGCTGTACCACATCCTAGGGAGAATACAGTTCCCATCATAAGTATGTAGAGGGGAAATGTTGCACAGAACTTAGTGGCTGCCTGGAGAATGACTAGACAGACATAATCCAGAGCCATAAAACAGACAGCAGTACAGGAGTACAAGAGTTAAGGAAATAATTTCATTTACTGCACATCCCCATAGTCTGAAGGCATGATCTAGATCACAAAATTAATTTATGTCCATGTACTTTTTCATAGTATCTTCTTTCAGCCACTATAAGCCCAGGAAGGTCAGAAGTGTAGTATACCCTGAAGAGAAGCATGATGAATGAGAAAGACAACAACAACAAAGGGGAAAAAAATTTGGAGGTGGTATTTAACAAGTCAGAACCCTCTGAAGCAATTATAAAAGATTTTGCTTTTTATGATGAAATACATGCAGGTGAGTTATACACTAGTAATCTATCTGTACAAGTTTCTGCATTATAATCACAAAGATGAGATATTTTCTAATGCATTCTTCTATGGTAGTTGATAAAAATATTCAATAAAATAAAAATCAAACCAAGTCAAGAAAAGGAACAAGCTGTATTTTATAATGCAACATTAACAGTAGGGCTTTGTTAAATTGAAGGGCAACATCAGGGTTTTATGAATCATAGTGGTTTATGAGGAAAATAACCTTTGAAATCCAAGTTTCCAGATGTTAGTATTTGCTGTGTAATGGTCAGAACAGATCCATAACTGTAACACACTCTGAGAGCTGGCGGGCCTCCATAATCAAGCATATAATATTGTTTATTAACTCTGACATCATATCTAGGGTGTGGCATATATATATGTGGACATATATTTTTCATAAATTGTAACAGCACAATATGCTCCAAATATTCTATTCTATTTGAGAAATTAAAATAATTTTCTTGAAATAGTGTATTTATTTTCTTTTAGCTTGGCTAGACTCCTGGAAAAAAACCCCA
Organism: Anabacerthia variegaticeps; assembly: GCA_035583185.1. Classification (NCBI taxonomy): domain Eukaryota; kingdom Metazoa; phylum Chordata; class Aves; order Passeriformes; family Furnariidae; genus Anabacerthia; species Anabacerthia variegaticeps. The sequence continues at coordinate 40,878,022 of JAWWEW010000041.1, read as the reverse complement.
ACAATTTCCCCTAAAAGATTTAGAAAAAAAATAGTAAGCAAAGAAAAATTTAGTGATACATTGATTTATTGAAATGTATTTAAAGTAGTTGTCTATCACATGCTTCAGTGCCTCACCTTTACATATAAATGTAAAATAACACAACAAAATGTCTATGATGTAAGATTTAATCAAAAATACTATTCTCTGTTCTCTCCCAGAATTTATAGGGTTAAGCATTCCCTGAGAATGTGGTATCTGGAAAGCCTTTTAGGGTGGGAAGGAAGAGTGCACCAGAGTTCAGGTCTTTTCTCAGAGGTAGGCGTAGCAGCTGCCTCATTTATAAAGAAAGAAATATGCCTAGATTCTTTTCACTGATCATAGCTGCATATGCAGAAGTGCTTTTCATTCAAATATGTATGTAGTGTGCTTAAAAGGGAACCTGTGGTGGAATAACAAATAGGACAAAAATCACTATGAACAGAGCTCAAAGGATGTGGGGGTGAAATCAGCCACCAATCATATCATAACCTGGAAAATATATGAAAACACCATTATATCTCTTTTGGAGATACCACAAAAACACAGCCTCCTCTAAATCATCAAAGCACAGTACTTCAGATTGCTTTATACCGAAAGTGAGTATCCAGTGCTCCATGAAATCCTACAGTGCGTAAAAATCAAGAATGAAGGGGAGCTGGAAGCCATGGTAGTCATTTAGCAACACAGGCAGTGTTGCATAATTCATTTTAGATTTAACATTGTTAATATACGTTCCTTTCCATTATTTCAATTTATTGTTTTCAGGTTTTTTAATAGCCTATGCTAACCTGAAAACAAGAATACTATTGTAATAGTTATTAAGCAAACGAAGAATAAAATTTATTACCTGTCCCAAATCATTTATAGCCTCATTGTAAGGTGATGATAAAAGATCGGGAAATGGGAGAATAGCTGGATGATTTCTGGCCTTCTTGCCCTGGTAGCTGAAAGCACATAGGAAAGGTCTGCTGCCACCATCTTTGTGAAGACGTGCAAAAAAAATTAAGTCTTTTAGAGATTTTTCTGGAAATTTCTTTTTCAAATATAAAGAATTATTTATAACGTCTTCCTATCTCACCTCTATGTGACAAAATTAAGACTTCCATGAAAAACAGAACTAGAGGAGATTGTCATAAAATTAAGGAGACATTGAAGGATGATAGAACCAATAGCTGTTTCCCAAGTCTTTTCTCATGTCTGTCCACAATGTTTATGTAATTATTAATACTTTCTTTTTTGCTTTTCTCTCCCTTTGAAAGGCATGCATCTTTGCTTATCTATTTCCTTAAAGACCAATGCTGACTAGTCAATGTTTTCTAAAAAAAAATTAGAATGATAAATCAGCCAATACTTGCAATTAATGCAGAAAGTTTGATAAGGAAGTGAGAATTTCAACATAGTGCCTATGTGAGGCTACAAATTACAGTAAAAAAACCTGGTATTTGAAAAATTACTTTTGAGCTACTCGTAATGCAGTTTGATGTCTCTTTCTGAAGGACTACATATAAATAATAAATTTTAATTTTTCAATTTTTTTTCTTCACTTTTTTTCAGACCTGTGGAATATTAAAAAACAATTAAAAAAAATAATAAAAAAAGATGCCACAAAACTCACTGAAACTTATGTAAGGTGAGATGGAATCTTAGGCAACCTTACAAATTCATGCTTACCTCAAGCAACAGTTTTGAATCCAGTTTACGGAAGGCATAAACAAATACAGTTTTGAGTAACTATTTTTGAGAAGATTGATTTACGAAAAATGCATAGGATTCATTGATCAGTGAAATTGTACATCTAATATTAGAAGTATTGAAGAAGAATTTCAGTTTATAAGATTGCCATAAGAAAATCAAAGAGCTGTTAGTTCCAAATATAGACTTGGACTGAGAAATTAAGAGCTCCCCATGGCTGATGTTTTAACTTACTAAGAATGTCTTCAATTCTTGGTTATGTTGGGAAAAAATGATAAATAATTGTCATTCTAAATGTTACCTGCCATAACTTTGTGTTGCCATCTTAGTCTGTAGATTTTAACAGGAATACTCTTTATAAATGATCTGTAATGTACATATTGTGTTTATCAATAAACATGCTTATAAATATATTTAAAAGTTATCCGAAGTTTGTTACATGAATTATTGTCCCAAATCTTGGAAGAAAACCTAGAAGGGTGAAAATGATTATTGGGTGTCCACAACTGAAAAGAATTTTTTCCTTGTTATAGACATTTACTGAAATCCTTCTGCGTATGCATCTGTTTGCCTCTGAAACTGCCGAGAAACAGTTTTCTAGATTGGTTTGAGTTAACTTTCCTTTGCATCCATTCATTTCACTTAGTATAACATTCACTTGAATGTATACAAAAACGTATTAGAGGAGTAAATTAAATAAAGAAAAATCTTCCTCATATAAACATTCAAAGTTTTTTCAAAAAAATCTACCATGAAAAACAGACTAATTAATTCCACAGGTCCGGTTTTGCAATATATATTGCGAAGAATTTCTTGAAGTGCTTATTTGCGTGACAATACCAAGACTACACTTAAAACTCCTGCCTACTTCATAAAACTACTCCAGAAAAAATAACAATTCTTTTTTCATTTATTCCAGTAGTGGTAACTGGGTGATTTGATAGATATTTATATATTCCAGAATTCACACACACATTATTTTGCATAACTCATGTGTCTTATTCTTAGGCTAAACTACTCCCTTAACAACTGGCAAGAACCATTTTTCTTCTTTAATCTACAGTTTGGTCATGAAGAATCTCACATTGTTAATCATAATGAAAAAGTACAGAAGAAATGTTTGTTTAATACACAGAAATAAAACATGTCACCAGCAGGATGCATCAGAGCAGACAGTCTCCCAGAGTTCTGCATTCTAATTCTGATCCACTCAGTCATTCAATTTGATTGCAATTAGCATTCTCTTTGATGATTTCTTTTTAATCTTTTCAGCTGCTATAAAAATTGTAAACTGATCCAAATTATATCCTCTGATCCAAGTGGAGTTTGAATTTAAACTACAAGAAGCAGCTTGATATCAGTGATCCTTTCCAGGAAGGGAATTCAATATGATTCTGAAATATTTGTTTAGATAGACAATATGACTGAAATACTTGTTATACAACAAAAGGAATTTCAGTTAGTCGTAATACCCCAAATTATGGCTTTCATTTTGCAAAGTGTAAAGAAATCCAAATTAAAACTTAATTTCTTCAATCACTTAATTTCATTTCAGTAAATAGGGTGAAATGGCAGTATAACTCCAGTCACAATTATGCAGTAAACTCCTTTCCCCCATTTTATCTGTATGCTCACCTACCTTGCAGTTTAAATGTAATCAGTAGTCAATCATGTTGCATATATTTTGTACTGTTCTGATATAACTTCTTTCCCTGTAGGGTATTCTTACTGTTCTTCAGGCATCTCGTAAGCATACAGCAGCTGTGTGGCTCTGAGAGTTTGACTGTGGTGCATGCACCCATTTCAGGAAATTTAATGATAAGATTTCTTTCATACTAGTCAGAATGTCTAATTCTTGCTTTTAAAATTAACCTTGGGGTCTTTTTACAGGTTGTGCTTAACTTCGATATCGATGTAACAATGCTTTACCTCAGTCTCTCCTAAGATGCAGGGAGGGGTATACAGGCACAGGCTGCCAATGAAATCAGTCTGGGAGGATACCATGATACAGCTTGTCAGCAGTTTCAGGTGTTTTTCTCCTGTGACTCATCAATCCATAGCCTATACCAAGACTTAGCACACTTTTTGCATTGCCCTCTCTCCCATTGCACAGCATACTCAGATACTCCGTTCTTAATGCTCCCATGAAAGGAGGTTTGATGAGAAGTATTCTAAGGGGATCTTTCTCCTTCTACTAATTATGAGGAAAACTTCAGATATTTATCTCTGGTGTAAGTGTCCATGAAATAGATGCTTTCAACAAAATGAGATTAAACCATTCCCCATATGATTAGCACTTTGCAGGTGATGGTATGGAAGCAATATATATAGCAGACATATGTCTATATATGTGACATATATGTATAAGGAACTCGAACAGAGTTTGAATTTTTTTTTTTTTTTTCTGAAAATGTCAAGGTTATTTTTAAATTGTAATGCAACAACCAGATCAGGGACAGCAATTAGATCAAGTCATACTGTGCTCAGCAGTGTCCCTAGTTTCTGCAATCACTTACCTCAAGCAGCAGTCCTAAAGGATGCTATGAAATCTTCCACCAGATAAATACATTTCAGCATCTTATGTTTTTGTTACTACCATTTTAATGGCAAGCTTATATTGTGCTATTAGCACTAATGGCCATGTCAATGGCAAAAAAACAATTCTATTTCCACCTTATTTTCTTCTTAGAAGCTGGAGACAGAGATTTATGATATTAATACTTTTAATAGTTCAACTGGCAAATTAAGAAGGAATATCAACCAGTTTTCTTTTTTTGAACTCTTTCTCTCACATGGTCATTGTAACAAAAAATGCCAGCTCCAATTTAAATTTGATGGAAACGTTAAACTAGATTTTAATTAAAACTGTTTTCCAGTATCTGTCATTCCTTGTATGTGGCAAGGAACACATCTTGTGAAATCATTTCAGGACAGGATTTTGAAAGCTCTGAGACAGGAATGAGTTAACATGAGTTAACATGGACCATTTCATCAACATCCTTTCCTCAGGAAGAAAGGATATTTACAAACAACAAGCCAAAAAATTCAAAGCTCAGTCAATAAGAAAAAGACCACCACAACATTTTCAGTAAGCTAAACCTTGTTTCATTGCTATATTGTGCAGAACAGGACATCTGATAGTCCACCTTGCCACTCCCAGGGCTGCACTGGCAGGTGCAAATGGACTGGACAATATCTTTTGGAGAGCCAATGAAATCATGAAGAGATGAAGTAAGCATTTTCAAGGTTATAGTACTATATTCTTGCCCAAGGGGGTCCTCCTCAGGAAAAGAGAGGTCATTCAATATGATCTGATGTTTTTATTACAAAACCTGTTGTATAATTATTATTTCAGCAGAATTTCTTTTTTTTTCCCAGAGTTAAGTAGAAGTGTGGAGAACTTCATTGTGGAATGTGAATATCTGCATCACACTAAACTTTTATTTGTGCGAATAGTTTAGTTTCATCTTTGTAGTTTAGTCATGTGTTCTATAATCCCATTTTTACTTATACAGCAGAATTTCCAAAGCAATCAGCTTTCTCTTACTACTTACTTTCTGGCATATTGCTCTCTCATTTTTGATTGCTATGTCACTCTCACTATTTATGTCTTCTCCTTTTTAATTGTGATAGGAAGATAACACACAGGTACCCCCGAAATGCCAGGCAGTGGAAGGATTTCAGGAAAATTTATTCCAAAGCTGAGAACAGTAGACTTAATGAAGAAAATCTTAACAGTGCTTCTAGCCTCGGGCCTGAGGAAAGATACACCTTCTTTTCTTCCTTGGGCTTTATCATCACTGGCTCCCCACGGCCTCCCTACACATGCCTGGGAGGGTTTATCTCTCCTCACACCAGGGAGATCCTGAAAGCCTCTCTGGAATGCACCAGGAGAAAACATTCAAATATCTTTGAGAAAGATGCTTCTTTTTAGACAGGAAATCTTCCTTAAGTGAAACAAGCTCTAATCTCCTTGCCATAAATCTTCCAGAAATGGTATTTTATGCTTGCAGATGTCTTTCGATGTCTTTTGCTCTGTAGAAATCTTCTTCCTTCTTTCTTCTTATGAAGAAGGAAAAAAAGATCCAAATAGTTTAACAGTTACAGTAACATCCCAAAGACAAACTAAGATCAAAAAGTCTAATATCAGTTATGCACTTGAATGTTCATTGCAGAGACTGTATATCTTGGCTGTCACTAAACTAAAACATGGCAAATTGAACCAGGTTTTTCTGGTTTAAAACTTGAATGGAATGCCTTGTTATCCTGGAAGCTAAATCCATTTCTTTCCATGTGGAAATTCTGGTTTCAGAGTGTGCAGCATTGACCTCAGTAAAGTACCCATTTAGGGCAGAATTCATCACACCAAGAGGTCATAAGATGAGTATGTAGTATATGGAGATAAATTTGGATCCCCTTTTAATCTATGGATAGAGAGGTGAACATGTTCTTTTTCCCATGGAGATGATGATGTAAAATATATGTTACATTTTTAAATGAGGCTATTCTTATTCTTGCTATTCTAGACAAGCAAAGGGCTTCAAAGAAAACAGGTCCAAATTTACTCTTCTCAGCATTTTTTTTTTTTTTTAAGTGGGGATTGAGATGCTTTCTGACTTCTATGCTTCCTGACCTCTATGTATGTCTAATTCTTTTTCTTTTTATATCCCGTGGAAAATAAGGGCATTTCCATCAGAGAGCAGTGTGCATCAGCAGTGATCTTTGCTGTGTCCAGGTGGATTCCTGCTGAGGTACCTGTTCTTCTGACTAAAACCCCTGGCAGAGCTTCCTACACTCTAAGGCTATGTGAGTTTGTTGACATCCTGTGCCATGCCTCAGGACCAGTAACCCTCCAATAAGGGACCAAGTCTTGCCATCACCGTCTAGACTCCCAGGGATCCACTCAGTCCCTGTTTTCCAGGACAGCCATTTGACTAAGATGAATTTAGCTTGGAGAAATCAGTCTAGTAATAGCAAAGCTAATATTTATTTGTCCAAATTATTTGATAAAAATTATATTATGCTTACAGAAGTTATGAATGGGTCATGAATAATTTAGAAGAACACAACAGATTAAATTTCTTGGATAATTTGACAACAAATAACTCAGTTAACTGAAAATCATATAAATCTCACATAAAATCCCCATCTGCCTGCTCTGGAAATGTTTAATATAGGAATAGATATTCACAGCAAGAAAGTTGATATCACTGTCAAATGTAAGATAGGTTCATATTAGTTTGAAAAGAATAGGTAGATTTTTTAAAATATAAATCAATGGATAATAAGTTAATTGCAATAAATCAACAAGAGAAAGATCTTGCAAGCAAAAGAGAAGACTGTCGAAGATAGAAAATTAGTTAAATTAAATTGGATATAAAATTCCTTAAAAGGTGAAAATGTCTTTGTTTCACTTGTTATTTTTTAAATAAATCACATTTGCCAAGTAAAACATGTAAGGAAAAGACAGAGATGAATGGCGTAAGGAACATTGTAAAAGCTGAATAATATTGCATCTGGGCTGTGAAGCTGTGATTGCAGGAGGTAGAAAACATACACAGATAAAATGATTTAGATAAGTATTGCAATGTAGTGTTTGATATACTTGCAAAACTTCCGTGTGTCATTGCCAATATGTAAATGGCAGCATAGTAGGATGCCAGCATAATGCACATCCTCTTGCAGTAGGTTTGACTTCTTTCTCAGGATTGCTTTATACAACACATTGTCTTGAATTGATAGAAACGTCATTTCACTTCGTTTCTTATATCCAGCAGTGGAAAATTTATTGAATTCAGTCTCTCGAATATAGTATTCACTTTGTTTAGATTTAGTTGGAGTTACTGTATGAAAAGTGAACAATTGCCAACAGACTACTTCAACCATTTTTGGACTCTGTTATAACTGCACATACACATGTGTATGCAGAGCAGTAATTTTTGCACTCAGTACAATTATACCAAGAATGTCTTATCAGTAAGTTGAAACAAAATCGTGGTACTGACTTTTTAAAGGCACAATGTATGTTCTGGTGTATGTGTACATAAACATATAGAATAGTGCTTGATTCTAAAAGATCTGAGTATTATGCATGTGACCCAATAACCAACCTAAGTACGTATCTAATTTCTCTAGGTCTTCAAATTGTGCTTAAAGGTATGTACAAGCTTAAGTGTTTTGGTGAATCAGAGACATAGTTTTCACCATCTTGCAGGAACAACCTCTAATCACTGAACTTCTGAACATACATTTTAATGGACTTTTGATGGATTTGGATCAAATGGAAAACTCAGAGTGTTAGGAACACTCTGCTTAGATTTCCATATTGAAACAAAACCCAGAGACATGAGGTTAAAATGGAACATGTGATTTTATATTGAAGGCTTTCAGGTATTATGTCAGGGCACAGCACAGGTTGTTTAGAAAAGTTTACGGGATGAGCACTACTGCAATGTGCCATAGCATTGGTCTTAAGGGCAGCCTGCTGATCAGTACTGCAATCTCCCTCCTGTTTCAGGCTATGCTGTCTGTTGGAACTGTGTTATCTGATTCAGTTATTTAATGGACTACTTGTAAAACAGAAAACTGCATTCTCCACTTCAGCTACCTTCTCATCATATCCCTTATGGTCCTAAAATAGGAAATTCAGCCTGAACATTCATCCTTAGGTTAAGTGCTCAGTTACAAACTAGACAGAAGCACTTCTTTGGCTCATTTCCGACACCAGTTGTCTGAGCTTGGCTTTTAGCTTCGAGGAGCTGGAAAGCTGCTGAGATGCTGAACACAAAGTGTTTTCATGTTTTTAGCGTGTGAATTTACAACAGTTCTGTAAAGGAGTAGGAATGAAGAACAAATGGGCAGGTAGATTAAGCTCTCAAGTTTCTTCATGAGTCCATAACCAACCATATAGAGCTGCATAAGCCCCTGTTAAGCTATAGGGATCTTTGAAAGCAAAAGAAGTAATGCATACTTTACAAGTGAAATTGGCATACAAAATCTAACTCTGAGGTTGACACTTCAGTGACCATTTCTTTCCCTTCCCATGGGAGAGAAAAAAATTAATGAAAGCATACAGACATCTTCCTATGATTCTTTTTCTTTTCTCTTTGAAAATGCAAATTAAAATATTATATTGAATTTTAAGGTACTTAGTAGGTTGGTGAGATCAGCTATAAATCAGAGAAAGAGATTCTGCAGTCTGCCAACCTTGTGTCTAGAGCATAAATTTGGTGAGTAAGTTAAGCACAGTGGCACATGGCACAGGGTCATCGAACAGAAGAAATTTTAAGAACATACTGATTATTTTGTATTAATATTCAGTGATATTTTAAAATTACTAGGGATTTCAGAACAGATAATAATTTTGATTAATTTAAAATATATGGAAAAAATGATACATTATAGTTTCACAGGCCTGGTGATACCAATATCACTGTAATTGAATATTTTTTTTGCAGTAACTATAGAATTATTGTGAACTTATAATGTTTCCTGATCTTTTTTGCTCTTGTTCATGTGATTTAAGCCTGAACAGCTTCCAAGCCCCACACAGTCACTCATTCACTCACCTCCACTTCCCCCAGTGTGAGGGGGAAAAGAATCAGATGAAGAATCAAAATTGAGAAAACTCCAAAAGACAGTTTAATAGGTAAAGGCTGTGTGTGCAAGAAAAGAAATTGGGCAGGCAGGTGTTCAGCCATATCGAAGAGAGCAGGGTTCCATGACACATAATGGTTATTCGGGAACACAGACATCATAACTTAATATGCTTCTCCTTCCTTCTTCTTCCCCCAGCTTTTATTGCTGAGCACATAATATAGTATGGGAAATCTCTTTGTTTAGCTGAGGTCAGTTGTCCTGGCTGTGTCCCCTTCCATTATTTTGTGGACTCCCAGACCCCTCACTGAAGCATGAGAAACATAAAAGGACATGTCCCTGTGTCAGCACTATGCAGCAGTAACTAAAGCATTAATGTGTTACCAAAGTTTTTCATAACTAATATGAAACATTGCTATATGAGGTATTTTGAAGAAAATTAACTCTATCCCAGCAGTGACCAATATGCTACAGAGAAAAAAGAAGAGAAACAAAACCACTAAAAATAAATAAAAATAAAATTAAAAACCCCGTAGCACAAACCAAACCAAAGCACAACTGTTTTTCTATTAACATATAGTAGGTACTAGTTAAAAATGGGAGACAGATGGGGAGGAGAAAGTGAGAATAAGTATATTACATTCTACTTATTCAAGCAGAGTATGTAGACCTTGTGCATCCTCACTCAAGAAGTCAGTGACAGAACCAAAAGGAGAGCTCAGAATTGGTTTCTACTATAGATCTGCAATAACAATGCTAAAAATAGGCACTCTGCATCTGACTTTCTAGAAGTATTTACCAAGGCCATGTTGAAACCAGGTAGATATTTTAAGCAGGCTATAGCAGAAGTCACTAGGAAAGGTGATGAATTGTTTTTTTCTACACAATGTTACCATGGAAAGACAGCTGAAACAACTGTAAACAGCGATAGTGATGGGACACAGCACAAGAAAATGCCTTATGTACACAGGAAGGGTTCCCCAGAGCCAGCTATGAGTACGGTTCTAAGAAATTTAAAGTCAACAGATTATTATTCTGATGTCAAATCTGCCTGTGACATAACAAATTCATGCATAAATATGTAATCTCTATAATTTGCATAAATTTACATTGATGGTTTGGGTAAAAATAAAGTGTTATTCTTTTATCAAGAGCAGATTACTATGCACTTACTTTATCAGACAACAAAATAAAATCATGCTTAAATACAACAAACTTCAATAACATAATCTTTCATGTAAATTGGATGTGAAATAATTTCTTTCTTAGTATTCCATGTTAAAATTTTCAATATGAAGGATGTTGGTGCTCCATCAATTTAGTTTCAGAATTAAGACTGGGTGTTTTCATAAATATATATATAATTGGCATGATTTATTTCTTGAAAGTCCCAGAGCAAGCTCCCAGTGCCCCGTTTAAGCATTCGTACAGTCTCTCCCCTATAACCTATTCACCAGAAGTATTCCAGCATAGATCTACTAAACATATATTTTATGTGAGGATGGTTTACACTGTAATCTTAAACTGCAATGTGAAAAGAATTCATGCCAAAACTCTATGCTTTCCATTCTTAAAGGCGTGAGGGGCAGATAGTATTCTTGTAAAATTTTTATAGTTAATTTAGGTTCTGGGTTATTATAATTTGTCTCCTTTGGCTTTTTTCCCTACCTTTTTATTGCAGCTTTATCTTTTATTCATTTTTTCCATTACCTAGAAAAAGAGAGGAATCCTTTCTGCTTGCCCACAAGGATAACTAAATGGTTGCTATTTGCAGAAGTTTGGGGTTGCAGAATGTAGTCTGAGAAAGCTTGCTCTGCATGCCAGAAGAAACACTTCAGCTGTTTCCTGAGCTCATATACAGTAAGGACTGAGCAAGCATCCAAAAGAATAAAGAGGCTTGCAGAAGCCGCTTTCTGTCTGGAATGCAGATGAAAAGTGTTGAACTATAGAAGAGATTTGGGATGCCAGTATGGGAAATATGAGCATAGCTCAGCTAGCACACACATCTATGTCAATGAAATGCTTTTTATGGACCAAGGTTCTCCAAGTCATTGTTTGAGCCTGGGTAGACTGATAGGGAAGTATTGCTATGTTCTTCCTTTGTCTCTAGGAGGGTAGGGAGGTATCAGAAAGTTACCAAGCATTTTTTTATTTCATGATCATTAATAAAAGGGAAGAAAGGCAACATTTCCTCCATGTTTTCCAGACAGTTGAACTTCTTGTTCCCGTGATCAATATATCTGTCAAACAGCTGCTTGATGTCTACTGACAGACTTGCAGCACAATGTTCTTGCTGCTTCAGATTAAGGAAAAATCAACCCTCTAACTCTTCTGTGTCATCACGAACAGTAAACTTCAGCAGCTCTGTTAGATTTTCACTTCAGTTCTACAGGGTTTTTTGGGGTTTTTTTTGCCTCTTATAGTTGCCTGATATGTACAAGGACATTATAAGAGTTTGTTTAGCTGAAAGATAAGTATATCCAGTGACTGTCAGAGCAGAAGAGAGAGCATAATAAATCCAGGTGCTATGCACCTGAAACTACAGCAGATTCTGGGGGGTTTAACTTGAGTATATACCCTTGTTACAGCACAGCTGATTGAGGGCTCTTTATAGCATGAAATACACTATAAAGTTAGGACATACACTGTTTGTTCTATCTGAAGCTTATGCAACTTTGGCTAGAAGTGCTATATTCTTGTCCCTACATGAAATGATGAAAACTAGATCTGAAATATTATTACTATTAAAGAGACGTTATTAAATCTAATTTTAGATGCCTATATATATTGCAGATATCTGAATTTTGATCCAAATATCCAAGCCCCTTCCTCATCAAAGAGACATACACTTCAAGGGCAAAATATCATTGACTAATTTCAGCTAATTTGGGAAGGATGAAATTAATAATACCATATAGATGCCTCTTTTTGCTGTTGAATGTAAGTGATATCAAGAACAGCAGTTCAGGAATGAATACTTATTATATGGATGAATCTCAAATATTGTCTGTTTTGATTATAAAACCTCATTTTGTCATTTCATTGTCCTACTGAGTTAACAAGTAGTCAGCCTAACAGGACATTTAGGAAAGAAGTATTTGCATTTCCTAGTGGCAGTTGTATAGTGAAGGCAATGATACTTAAGGGAAATTTGTAGGGAACTGTGACTTCTTCATTTAGATCACTGATTTTCATTTGTTTTTTAAAGAACAGACTTTTGAGAATATTGCCCTCCTGGTCATATGCATATTTCCTTATATTTGTATTTGAGATTGGAGTTGGAGTCAACTTCATCCTGCAAAGAAGATAGTCAGTTCATTCATTACTCAAGTCAAAATACTAATATTTGGGGTTGCTGCCAAAGCTAGTAGCCAAACAGGTAGGGCAATTTAAACATTACCTTTGGTACCTGTTGAACATGCCTACAAGTTTATCATGCAGTATCAGTCAGAAAAACTCCTTTCTTCAAACTCCGCTTCTCTAATTGTTTGTCTTATCATCAAAAGGACTGAAAAAAAGCAGAAACCAAGGTCTGAGTCCAAAATATTAGAGCTAATTATATATTTTTGAATGCATGAGCATATCTATTTTTGTTTTGGAACAGTTTTCTACTGCTTTGTCTGATTAAATGCTTTTTTTCAAAACCTTCCATAACATGTAGGGCTTCCATGGAGTTGACTAGAAAAAGTTTCTTTATCTTCTCTCTTTCTTTTTTTCTTTGCCTCATCTACCATATTTGTGTCAATTTGATTACAGATTCCCTAAGGCAAGGAATAAAAGGCAAAAATGTGTTCTTAAATAAGCCAAAGTCTGAACAAAATTTGAAAATCTCTGGAAATTCTCCAGATGATCACAAGTGTAACTGGTTGAAATATGTTCTTGTGCCTTTGAAGGGTATATAAAAGTATGTTTACATGTAAGTTTGTAAAAGTAACAAAAACCAGTCTTCATATTGAGTTACAGTCTGGCACAACAAAAGTCAGGATGGTTAATCTGAAGTCTCCTGATGGTTTTCTTAGCTCTTCATGTCCCTGAATTCTAGGTTCACATTGTAAAGAAACCTGGGAGCATAGACTGTATTTTTCATGGCTAAAACCAATCTGAAAGATTTTGAGCCCACATTATACTGTCCAATATAATAGGAACTACATACAAACTGATAGGGAGTCAGTAAAGCACAAGATGACAAGCCTGCCAAATTAGCCAGAGTACATACTGGAGACCTTACACTATTTTTTTGCTAGCTGTAGGAGAACAGACAACAAATAACCTTGTATAGAGTGGCCTGGTCAAATAGTACTTTATCCAGAATAAAGCTTTCTGATATAAAGTTAACAGACAAAATTATTTGAACTGAGTTGAACGAAAGAGTTTATACTGGAATATTGCTTTGTTCCTTCTGTCTGTAATGGTTTTCATCTAGTGCAGAATCCTATAGACAGATTTATTGTATATCGAACTGATGCATGAGCCTTTAATTTACTTGTAAAAACTCTCAACAAGTAACATAGTACTTAATAAAGTAAAATTTAGTGTTTTATTAGACTACCAAAACCAAGAAGAAGGAATTTCAGAATTATTACACTACAAGCAGAATGGAGCTTCACACTGCCTGAGGTGGGTGTCCAGCAATGTAATACGGAGTTCTGCATCTGACCAGTCACTTCACTTGCCTATTTTGCACCTTCCTTGCTTTTCAGTGACACCAACCATACAACAGCAGTCTAATCTTGCAGAAAATTGAAAAGTCAATGTTTTTCTTCCAGTTTAACTCCCCACTCTCATTATTCAGCTAATACGGAATATGCCACCAAGACTAGTGTCAACATGGCATGGTTCACATGTAGAAAAAAATGTAGCCTAGAGGGGAACTGTTAGCGTTCAGGTTATCTAATTTTTAATCTAAAAATCTCACCCCTCACCATTCAGTGGAGGGGCAGATAGCTACAACTGTGTTACATTATCCCGACGTAAACAGGCACCTGTACATCAAACATATTTTACTAGCATAATAAATCTCTCTCTTTCTTTAGGAACTTACAGCATCCTTCTCTGAGAACTTACAATATCCTTTATAAAAATGATTGGAGTGAAGCTGGTGTTCATTTAAAAGGAGTTGCTCTACATGGCTAATGCAAACCAACATCCTTCTGATCACATAATCCTTCAGCCTTAGCATGCCAGTTTTCTCAATAAGTTAACAATGCACTTATGATGTGGGTTATCTCTTACTCACCACCTAATTGGTAGAACAACTGATAACCCTTACCTTTTACTTTAAATCCTTGGTTTTTTTGGGGGGCCTTGTTGACTGAAATGTGTTTCATTCATATATACTGTTACTGAGTAGATAAACTAACTCACAACAGAAAGACCAACACACTTCTTTTAGAAAAGATAGCTGTAATGATCTTCCTGCTGTTTATATCACCCTTTCTCACTGTATTCAGACTTCACTCATACACCCGTGCTGTCCACGAGCCGTCAGGTTAAACTTTGTCTGGGAGTTATAACCATGCCATATTTTCTGCCTACATTCAAGACAGACTGCAGAGATAACTCTTTTGAATCACAGAGAGCAAAATTTACATCTAGTTGCCAGTGTCAGAAATTCAAAAAAGTGTGACACTGAGTCCAAGGTGTGCAGATGAACAAATATATATATATAACCATGATAAAAGTACTTTGTAATCATAGGTTACCGTACCTAAAACATAAGAAATGTCAGAGAACCAAGTAATAAAAATTATTGCCATGATGTGTGATCAGGAAGGCCAGAATGAAAAATTACTTATGCTAGAGGAACACAATAAAAAACTGTCTGATTTTTCAATGATAAAAATCTCCATATGTCAAAGTTGTTTCAAGGATCTGACAAAAAAGAAAAAACCCAAGCCAAACAAAAAACAACACACCCACCCCCCCAAATAACCCCAACCAACCAACAAAACAAACAAAAATTAAAAAAAAAACACAAACAAACAAAAAGCCAAAAAGCCCAAACCTACCTGAAATCCTCACAGATGTTTTTGATTTTAAAAAGTCCCATCTAGATAAAAAACAGAGACCACATAATGGTCTGTGGATTCTAAAGAAAAAAAAATTAAATAAAACTGTCATAAAAATATTATGAATAGTAGGAACTTTTAAGAAAGTCAATAGTCTTCAAAGACATTTTATTTTCTAAGATACACCACAAATTTTCAACTAATATAAGAATATTAAAAATATTAACTAGTTCAATACTTTAAACAGATATAATCATTTCTATCCTGAAGATTAAGAGAATGAGTCAGAAAAAAGATTGTTGACCTAACACAGAACAGCCCTGTACTTTAAATCCAAATCACGAATACAAAAAGCAGTTTTGTATTTGCATGTTTGCCCAGTACTTTCTCTGAGGTTTCTCTTTGGCCATGTTCTGACTATGAAGTGCCCTAGCCTCAGCAGGCAAGTGGGAAGAAGGTTTTCTCCAAGAGTAACCTTCTGCAAGCCAACCTCTGAAGTTGCAGGTGTGATTGCAGGCCTTAGAGGCTGCAAAAGGCCAAGACCCAGATTTGTATCTCTTCCTGAAGGAGACCTCTCACCTATGATTCAGTGGGAAATAAAGTAACATGAGCTCGTTGTTTTCACTTGAACGTTGTTTCAACAGTGAGTGTAAGTTTTAAAAGGGTTTCAGAGAAGTACTTCAGTACAAGGAGGAACCTTGTCTTTGAATTCAAGGAAGCCTCAGGGACAAAATTTGTCACCAGTATACTCAACACAAAAAAAAAAAAAAAAAAAAAAAAAAACCTAAACAAACAACAAATAAACAAAAACCACAAAAAAACCCCACAAACAAACAAAAAACCCAAACAAACAAAAAAACAGGAATGCTTCTTGATATGTTCATTGAACAACCTCTGACACTTAAGTCTAGGTGTTTACAATACTTAAATACTTAAAGTGCCTAGGTGGGTTAGAGACAACTTCTGTGCTTTTCTGATAAGAACATACACTGGCATTGTGGTTTATGAGTCAAGTGTTTTCTTGAATCTCACCTTAAGTAACTTACCTAGTGCCATAAAAAAGACTCTAGCAGAGCCAAAAACACAATCCAGCCCCCTTTGCCAATTTCTTCATCACAAAAGCATTCTTTCTTTTTAAGGACTGTACATATGACCTAAGTAAAGAAAAAGTTGATGGAAGTTCAGACATACAGGAAAAGGCTGACAGAATACTCCAAGGAAAGCTTTAACAGGAATAAACTTATCAATTGACTTTAATGCACAATTAAAAATTATAATAAAAAAATATGTTAAATGCAGCCTAAAATTTCTAACTTGTGATATTCTCTCTAGAATTTTTGAAGCACCTTCAATTTTTTGTTTGCCCAACTCAAGGAGAATATTGTCCAGAAGCCTGAGTCAAGAAATTACTTGGAAGTTTTCCTGGAATTCACAAAGATTTGCAAATGCCTTTGTCAGTGAGGAGGTGAACAGGAGTACATATAGAAAAAGAAGATGATTTAATGGCTAAATCACATTGTGATGTGTTGGTAAGTTACTTCTTAGCATGCATTAGGTGGGTGGTTTTATTTTGTTTGTTTGTTTTCCCCCTTGAAGAGGATAAAGAAAAATATAAAAAAAAGAAAAGATAGGTAAGTTTACCAATAAAGTTCAAGAATGCTTTCTTTCAGTAAAACCTTTTCTATTGTTTGCTTCCATCAAAAAACTCACAGAATGACAGCCAGCAAGTGCATAAATTTTACTATTTCCTTCTCAATGATTAAGAAATAATAATAGTAACATCTTCCATAAAATACCAGCAATATCAGTATCTACTCTTCCTGCATGAAATTGATTATTTGAGGTTATTCTCTTGGTACAATGTGAAGAAACAGAAAGTCAGATCTAATTCTGAAGTTTCAGAGTTTTCTTACTATTGAATGATCTCTGATCTATCTCCAAAAGTCTTTATTGTGAATACCCCCAAAATGCCACACATTTAAGAATTTCTGTAGGACTCACCTGTGTCTATTGGATGTGTTGGTAGGTAAGACACATTCTTTCCTTCAATCTTGGTCTTTTTTCAACCCCTTTCTAATGGCTTCCTGGAATAGAATATTTCTCCTTTGCATACCTAGAAACAGTTTCCTTCCTTTCACTCCCTGTGAGTCTTGGCTTCATGTTTGATCTGTGCTCTTCAGAGCAGCCTCCAAGGCTCTATTGCTCCTGCCTTCCTGCCCCATACAACCACGTTCTTACCTGACCCCTCTTTTTCCCTGGACTCTTTTCCTGGATCCAACTACTCATCATACTTTGGGAAAGCGCAGTCACGTCCCAAAAAAAGGCAGGTTGGCTCTGTGTGATACATTTCTGTCTACTAACCCCAAACTTTTAACATGAAAAGAACATAGTTGGAGGAGATAATTAGGTAACAAATGAGAAAATTATACCACACAAAAAGATGCCATCTATCACATCTGATTTTAATTTAACATTGCAGATTGTCTACTTAGATTAATCTATCATGATTATAATTTGCCATGACTTTTTCATGATTAATTTTTGTATCTATTATGTTTTGAGCAATTCTGTTCTCCAAAGGAGATTTTGTGTCCAAGAAGCTCTGCTGTCAAAAAATATTGTTTCTTGTTTTTCAAGTGTTCCCTTAGTTCAATTTTATTCCCAAAGCAAAACAAGACCTAAGAGCATCTGATACAGTTATTAGGACTGGTACCTGACTGTAATTGTTTTAACAACATAATTAGGTCTTTACTGTTATTAAACAATTACAATTGTCATCAATTATAAATATTTTGCCTTAAACCTCAGTTGTTTTTTGCTAATTGTATGATTCAGTATAAACTTAATTGGTTCTGATGGTTGAATTCAAGAATGATTGCATCTTATAAAACTATGCCTCAGATAGAGTAGATTTATTTAACAGATTTTTGTCCCTCTGGTAACAAGACACAGTCATTGAAAGGATAAATATATTCCATTGAATTTAATATTAACTTTGTTTTATGTGAGTAATCAGAGCATGAAATGCAATGGTTAATAATAAATTAATGACACTAGGAAAAAGATCCAGACAGTAGTTGTGTTTTGGAATATTCTATGTAGGGCTTTATTCTGCTTCTCATACTTGACTCTCTGCAGGGGACAACCAGAAAAAGACAAAAATAGTAGCAAGTTGGATGGCCAAGAAAGAAACAAGATTTCAGTTCTTAGCCTTAAACGTTATGTACAAAGATCACAACAATCTTTACCTCTGTGGTGAGATGATCTTACTCTACAGACACACTCCCACCCAACTGCTCTCCTACTCCTTCTATTCAACAGGAAAGAGGTAGAAAATCAAATAAAAACACTCATAGGTCTGGATAAAGACATAGATATCATTTACCAATTACTGTCGCAAGCAAAACAGACTTGCAGAAGACTAATGTAATTTATTGTCAATGAAAATAGATGTAGATGGTAAGAAACAAAGACAAAACTAAAACAAAACCTGTGTTTTGTTTTAACTAAAGCAAAACCATCACTCCTCTTTTCACAGATATAACTTAATTCTCAAATACTTTACCTCCACCTGCAACCTGAGCATTTGAAGAGGAATGAGGAATGGCGATTGCGGTCAGTTAATAGCCACTTCTCTCTACCTCATCTTCCTCTTCACGTTTTTTGCTGCTCCCTGAATGGACTCCTCTCCACAAGCTGCACCTCTGGCCAGGAAGCTTCTCCTTCCTGGACTTTCCAAAGGCTGCAGGATGGGGTCCTCCACAAGTTTCTCTATGAACATCTGCTACAATATGGTCCTTTAAAGGCTGCAGAAGAATAACATTCTCTATCATGGTCTCCTTCATGGCCTGCAGATAAATTTGCACTCCAGCAACCAGAGCATCTTTTTCCACTCCCTGACCTTGATCACTGCAGGTTCGGTTTTCAGCCTTTTTTCCTTCACCTTCCTGCTTTCTGGTGTTATTGCCCTTTACTATATCTGTTTTCCCAGATGCATCACCACAGCTGTGCCCAGTGGCAGGTCCTCTGTAGCCAGCTGGAATCAGCTGCAGGCAGTTTAGGGGAACCCCATTCTCTCCTCACAGAGGCCACACCTGCCACCCACATGCAGCACCACACAGCCCCACCTCTCACTCCCCATCTCTTCCTCCTTCTCTTTTTCTTCCTCCTCTTCCTCCCCATTATCCCAGCATCTGGGCACCTGCACCTAATTCAATCTGCCAATTCTTAAAATCTTTGAAATTGCATGAAAATGTGGGAACCTTTTAGGAAATATGTCACTTTAGAATGAAGAGTTACATCATTTATATTTCAAGCCTTGTCTTGTACAAAACTCTCCATCACCAAGTCTGTCAGCACAGGTAAGATTACAGATGTACATGTAGAAAGTAATTGATGACTTGTGTTGTTATTGAGAACAATTAAAAAAAAAAAAAGAAAAGACCTTTTTTGGATCATATCAAAGCTAGTCATAGTATGAGGGGTTAATTCTTTCTGGTAGAGCAAAAAGTATCTTACTTTCCCAATGTACTTTTCAGATCTAATGAAATGCTTCCTGAAATTCAGAATAAGTCATCTTGCTTCCAGGTGAATGTGAAAACAGAGAAGTGTGTGTCTCCAAAATAATTGGATATAAACGTATGTAACTTAAAAAAATATCACAAGGAAACAATTTCATTTCTTTTATGTATACTTCAGCCGGTTTCATGAATTTGGTATAAATTCACATATTTTCAGATGGTGCAGATATTATGTGTATACAATGTTTTACAATTATACAAAGACTGTAACCCCCTTGATCTGAGAAACTGCCTCATGTTGAAGCTGATGCCAAACATGTGAGTGTCTTTCCACTGGTAAGTGTGAAGAAGAGCAATGCCTTGAAGTGGTTATTATGGTCATTAAGCAGAGTCAGAGAAAAGGAGGATAAGGTGTAAAGGAAGATGCACAGTAGATTTGCAGTCTTTTTCTACTTGAAGGCTTTTATTCAAATATAAATTATTGAAAGTAATGTTCCTGTGCCAAGTTTAGACTGCTTAAAGGTACACTCCATTGAATTTTTCTCATCATGTGCAAAGCCTGTATTAACAGTGACTTTCTGTTCACCCTATCAATTTATATATCTCATATGCAAACACTTGAATCACATCTAACCCTTCTACCAGTTGCATTTTAATTAGGTTGCTGAGCTTCCTAGGTTCTTTGACTTCTATGGAAAAGCTTCACAGATAAGTCAGAACCTTGATATAACAATTTTTTATGGATCTATATCTTTAAAATATGACCACAAACAATTCATGAAGGACCCTAAAGGCTAAAGACAGCTATGACTGCTAATTCAGGACAATTATATAAGGGTTGAAGAAAATTTTTTCTCGCATGAGTCTTTACAATGCACAGATCTCAAATTACAAGAATTTCACATTCTGTTTGGTTTGATAAAGTATTATTTAAAACAATAATGGGCCTGATGAATCCACTTCCATGAATTATAACAATAGTACAAAATTGGTGGCTTGTATAATTGTAATTTAAATAAAACATACAATGAAGATTTATCACAATGATTGTTGAATTCAGTTCATTTTAAATGATAGCTTTATATTTTTTTAAGAAAGCTCAGAAATATACAATTGCAGAGTTGTGGTATATTTATTTATATATTTTGAAGGAGTGACCTCTATTCTGAAAGGATTTAGCCATCTCATTCCATTTCAGTAACATGTAAATTCAGCAACTCTGAGAGACACATAGAAACCAGATAGGAATTCGTTCCAGAAAAAGAAAAGAATATGTCAGAGGTCCCAAAGTATGGCTATATTTTTATTTTGCATTTGATTAAGAAAGAAAGAGGCTTTTTAAGAGTAAAGAATTGCTGCATTAATAATTTTGCAGCCCACACAGTGATGGGGAAATGAACTAGAAAGGCTGGCATTACTTTTCAAAAATGTCTGAGGTGCAAACCATT
The DNA here is from genome assembly GCA_035583185.1 of Anabacerthia variegaticeps. Lineage (NCBI taxonomy): Eukaryota > Metazoa > Chordata > Aves > Passeriformes > Furnariidae > Anabacerthia > Anabacerthia variegaticeps. The sequence goes on along the minus strand of JAWWEW010000041.1, from coordinate 40,856,737 downwards.
TCAGACAACACAGCCATTGATTTAGTAGGCATGATACATTCAATAAAGTACTTAAGCTTTTTAACTTTAGACATATGTCTAAATGCCACAGTGAGTGCTTTGCAGAACAGTGATGCACTTATCTACAAGCTTAAACTCTTTGCTCCTCTGGGACTTCAATGACTACCTCTCTGATAATCTTGACCTAATATAGAATGATCACTTTCTCTATCACTAGCAGTTCAGTTAAATTCTGTTTTTTCTCAACCACAGATGTGAAATAAAATCCTTTAGAGACTCTGTAAACCACAAATTACACCTCAGAGATATGAACCAAAGTCTGAGATAAGAAAAGCTTTAGTTTTCTTGCACTCAGGCATCCAAACTTGGGGGAAGAAATATAATACTTCTTGCATTTTCAAAGATATGTGAATTCTGTGAAATTTGTTTTCGTGTTTATTATGTCCTGCTCTTTGAGTGGTTAGTTTCTTGGTATAAGACAAATAAATGGCAATAAAAAGAAACTATTCCCTTGAAGATTGTACTGTAAAAGAAGCCGAAACCCAAGATTTACAGTTTAAAAGCTTGATGTCATGAAAGATCCTCCTAATGCATTACATACCTATTTTGCTTAGACAGGCAAAGAAAGTTCCAACAAACAGCTTAACTGTCCCTTTCCTTAACACATCCAGCCTTTCCTTCTGTAGCAGGCATAACTCACTATAGATTATTACAAAGGGAGGAGCAGAAGCTGAAGCACATGAAACATGTTATTGCATAGGTTCCCAAATATGTGAATATCAGAACCTGTTCATACAGCTGCACAAACTGGTTATAACAGGCTAGAAGGACAACCTCAAAGAAATAAGAATTCTGCATCCAGCAAGACCTGACATTTAATCTGAAGTAAGAAGGAAAACTAATCTACTTTCATATGCTACGCCAGCCACATAGTAATTCTGCAATAAACAATGAAAAATGTAGTGCAGAGTAAAGGTGTGATTCAGAACTCATAAATACAACGGATCTTTTCATATGACATTTTAATATTCATCAAGACTACCTTTTCTGTTGTTAAATACCTTATAAAATGCAAGTGTTTGTAAAGCTGGGCCATGACATTTCCGGATTAATTTTCCAAAATAAGAATTTTGATAGAAGAATTAATAATAAGCATATGGAGAATCTCAGCTTATTTTTGAAGTTCCTAATGACTCTGTACAGTCATGCAAAATTTTTGCCCTTGCAATGAATGTTGGCACTGCATGGCAACACATGTGACTTAACAGTTTACGGTGATATTTCTTCTTTTTCTCTACTCCCTCTCCATACTAGAGAGACAACCATGGCAGAAAAATACTCCCCCCGTTGACATCCAGTAGCCCTTTACAAACTAATGAGTAATGTCCCTTTTAATGAGGCAAGACTTAAGCCTGCATGGACTGAACAATCTGATCTGATTCAATAAAGCTCTTGAATGTACACTTAATAGAACACATACTTAATATTACATATGTGTAGTGCCTTTGAAGTAGGCCTGGAGCTGAATTTGATACAACTAATCCTCCCATCTGCTGCTGATTCATTATTATTCTAGAATGTATATTTTCTAATGGTATAATTTCCATTCATTTCTCTGTCTTACTTTGTAGTCCATTTCTACCTATTAAGTAATATTTGTGATATTAAGCCTGGGTTTACTGCCTTCTGCAGTATTAGGCCCATTTTCTACAATTTGGCTAAAAAAAAAAAAAAAAAAAGGAAATCCCCTATACTTCCAACTCTTTAGAAAAAAGTGGAAGTGCAAAAACACTGAGAATGTAATGTAAAAATTACATTTTCTTCTTTACTTTCCTCATTTTTTGACATCATACTTTCCTACATTTAATCTATATTAAGGGACTATATCTACACGAATAGAAAACTTCTCTTGCTGAAATTAAAATCAGCAGTTTGAACCTTCCCGTGTAAGTACATTCATATTTGTGTGGCAAAATAAATATGAAAGAACTCTTCAGCCCTGTGGAACTTGTGCCCATATGATCCTCTGGGAGATTCAGGCAAAAACTGCTCTGCAGTAGCACATTTTTCTGGCAAGCTGCTTCTTTGGCTTTTGAATCATTTTCTAAGGAAACCGCCACAAAAATTAAAAAAAAAAAAAAAAAAGGGTTGAAACAAAGCAACAAGCTTAGGGAACTTTTGGACTAGTGATTAACCAAAGCAGGCCACCTTTTGCTAATTAATATCCCTGCGGTTAGCAAATTTTTCTTCTCAGTGTTAAAATGTTGTTAAAGTTCTCAGTTGTGTGTCAATACTGCACTAAGCTGATATTACAGTAATGAACTGTGAAAGGCCCCAGATGTATTGCGGAGGAGAAAAAGGAAGCCTTTTATCAAAAGCCAGTTCCTGCTTCCTGAACTATGATACAGCTTCTTAAGTTTCTCTCCAGATAATAGACCATAGGCAGAGCTCAGAACATGGGAGAAGGGAAACACGCAGCACATATACTCATACAGAGTACAACTCTCCTCTCACAGGAGCAGATGGAGCAAGTGAGGTGCACCAGATAAATGAAAGCAAATAAAAATAATTTTCCAATATCCAGTAAAAAGTCTAGAGAACAGTAATGTAATCACACTGTTTCTGGAAACCAGAATGATCTCTGTTAGAGTGAAGGTGCCATAAAAAGAAGCAATCTTTAAAGTCATAGTACTGTTTTACTTTGAAACAAAGGGGCTCTTCATGTTAAGTTGGAAGGTCAAGATCTGAAAAAAAAATATACTAGAATTAGAAACTGTTTTGTTCTCTTTGCCAAATATTCCAATGGGATTTGAATAAGTTTAACTATGGTACTACTTAATTCCATCTCATAAAATTACATACACACCAAATACTAAAGAAATTGTGTGATTCTGTGTTATTTTTAGCTTTGCGTATTTTTCCTCCACTTTTATTCATTTCACCTTTGAGACTTAAGGTAAACTCCAAGTAGAGACCAGAAAAGCAAATCATTTCCTTTTAATTACTCCTCCAGGAAATCAGTTAATGGAGGTTCACCCTGGGTCATGTAAAACTGTTATCACAAATCTTTAAGCCACAAATGAACTAGAAGCAGAAATCTGTCTGCCACACATGGTGTGACTTTGGGTGATTTTTCCCAGGTGCTTCTTTGACTAATTGATGAAGAGTAACAAATGCTCTATGTGTGGCAAAAAAACAGACAAAAAAGTTGCATTCTCCTTCCTATATAACTAATATCCTGTGCTTTTTCAATAATTATGTCATTTGATACAAAACCGACATGGTGTATATTAAAAGTACTATAAACTGACTATGTTTAAAAATTTAATTGTTAATAAGGAATCACCCTGAAACAGGTGCAGTTTCTGTGAGTCCATTTATATATTCAGTTGTTTAATTCTTTTACTGGAGGAAAACTTGATGTATTGTTAAAGTTAATAGATGACTAATGAATGGCAAAAGAAGCAGCTAAAGAGGAAGAAAGAGGAGGGGAAAAAAGCACAAACCAGAGTAATCCATACAGCTTGATAATGTAGACATAAATATATAACTTCTGTCTTAATATGATGAGCTGTAAAGTAAGAAATCTGTCCAGGAAGGCAACGGTTCTGCCAGGGATTAGAAAAGCCCTGGTAGGTAATAAGCTCTCACATGAGCTCTCACTTCAGCTCTGTAACTGAAAAGGCTGTTTAAATAGAGGACTATCAATTGGGACGGATACGTTACCTTTGTATTTGGCAATCATGCAACTGCAATTGTGAAGTTTTATCCCCCTTTTGGAGGTCTAGAAAGATGTTGATTGGTTGGAGAGAGTTCAAAGTAGAAGCATGAGATTGACTAAAAACCTGGAAAATATGCATTACAGGAAACACCTAGGGACCTAAATTTGTTTATCCTGACATTAGTAAGAGGAAATCTAATCATAGTGTGTATCTAGATGGGGAAAAAAGTGTTGTTAATAGAGAATTCTCAGTCCACTTATAAGATAAAATGGCTTAAAGTGAAAACCAGACCATTTCAATCTCCAGTTAAGCAAATCCAACAGAAAATTAAGAAAACAAGAAATATGTCCCTGTAAACTGCATTGTCTTTGTATAGAAAAGAGAAATGTGTCATCAGTAATTTTAACCTCTCAATACCAGAGAGCAACTGAACTTATAAGAGAGCCATTCAATAAAAACTTTAGACATTTTTGTTGTGGTGAAGTTAAGAGTGAGAAATACAATGTCTTAACAGAATTCTAAAATGAAAGAGGTATGGATGGTTTAAAAAAATAAAAATAGCAAACAAGAAACTGGCATGCATTACAAAGGAAGAAAAAAAATAAAAAAAAAAACCTAAGCAAAGAAGAAGGAATTGTTCAATTTCTACAACAGGACCTGCTTCCTACCTCGGGCACTAATATGAGAATATAGTGTGATTTCTCTTAGTCCAAGTGTGACTGCAAATCTGTTCATCTTTGGGTCTTGCACAACAAATTTCTGGTGCAAAGGTTTCACTTGCAGGAACACAGAGTGTTCTATGGGAATTCCACAGACAAGTATAATATTTCTGCTTTTCTCCAATATGTGTGCCAATCTTTGGTTTTTTTCAGGTCTTTGGTCACTCTACAGTTTAATAAATGTGTTAATCCAAATGTAAATATTTCATTGCTCTGGCCATGTCCTTCAATGATATGAATCCCTGTGCTTATTCAATGAACCTGCTGTGTTGCGGAGTGTAATACTTGGGACTTCTCTGTATTTCAGTAGAATATATATATATATATTCAGGAGTCAAATCCCATGAAATCTTGACTCTTCCCCTTTGCCACTACACTTGGCAAACATGGACTGTATACTTAATATATGAATATAAAAATACAATAAAGTCCGACTTCTGTGTTCTAGATCATTTGGCACAGGTTTATAAAATAGGTTCCTCTCCTTCTGATGATAAAGCATCTGCTCATTCAGTTCGACATATATATATGATCAGCATCCCATCTTCCTCTTTCTCTAGCCTAACAGTGGTCTGTCATTGGGCAGACATGCTTTCAAAGATATGGGAAACTGTTCCATGAACCACAAAATAGGGTAGCAACACAGTTTGTATAAACAAATAATGCAGTATAAGCACTTCAGTCTTCCAAAAGACTGAATCTTATTCAACTAGCTAAATGTAAAAAAATGGTATGGTAATAACTGTGTTGTCTCAAAAGGCAAACATGCATGCTTCAGTGTATTTAATTGGTGGATAAATCCTCCAAATATTGCCTCAAAACGCAATACAGGGTCACTTCACCTCCAGTAGCTATGGAATCTTTCAGGAAATAGCTTTGTGCTGACCAGGATCTAAATTTCTCTTTAAAGTCAAAATACAGTGACTCTTCCTTTGATTTCAAAGAAGGTTTTCATATGGGGGATATGAGTGATTCATGGGCCTTCTGAAATGAAAAGACAAGCAACATCATAAAGAAATGGGACATTAACATCAATGCTTTGTTATTTTGACAGTGCCAAAACTTTATATTCATGGAAATGAAGACATTTAGAGGATGAAGATGTTTTTAATCAAATGAGGGGTTTGTGGCTGTAATCTTGGCAAAGTAGATAATGTACATTCTCATAATGAAATTTACTGATTATATGGTTATATTGATTAGCTAGTAGTAATCAGTGGATGTATTAAATAAATTGATGGGAAGAGGAATTGAAAAATCAAAACAAGACAAAAAGATCCAAGACTAAATAAGCTCCTTCTATTCTTAACTATCATCCCTAGAATTTGGGGGATTTAAGTTACTCCAGCTCCCTTAGTTTGTAAACAAAACATAGTGTGAATTGCAAAGCATTTCATGATAAGAAACCATGGAAGTCTATCCTGGAAATAAATAAGTGCAACTAAAATGATGGACTTCCATCATATACAGAAAAGTTTTGAACAGGACAGTCTCAAACAATTTAGTCTTAAGACCAATTCTTTGCCAAATACTCTTGTCTTCCTGGATATCAAAAATCCTGGCTTAAAACCACGGGTTGTTGCTGCAATGTTAACAACATACAAATGTTTCACAGACTAAAAGCAGAAAATATGAGAGAAAGAGGGAACAAAAAAAAAAAAAGGAAACTTCAAATCCATTTCAACAATATGAAAAAATAAAAATATATTTGGAATTTTGGAAAAGTCAGAACTTAACAGAAGTTTGGTCGCTGTAAGAATTTCATCTGCTGCTTAATATTTAAGGCTTTAAAACAGATGAGTGTTCGTGTTTATAGTTGCCAAATGTAAAAACCTGGAAATAATTAAGCCGGTATTTTCACATCTCACTTGGGTAAATATTTTTCTTTCTTTGTTACAGGTAGGTGTTAAAAAAACATATATCTTTTTTCTTCTTTTTTTCTTTTTCAAATGGACAGTAATTATAGCCAGGTTGGAGGAATATCATTGCACTACGCTAGCAGTTGTCTGAGAAACTTACTATAGTAAACTAAAATGCAAAAAAAATAAGATACATGAGTTGCTGTCTTTGATGAAAAGTACACAGACAGATACTGTATAGCAAGCTTTCATCTGTGACTCTCATCAACTTAATGGAAGACAACCTATTCTGAATAGCTTCTTAAAGACTAAACACTTGTGTAATTTTTTTATTTTCCATGAGGATAATTTACATGAGTAACAGTACTGTTCCTGGTAAAATCAGTCTTAGTGACTTCAGTAATTTACATATAAATTATGAGAACTATAGAAGGAAAGCACATTATCTGAACTACATAAGCATGAACTAAGAGAAAGTTTGCAGTTTATACTTGCCTAAATATTAGAGACATTCAGATAAACCCTTTTGGGAAATTACCATAAATAGCTTAAGTAACAGTGTCGTCTTTAAGAATCACAGAATAGTTAAGGTTGGAAGAGATCTCTGAAGGTCATCTTGTCTAATCCTCCTTCTCAAGCAGAAACATCTAGGACTATCTCCAGATGGCTTTTGAATTATCTCCAAGGATGGAGACTCCACAAACACTCTGGGCAGCCTGGGCCAGTTCTTAGTCACCCTCACAGTAGTGTTTTCTCACGTTCACAGGGAAACTCTTGTGTTTCAGTTTCATCAGGAGTTCAGCCAGGGCCAAACCAGCACACCATGTCCTCTTGTCCTGTTACTGGACATCACTAAAAAGAGCCTGGCTCCATCTTCTTGATGCCCTCCAAAAGGCATTTATACACATTGATAAGATCCACCCTGAGTCTCCTCTAGACTAAACAGTCCCACCTCTCTCCGCTTTTCCTCGTAAGGAGACATCTTTGTTACCCTCCACTGGACTGTATCCAGTATATCTGTATCTCCCATACAGGGAAGTCCAGAACTGGATGCAGTGCTCAAGTTGTGGTTCATAACTGCTGAATAGATCAAGTGCCCTTGATCTGCCAGCCATGCTTTGTCTAAAGCAGTCCTCAACAGAGCTTGCCTTTTTTTTTTTTCCCCTCAAGGGTACATTTCTGGCTCATGTTCAATTTAGTGTTCACTGGGATTCTCAGGTTCTTTTCTGTCAGCTTCCTTTCCAGATGTACTACAACACCAGATGTCTGAGGCTGTTCCACCGCAGGTGCAGGACTTTTCACCTTCCTTTGTTCTAATGACAATCTGTCACTTGCCAGCCTGCTTGCAGAAATAGATTTCAAGTCAGTTGGGAATGTCCTCTTTAGAAGGGTGTTTTTTGGGCCAAAGATTGCTGCTTGGAGGTTGCCTGTAGTTTTCCTTCCTTCAAAACTGTAGATATATTATTAAGATGTGGTCTTTCATGGATTTCAATAGGGTCATAGTAATAGATCTTTTGGATCTTCTTGTGATCTCTGGGTGGACTGACTGGATACTGTAAGCATAATTCATGTCCTCTGACTTGTCTCATTCTATGTATTTGAAATCTCTTGTAATGGCTAATAAAACTCCTGTTTCTGATATGTAATAAAGTGAGAAAGGATATATCTCCAACTGGGAACCAAAAAGGGCTAAATCTTCTTTATTTATGTTATTCCATTATGAATAATAAAAGGATGGAATTTATCATATTATCATAGTTTGATTCATCAGTTTGCAGTCTAGGTTCTAGTTAAACAGCTTTATTCATTCAAGATGTGGGAGTTTTTTCCCCTGAAAATCATAGTGTATTCTCAAGATGGTTAATATTAGACTAATAATTTTTCTAAAATTATATATTACTTAATAAAACACAGTAATTTTGATTTTTCAGTGTGTGGTTGGTGCCTTCTATAACATATTGAAAAGCATTCATTCCATTAAAATTTGAACACTGGTTATGTTCTTTGCTGTGTTCTTTTCTTTTTTTCTTTTTTGATTCAAGAAGCAGTGTTTTTTCCATTTTTTTCAACATTTCTTGTTGAATTTGTGACCATTATTTTTATCATTCAGAAGTCTTCTGCTTGTAAAGCTAAATTCTTATAAATTATCAATGTGTCACCTAAGTTTTCAGTGTGTATTGTATTGTTATGAGGCATTCTAGAAGTATCCAAGGTTAAACAAAACTGATTCACAAAAAAATCTGGAAATCATTGAGAGGTAGTAGGTATGGAACCCCATGAACCTGCTTACATGGACTTTCAGCAGTCAAATAGCACTTCAGTGTTTATGAATGTACTTGTACTTGTCTATGAATGTACTATGCCCTTATATACTTGCTCGCTTATGAATATACTTGCTTTACTCTTCTCAGTTTCTGTATTGCTCAGGCTACCCTGAATGTGTGTACCAGAATATCATATATCTAGGTTTTATTGAGCTGTGGACCCACAAGGTTATGAAAGTATAAAGTGTGCTTCCAGACTCAGGAGGGTGGTAGACTCTGTTTAGTCAGAAATCATTAGAATACTAAAGATTATTTGTTCAATCAGTGCCCAGGGGTTTTAAGCCTTTAGAATAGGTAACTAAAGCCTGAAGGATGGCTTTGAACCTCTTATGCATGCAGCCCATGCAGACCTTGGTTTAAAAGATAGTGTGTCAAAACATAAAGGATTCAGTCAAATGTACTGGAAAATACCATGGGAGCTCAATTCGGAATTTGGGCTAGCTAAAACTAATGCTATGGTCTTTGAGCACACATGACTTCCCAGCAGTGATTAATTTTCAACAGCAATTTTTTTCAACAGCATATTTTTTCTCAATTACTCACTGGATGTATTGCCTCATGTTGTGACAGGTTGTCAATAGCATGAAAGAAAAATGAACAGATTACAGGAAGTAAGAATATGTGTGGTATTTTGATAGAACTACTTAACTCTATTTTCCCAAGCCTGTGTTTTTATAGTTAATCATTCTAAGCTATATAACATTAATATAATAATTTTCAATATACATAGATGAAAGGAAATATATTAAGTTCTTCCTGAAATATTCCATAATCTACTATCTGTAACTTACAGACCAAATAGTATAATTGTATATAATATATAAATACACTCATTAATAATTACAAACAAAATAACATGAGAGAGAGAGAGAAATATAATCAAGCATCTCCTTTATTTTGATCATAGCTTTCTTATGAACGTTTCTTAAAAAAATAAAGCAAGAATACTTTGGGGTAATTCAGATTCGCAGCATTTTGTAAGTAACAAATTGTGAATGTCTGCACTTATCAGAAAAGGAATCAAGTAAAGCTAGCTAGTCTATGGATGAATGAATTCCATTAGCTCACTTTATTTTCCATTTTGGCTAGCTAGACTTGCTGATGTGCTCTTGAAATGTAGTTTTCCAGAGTATGATGCTCATAGAGGAAAATTCTCAAGATTCAGCAGCTAAATGACAAGTCAACATGCTTGGTCTTAGTCTGCACTTGGAAAGATAACCATAGCTACAGGTTACTGAAGAGGAATTAGAAATTTTTCTGTGACAAGTAAACTCCATTAGAACTACGCAATTCACTTGCTTCTCGGGGTAGTATTTGGAAGAGTATCATCCATTTTTCCCCTTAAAAAGGGGAAGGGTTTAGTTTATTGGGAGTTTTATTGTGTATTGTATCAAAAGAAAGAAAAAGAGTATATGTGAGTCTGTTAGAAAAAGTATTAGTAAGAATATTTTTAAATTAAAAAGAAAACACATTTGTCATAAACTCATCTGTATTCTCTCAAGGTTTAGAAATTTATGTATAATGATTCCTTGCCAGTATCAGAATGCAAAACACCATCAAGAATCACAGGTTTCATCAAGCATCCTAGTAAGGCTGGGCATATTAATTCCTGAACAATAGCTTTTATGAAAGAAAAAGGTTGTGAACAATGAATCATTAACTTCAAATCTAACCTTTTCCAGAACAATTAGAAGCCTTCATTTTGTTTCTTCTTCCTTCTTTAAGCTCAAAATTATCTTATGTAGTTAACAGTCAGTGAGATTTTAATCACATAGAAAAGGAATTTATTGATAGTCTTGAAGGTAATACTCAACTAATGTAAATTCACAGTGACTACAGAGGACATGGGTTAAATTCAGAGTGCTGGAACACTGGGTGGAAACAACCAGATTTCACCACTACACAGCTAAAAGGATTCTTTAGTCTCCATAGCCTGGATGTAAAAATGTTCAGGAGAGTTTATTGATCTAGAAACCTACAGAAATAATTTGTTCCACGGAAGGTAAAATTCACCTTCACAAACTGTTTCATGGGTGATAGTTGCATTTTCAAAATCATTCAGGGCACGAGTTGCACATTTTTAGCACCCGACTGTGGACCAGCTCTTCAAATAAACAAGCAATTGATCCCCTGCATTTTCACAATCTGAGTAAAGCAATAAAGTCTTCAAATTATCATGGTTTTATTACCAAAGTAACATCTCCCTTAAAGCCAATTATGGTGTTCTAAATATTAAAATGTTTTCATTATCATTAATTTATATCTAGATAGTTAAACTCTGCTTTGGTAAGCTGATAAATCCAATAAGCTTATTAACTTTGAGTTTCTTGGTCTGGGCACGTATCTTAGATTTGTCCAAATCTCAAGTTAAGGTGGAACAGTTTTCCCTCACACAAGCTGACTGTGTAGCAGTCCATTGAACTGCCACAGAGAAAGCTTCATAGGGACCTAATCTCTCAGCCAAGGGCCCAAGAGACTGGCATCAACTACAGCAATTACCTACTGCTCTCTCCAGGTGTAGCTATATTTATATAAGATGAATAACTAAATATGTTGATATAAAGAAAAAGAATAAACAAGAGATAGGAAGAAAAAAGAATACAGTTACTTATTGCAGGTCTGTACCTTTCTTATTATTTAGGTAATTATTTTTAATTTCATCTCACAGATGAAAAGACATTGTTAGGACATTATAGCCTGGCAGTCAACAGTTTCAAGGTCATAAAAATTAGTTTTCTTTAGTGAAAGAAAGTCAAATTGGATCACATTGTGGTTCAGTTGTCACAGACTAAGAGTATGCACTGGGACAGTCACTTTTACAGCGTGATTGAACTGGTAGGAATAAAGTTCTCACTTCAACAGTATTCCTGCAAATCTCCTCCATAAAGAATCATTTAAAACTCAGCACCAACAAAGAAAGCTTATTTTGTAAAATGTGCTACCTTTGCACTGGCAGGATCCTACCAAATTTGGTGGGAGTTCTCATTCATGGGTCCAGTCTTTATCCCTGTCTATCTAGATTTCAGTTCTACTTGCTCATGTCAGCCCTTTTTAACCAGAAAGTTGATTTTATTCCCTGTGCCACTGAAATAAATGTCATTCATTAAGACAGAAATAAAGAGTATATGAATGATTTAATTGTGGTCACATTACTGTGGTGCACTGCGGAGGCACTCAGTCATGCTCAGCTTGGTGTTAGCAAGGTGACTAACAGGATCTGCCTATTTCCTTTTCTTCAAGTAAGGACAGAAATAGATTTAATGTGGTTGAATTTACTGAGTGTACTAAGAAGGATAAAAATATTATAATTTGTTCTGTGAAGCAAAGAACTGAGATATCAAATGATCTCAAAACCACCTTTGATTCTTTTTATCTCACATCCATGAACTGATTCAATAACTTTTCCATATTGTTTTTACTTTTGGCTGTTTTCAGAACAAAGAAAACCGTATTTTTTTCTGTATCTGAGTTTTTGACTTTTGAAACTACTGTTTGTCAATCAGTTTTAAATTTGTGACTCCACAATATGTCACCTTAGCTGAGATAGAAAAGGGGTAGCTAAGTATGTTTGTGTGAAGTTTTCTTGAATATTCCCTGAAAAAGGATGTAATCCAGCCCCCGCTGAAATCAATCATTTCAATAGTCTGTGACTCAAACTCAGAAAAATGAACTTTCTTTGTACTAGACAAATTCATAGGAGATTTCAGACTAAGCAGCTAGAAATAAATCCATAACACTTACAAATGGTACTCTCAAAGGCAAAAATTAAATTTAATGAGAGCAAATTTGAGTGTATCATAGGAAAGAAGGGGATGTGATACAATTAAACAACTGTAAATTTAATATGAAAAAAAGGTGATCTTTTCTAAGCAAGAGTATAATCAACATGTGGAGAAAACTTTCTATGGGAGCTCATCTAGGTGGCTAGATTTAATAAAAGACTGGATAGTTTTACAATCATTACTAAAATTTGTTGCTATGCAAGCTTAGACGATGTGAGTAATCACATTTCAGGCTTCAGGGTTTAGGCTGATTGCTCATAAGGGTTAGAGCCTAATCCATCTTCTCATTTTATATTGCTTCAAATTTATTTATTTAAATGCCCTCTGAAAGACAACAGTTGATTTATTTCAAAATACAATGTCACAGAAACAATATAAAAGAAAGCAACCACTGTAGTTCACAGGCTTTGTTTTGGTTTTCAGTTGCACACATTCTAATTTAAAGATTGGGGACCAGGAGCTTATTGTATCAAAGAATACCTTTTTTGCAGTTCATATAGATATATTTTGTGGCTTGGAGACTGAAGAATACCTTCTGAGAGCTTTTCTTCATGTCTGACAATTTTTTACGTCCACAGTCATTGTCTTCTGTTCCAGAAGACAAATAGCAAAACAGATATTTTAAACTAGAAAAGATTCATTTACCAGAAGTTTTAAATAATTTTTAAGTTTTCATAATACTGTTGAAAAAACTACTTGTCTCAAGTACTTCCATGTTCCTTATAAGGCTATGATCAGGATCTGATCTATTAAAATCATAAATAATTAAATTTGCAAATTTCAGCAAAACTCATGAATTTACTATAAAGGGGATTATTTTATTGAAAATATGAGCAGATATAAATAAATATAAAATATATATCTTCTTTATAAAATACGAAGAAGAGGGAAGGTTACTTTTTACATAGACAGATGATTACAGAACAAGTGGAATACTTTTAAACTGGAAAAGCAGAGAATTAGATCAGATATGAGGAAAAATTCTTGACTCTGAGGGTGGTAAGTCAATGGAATAGGTTGCTCTGAGAAACACTGGATGTCCATCCCTGGAAACATTCATGGCCAGATTGAATGGAGTTTTGACCAACCAATCTAAGACTATTCAGGAAATTGATGCCTAAAATACTGGAAGATAGGCACTCAGAGAAAACACTAATGGAGAAAGATAGATAATACGTTTATTGGGAGTTTGGAGGCTTTGGGCCTCCACTAGGGCCTACAAAACATGTACTGATTCTTCAAGGATTTCGATCTGCATCCAAGAATCCCCAAAGAACCCTGCCCCCCATAAAGTTACCATTTTTATACTCTTCCTAACAATTAACATATTAGATATCTATAACCAATCATAGTTTTCACTTCTCTTGGTGGTCCACCCATCAGGGTCCTAGGCTATGGCACCTGGACCACCCCCAGGGGTTTCTGGGTCCTTCTATTCTTTTGTCTTCAAGTTATCTTGCAGGTGTCTCTGCATAACATCATGACCTTCAGAAAACTTGTGAATATGTGAGAAAATCACTTTAGTAACTTCTAACACCACTTAATATGTGAGCAAGAAGACCTATATTCTAAAACTCTAAAAATCTACAAAATACACACCAAACCTTTAGTCATCAAAATAAAGAATTTTAGTTTTAATATTATAGCCCAAAATCACTGTAAAATAGGTGCAATGAATTGCCAAAAAATCTGCTTATACCTCTACTCTATATACATTTTGGTAGCCTGGCTAGACTTGCATGTTTCAATTTTTGCAGTAAATACAGGTGGAAACTTCTTTCTTCAGAATGCCATTTACTGTGAGGTGTGCCAAAACCAGAAGATTTTTCATATTGACTTCAAAATGTGAAAATGTCTGTATTCTTCCGAAGTGATTTTTTGCTGCATTCTCCCACAGGAGGCATTATGACTAAACTGCTCCACCAGCCAATTAGTGAAGAACAAGACCTTCAGACAGAGTATTAGAGATGGTTTAAAGGAGGCAAGGTTAATTTGGCAATTAAGATAAACAAATATGGTGGGGAAATCTATAATGTGATATTGTTGTGGAAAACAAGCAGCTTGAACTGTTTCCGTTCCATCAATAGTTTGTCTGGCATATTCTAGCTTCTCTCATCTAGAAACATTAGATTGAGTTATAGCTTATGAACATAAAACTATGTTACAGTACCCACCACTGAGACGTCTTGAACCCCCAGGTGCAGCTTCTGTTGTAAGATCTTACCATATTATGACAGCATACTTTATTGCATAACCAAAACCAGAAGTGCCAGAAATTAATGTTGAGCCAAATATAGGACAAATAAATTCTGTTATGATGGGATACACAGTGGTCCAGATATTCTTATAGTGAGAACATATAATGTAGGACTTCAGAGTAGTCTTTCTCTTAAACTGCATCCAGACGTTTCCTTCTCAAAATGCTTGTTTGAAATCTATATCAATAGGACATGCATCCTGTTTGGATTTTATGGCCTGTTACTGATGCTCCTTCAGACAAAACAATTTCAGAATATAAAGAGTTTCAAAAACCTTGTTAGCTATTTTTCTTATGTAATTATGTGCGTGCAATGATTCGGACAATCATTTGCTGCACCAGTTTAGAACAATACAATAAGATTTTTCAAGTTACATAATTTTGGAAAAAAAGAAAATATGTTTAAGATTTGCAAACTGGCTGACCGTCTCATGGAATTGAGCCAGAATTTAAAGATTTCATGTTTATAAAAGATATTGGAAGAGTAATTCCAAATGCCCACAACTGTTCAATTATTTATTTCCACATGCTACCAGCTGAATCATGTAAATCATTAGAGATGACAAAAGGGGCTTTAGTATGCATCTGAAATGTTTGTAAAAAAAGTGCAAATTCATCCAAATTGGAATTGGATTTCATGCACCAGAGGACAATTAGAGGTTTAATTATATCAAGATCTTCTGCAGATGTACATTAAATCATTGCTAGTGAAGAACAAGGATCACAGATTGAATTCCTATAACACAGACCCTTTGAAAAAAAAAAAAAAAAAAAAAAAAGAAAGATTCCAAATTTCTGTCAAATAGTTTATTTTGGCTGCAATTCCAGGTGAAAAGCTCCCACCTCTTTCCTTCCCCTTGGCTTTTCATTCTTCTTTGCCATCACTTACACCATTATAGCATTTCATGGAGTTTGAGTTCAAATGGAATAATTCTACTAAAAAATAATACTTTTTTGAGATTTGTTTTTAACCTGAATCCATTCAGCATCTGGTTTATGTTTACAGCAGATATGTAGAACCATTGAATGACAGTACAGAAACAGCACAGAAAAGCCAAGGAATGAACTTATTTCACTGTCAGAAATCACTATACTTTTGAACATACAAGACCTTGTTCCTCCTCCCATCAATATTAGAAAGGTACTGAACTAGAGAGATGAAGAACGTAGGAAGCTAAAAGGTAGTAGTAGTAGTAGTAGTAGTAGTAGTAGTAGTAGTAGTAGTAGTAGTAGTAGTAGTTAGATAATTCTATATTGCTATCTGTATGCTTTGAATGGTGATGGTTCAGCAAAGGTGGTCAGTAGAATACAAGGAAACATTGCTAAAGCAATCAATAAAACACAGCAGAACACAGAAAAATGGGCCAAATATTCAACTGATATAAACCCTGGTATAATGCCTGTATTGGCCAGCTCACGGTCTACCTAAAGATAATTTTTCTCACAAAAAAGTTAAACAGAACATTAGGCTGTATGCCAAAAAATGAGGGAAAGATTAAATATAGGGTTTGTCAGCATTTGAAACACTGTCAGGGAAATGAATTTTTAGATCCAAATTTGATTTTTCAGTTCTCAAACATGCTCTGACACCATGAAAACCTGTGTATGTACATATTTATGGAAAACCATTTAATATTTATTTTACAAGGATATTTTGTACATGCTTTTCAGTGCTGAAAAGAGCTAATCTTCCCTGTTACCCTGTTACAACAGTTCTGTTTTGATGCTACTAACTGACTAATTCTGAAGATCATGCAAAGAATGAAAACTATGATATCTAAAGTCTAGACTGCATCTCCAAGATTAGTAATATACTGAAACCTTAAAAGAGGACATTTTCCAAGAAGCAATAAGTACAGAAAAATATTACTATTATGTGAACCATTTTTACCCTGAGGTATTTTTCTATGTTGGATAAACCAAAGACATTTGCCCAAACACGTTCAAGTTAATAGAAACCCAAGGTATGAACTGAATCAAATTAACTGTGGATTATATCTTGGTTTGTTTTTTTTTCAGGAAGGATAGACTTTTTAATCCCATTTCTATGAGTTTCTTTGGATATATGCATGCACATTGTTGTCTCATATAGAGACAGTAAATAATGAAACATATGGATCATACTAGAAAATAGTAGCTGACCACAGTAAAAGTTACAGTTTGCCTTGTCTTCCATAGATTTGACAAAATCTGATGAATTTTATTCAGACAATACATCTAATAGATTGACTGAAAGAGGTGCCTGAAAAAATACATACTCTACCATGCCTTCATTTTGCATTAGAGTGCTAGAAGGTCTTTCACAGAGTTCTTTAAAGAATTCCCTTAACTTTAACCTGAAAAAAATATAGAAACATCTATGGAGAGAGCTCTGCCCTTTTCTGGAATTAACTTAGATGCATTTCTGGTAATAGTGTTCTATTTCTGCTGCCACCATACCTGACAACGTAATAGACATCATCTGGAACATATTCAAGGTTACAAAGATAGTAATGAGATTCTTTTTCATTTTTTTTTTTTTTAATGTGATCTTGCTGTAGACAAAGTAATAAATATTTTGTATTAGTGCTTAGATACAACAAAAACATATCCTTCCATCATCACTTCTACTAAATCTAGTAGATGGAATTAAGCGTTCTGTTATGTATTTCCAACTTTTGGAGTCCTTGTCTGTCTGATAGAGCCTTAATAAAGTTATTAAAAGACAATAATCATCTCCCAGTGTAAATGATTCTCAAATGTGCCGTTAGCTCATGACTAATATTAGTAGTCTTCAGTTATACCTTTCCTGTAACTTTTTGTTTCACTCAGATATGAGATTTCACTGTGGAGTGTTGCAACTACAGTATGTTACTCATGCAGAAAAATGTTCTGTTTATCTTACACAACAGCAGGAAATCCCCATTCAATTTTCCTTCCAAATTTCTGAAAGTGATTTGAAAGACCTGTAACAAAGTATTCCTCAGGGTTCTCAAACTGAAAGGCTCATTCTTGCTATATTTCCATATTAATTGCTTTAGCTATTACAAATAACAGTTCTAATTGGCTTTTGAAGACTTTTTGAACTTCAGTAATTAAGTCCATAAGGTACTTTTAAAATTGTTGGCTCTAACCCGCTGTCGTCTCCTTGTCTGCCCACACATTGGGTAATTAATGCAGACTCTCCATGAAGTCCATCTCTTCATTTCCAGTTCACTATTTGGAATGCATATGTCTTTCTTGCACAGAATGATACGCACAGGCACATGAACAGGAAAATTTGGGGAGGATTTGAATCTGGGAATAAATTAATAATCTAGTAAATGTAGTAATTGTGGTAAGTGTAAAAACAAAGAAAAAAACCCAACACCAAAACCAACCAACCAACCAAAAAACAAACAAACAAACAAAACCAAACCAAACAAACAAAACAACTAAAAAGAACCAAACAAACAAAAAAAAACCAACACCAAAAACCACATTCTTGTTCTGAAACAATTGTCTCTGAATTCCTTTTCTTCTGTAACTCAATTATTCACTCTTTTTTGGTTCTTACTGTGGTAATTTTGATGGCACTCTGAAAAAACTCTGGTAGTTTTAATGGCACCTGTGCAAATGTCACTGATGAGAAGTTTACATCAGTAACAGTAAAACCAAACTGGCTTTTCCAAGAAGTTCACTATCTATTTTAATTTGTTCAATCTGATTCAAGCCATGATGGTGCATCTGTTCTTGTCTGACCTTGGAAGCTAAGCATCTTTGGAAATCACCTGGAAAATCTCATACAATATAGACATAAACTAAGGTATCGCAGCCTACCAGTTACTGAACACCAAGATGAATGAACAGGTATGTATAAGACTTTTATTTGTTCCCTTGCTGATGAGAACTTGAGATGTCAGTAAGAAGTGGTGAAGAACCAAGCTATAATTTTTCACAAAAGCCACACAAACAGCATTCTTTTGGTGCCAGGTTCAATAGATTCCTTACACAGCGAACCTTTTCATTAATAGTTGAGACTATAAATGTCTGGAGCATGATTCAGTAACCTAAACATAGGCATCTAGTCCTATCTAAGCCATTCCTGGGTCTCTGAGGTCTGGCAAATGGGGCTGGAAAACATGAATCAAGATTTATGAAGTAGAAAGTAAGAGTCCATTCTGTCTGTAGTAGTTGCCTAAATATAAATCAAGTGGAATATACTCTAATTTATTCTCTTTTTTTAAAACATATCTCATATTAATAAAACACACTTTCCAGAAAGGTGTTAAGCCCTTCTCTTTATACTTTTTAACCTTAAATTTCCCATTTATAAGTACTTAAAATCATTATCACAACTATGACAATTCCAGTATTGCCATGTATAGTTATTTCATAAATATATACTCTTTTTCAATTCTATACAAATGGATATTCTTTATAGATATAAATGAATAATAGTAAGTAGACAAGCAATTGTACCAGAACAAAATCTAATACAAATTAAATCAAAGATGCCTAAGTAAATCCTTGAAAAAAATGGAGTTTCTATTGAAAACAGTTCAATATAAAAATGTGATTGTGTCAAAGGAGGCACCCTGTGAAAGTCCACAAATTAAAGATGACATTTTGAACTGAAGAAAGTATTTTGCCATAATTGAAATGGAAAAGGAGAGAGGAAAACACCAGAAACTAAATGGCTTTTCTAACTGTTGAAAGCTCACCTATTTTTTGCACAACATTTTGAAACAGATCTTTGCCCTTTCTTCTTTTCCTTCATTCATGTTTTGAGCAGAAGTCTCATTTCCAGACACCATGGCTGCATCCTGCTGTTCTGGTCTGGAAAAGTGGTTATACTCCCGAGTTACCTAGATAACTCAAGCTAAAAGAATAAGCAAAACAGGAAAGGACCTGAGTGAATGGCCTGAAGTTGTGTCAGGGGAGGTTTAAGTTGATTATTAGAAAAAGGTTCTTCACCCAGAGGGTGGTTGGGCAGTGGAACAGGCTCCCCAGGGAAGTGTTCACAACACCAAGCTGACAGAGTTCAAGAAGCATTTGGATGATACTCTCAGGCACATGGTGTGATTCTTGGGGACAGTGGATTCAATGATCCCTTTGGGTCTTTTCCAACTCAGCATTTTCTGTGAATCCGTGAAAACAGGACACCACCTTCAGTGGTCCATGACAACATGTTTGGGCACTTACCAGTTTTGCCATTTACTTTAATATCATCTGGTGAATTTGAACAGAATCAATGACTGTCATCTTCAGTTTCAGATTTTTTTTACAAAGAAGTTGTCCTTCTCTCCTGAAGCTAGTTGTGTTCTTGTGTGAGTCCCTGAAAATTAAGCTAGGATGTAAGAGATCAGCCTTGAAGTTCTTGACTCCACTGACATGGGTAAGAATGAAAAACCTATATCTTGTACCATTAACAGAGCTGGGTATCCAAACTAATTCCAGAAACAATCTGCATCAAGATTTAAAAGTGAAAACCCTGCAGCAGTGACCAGTCAACAAACTTCTGACAAATGACTTCATTTATCTGTATTAAAGTTCATCAAACCGGGGATATTTTAGGCCTAGTAAAATGAAACAATGTATGTAGGTATCAGGGAACTAGGTGAAAAAAAAAAAAATCCAGACACAAGTAATTAAGGAGGGAGTGAAAATATTTTTTTGAACTAAAAAAGTAAAACTCAAACTAAGTGCACTTGTATATTTTTTTTCTACTGACTTGTCCTTTAGAAAAAGAATTTCAGTTCATCTCTGAATTTACTTTATTTTTCCTGTAAAAACACAGACAAAATTAAAATTTGTAATGACAGGTTTGAGTTAGGAAGGTTTTCCTTCTTTGTTTTTATCTATGTATAAAACCCCACGGACTTTCTTCGAAATAGTAATCAGGAATAGAACAAGGTGACTGCAACAACTCTTTTTTTTTTTTTTTTTTTTTTTTTTTCTGTTCTAGGATCAATATAATGTGATTTGTCCTCTAAAAAAATTTTGAAATTATTTATCAACAAATATTTGCTAAGTATGAAAAAGGAGGAAAAAAACCCAAGGCTAGCATAATATTCTTAAGGAAAATATTATTTTTATTCCTGATTTATCTGATCATAACACAGACAAAAATATGAAAGCATTATGGAAAGAGTCTAGATTTCTAGGGAAATACTGAAAATACTTTAATGACCACAGTCTTCAGTAACAGCTAGAAGTTTCTTTAAACAGAATTTTTAAAAGAAGAGGGAATAGATGGTAGCAAACAATAGGAATTAAAGAAACACAGATATCCAATAACTCAACTCTCAGTGGATTAGAGTTACTATGGAACAACCTGAAATACAGCTCCATGGAACTGGGCTAAAGGACAACAGAGGCTGTAATCTTTACATGTGGTCCACATGCATACACATACATAACTACACATGTACATAATATTAATTTAAACTGAGCAGTCACATTGGGTTTCCATGGCCAGGTTTTGGTAACAAGAGGGCTACAAGGTTGATTTCTGTGAGAAGTTGGCAGAAGCTTCCCCCGTGTCCAGCAGCACCAATGCCAGCTGGCTGCAGAATGGACACACTGCTGGCCAAGGCTGAGCCAATCAGGATCGACAGTAACACCTCTGTGATGTCATATTTAAGAAAGAAAAACAATTATTGCACAGATGGAATTGCAGCCAGAGGAAAGCAGAGTAAGAACATGTGAACAAGTCTGCAGACACCAAGGTTATTGCAGGAGGAGATTATTGCAGGAAATGCTTCAGGTGTCGGAGTTGAAATTCCCCTGCAGCCCGTGTTACAGCCCCTGGTGAGGCAGCTGTGCCCCTGCAGCCCACAGAGGCTAACAGGAGTGCAGATTCACCTGCATCCCATGGAGGAGACCCACTCTGGAGCAGGTGGATGCCAGAGGGAGTGTCCTGGCAGGTCTCCTGGTAGGGCTTGTGACACTGGGTGGAGGCCACACTGAAGCAGGCTGTGCCTGAAGGACTGCACCCTGTAGAAGAGTGACCCACATTGCAGCAGTTCATGGAGAACTGTTGCCCATGGGATGGGCTAATGTTGGAGAAGTTTGTGGAGAACTGTGTCCTGTGGGAGGGACCCCACACTGGAGCAGCGGCAGAAACAACCTGTGATGAACCGACCATACCTCCATTCCCATCTCCCCACACCACTGTGGGGGAGGAGGTAGAGCCTGGGAAGGAGGAAAGGGTGAGGGAAAATGTTTTTAAGATTTATTTTGCTTCTCATCATCCTGCTCTGATTTTGTTAGTAATAAATTCAATAAATATCCCCAAGCTGAGTCTGTTTTGCCCAAGATGATATATGGTGAGTGATCTCTCCTTGCCTTATCTCAACTCATGAACCTTTTGATATATTTTCTCTCCTCTGTCCAGCTGAGAAAGGTAGTGATAAAGTGGCTCTGGTGGGTGCCTGGCATTTGGATAACCTACTACAGCCATCAATATTTTTAAGGTGCCATATTTCTGTATTTGAATAGAAACAGGAGCTCACAGTACATTTGTGAAGATGCAACACATCCAGAACATTTCAAAATGACTGCTAACTTGTTATAGTACATTCAGAGGGTTTTGCAGCCCACAGAGGCCAACAGGAGTTCAGGCCTCCTGACAGGCCTTGTACATTTTTATTGACAATAACTATTATTTCTGATGTCACAGATAGAACACATGAGCTGTGCAAATATCTGGGATCATGAAATCACAGCAGGTCAGGAAGCACAAAGCTGTTGCTTCTGTTTCTCTTGCCTTGCCCTGACATTCAAAAAACCTACAAATGGCTGAATTCCTGGTGGAGAAGGGAAAGGAGAGTTGTCAGGCATTGTGTCTGAGCAGTAAAAGAATACTTGCCCAAGAAAACCAAGGCACAGAGTTGGCATTTGGTGCTAATATACTTTGAAAATGTATTAGATTTTTATTTCTTATCCATTTAGATTCCAGTATGTATGCATAATGGCATAATACATTAAACTATCCTGCAATAGTATCTGAGTATATAAATTATTAAGAATAATTACTAGTTTGCTATGTGGTTATGGTGACTTTATGAGGCCAAGACAGAACTTGTGTTTTCTGCTGACTTGAGCTTCAGTTCATTCTTTGCTTGTAACTAAACCAAATACATTATAAAAGGGACTGGAAAATGCATATTTTTTTAAAAAAGTGGAAAAAAGGCTCAGAATTCTCCTGAATATAGTAATTTTGGAGCCGGCCAGCAGCGATTGTACTCAGAGACAGGCAAGACAAGTGATGTTTCCTTGCAATAAAGATGCTAGATACACAACAAGGCATCATCCGTCTGTCTGTCTGTCTATCTATCTATCTAATCATCCAGAAATCATACATGAGGTTCTATCTGGAAAACTGTTCTGTTCTGTTAACAAACTGCTGCTGGATCCAGCAGTTTTGAAGGACATCTTTGATACCTGGGTATTTGCAGGGTATTAAAAATATTTGCAAAGGAATGCGTCCTCTCTTTTAACTTCATTACCACCTATTTCTATGATCTACAGCACTTGTTCAAAAATGACATTCTGATTTCTGTTCTCTCCTCATTTTGAGAGAATTTAAACCTAACCTTTCATTCTCCTTGAACACTTAAATGTTTCCTTGAATACTGAGACAGACACAAGCAAAAACTTCAGAATTATCTTGACCTTACATAACCATTAATCTAGGGAATCTGGGCTCAAATACTTTGACCAAGATATTTGTCTAATGCCCTTTGACATATGCCTTGGATATCTGACAGTTTTCAAGGGCCTCCCACCAAGGCATTTGTCACCTATATATCCACAGTCATATCTATTTATATAGTTTTCTACAGCTCAGATACATTACTTTCAGAGTGCCATCTCCCACTGGTATAAAACAACACAGAAAGTATCTCAAAGGTATGACTACATCTTTGAGACATTTAACGTTACAAAAGATAAATCTCAGGAATGATAAATAAAAGATTGATTTAAAAAAAAGGTGATCTAAAGGTGAGTTTGGGGAGGGGGAAAAGAGCAAGAGATATCAATAGTATCTGGGATTGTGAAAAAAAGAAAAAGAATGCATCAATGCATCATCACTATGACTGACATAGCTAAAGAAAAAGTATAATCAGAATTGTATCTTGTAAGCCTGATGAGCTTTGTATGTCTTATAAGCATCTTTGTGTTAAGCAGAGTGGTTTAAGGTGTTACTTTCATCAACTAACTTTTATCGTTGTACCAGAGGCAATGCTCATAAAACAGGTGGATAAATCTAGTATTCAACAGCTTCCTGACTGACATAACTCATAGCATACTAAACCAAACTGCTTTAAAATAATACACCAGGCTGTGAGCAGTAAGAACTGAAGATAGTCACACAGAGCTTTCTGTTATGCCTGTTATAGGAAGAAAACCTCTGAGTAAAACATAAAGTAACCAAGTAAAGAATAAAAGTTGGGTAAATATTTCACGATGTGATTAACAATATCTATTTTGTTACCAAAACATATGGAATATCTTAGATTTTATTAAGTAACCATGGTTATACTAAGCAGACTAAAACATCTAGAGAAGTTAAAAATTGATCAGTGAAGCAAGCATGATTTACAGACTACTTTTCCGTGAAATTGAGGTTTGCAATAGTGTAGGGGTAATTACTTACAGGCAGTTGTCAAAAAGTTTTAATTCCCTTCAAAGAACTACAACAGAATAAGCTATCATTTTTTTAATTTAAATACTTGTCATCACAAGGCTGTTTTTATTGGAGCATGAAATAAAGAACCAATTTTTTGCCCTTGCTAATATTATGATAAAGTAAAAGAATCTGTGGCAGTGAGCCACAACACATCTCTTACTCATATTGTTGCAAGCAGCAAACCCTTCTGAGTGAATAGGTATGGAAGAAATAGGACATCAAATAATTTTTCAACCATACATTAAAGGGAATAAAGAGCTGTTATCTGAATCTCCCAAACTTTTCTCTGAGTGATGGAAGAAAACAGAAACATATGTTTCCAGTAAACATAACACACTGTTTCTTAATTACGTAGAACAGCTCTTTCAAAAACATATTTATCCACTTATGTTTTTGATATATAGCCTGTAATTTGACTCCTGGTGTATGTTCAATTTTTTTTCGTGGTCAGACACAAGAATTCGTAAAAGACATGTTCAAAGGTGGCCAGGAATATTTATTTAGATATGTTATAGATTCATAAAGTAATTATTTCTACTACTACATTTAGAATACTAACTATTATTCCAATTTCATTAATTTGAATGGGATCTAAGGACATTGCAAAGATTTTCAAAATAAAGGTTGATTCTGTGGCACAACTCCACTTTGCTAATATGAAGGTGAAAAGTTGTGATTACAGGAATTATATAAACTGCTGTGATTGCTCTGAAGTGTAGGGAGAGGGTTTTCTGAAGGCTTTTAGAAGGATAATTTTGTTTATTTTTCTGTTAGAGTTAGGATTGCTTTACATATTTTTTATTTCTTAAAAAACTGAATTCTGATATGAAATGGAAAATGCCTAAGGGATTTCAAGATACATTTTTAAAGGAACTTTAAAGGGTTAAAAGGTTGAAGAAAATATGAAATGTTTCAGTATTTTTGGAACTTTTCTAAAAAAAAATCTTACAAAGCGTGCTCATTTTGCAATCTCCATATATTTGCTATTTTCTTTATTGCCATTTTGTGAAATCATGAAATCCATAAGAAAAAGTGAAAAATTATGGGAACTGCTTTTGTAAGTCCCCTAAAAATTGTGAAAATTGCAGCATTAGTCTTTATATCAGGGTCTTATTAGGACAGCTACATGTCAGCAATTTAAAATAAAAAGTTTTCAACTTAAAATTGTCTTCCATTTATTAAACATTGAAAGACAGATGTGAAAGACCCTGCTTGAGCCAGGAAGTTGTACCAGAGGACCCACTGTGGTCCCTTCCAATCTTACTTATTTTGTGATTCTGTGAAAGAGAAAAAATAGAATTAAAATGTAGGTTTTTTCTCCTGATAGGAGTTAGAGATTATTTAATGTATTTTTAGCATTCACAACTTTAGTCCTTCATAAAGTGAGTAAATCAATTCATTTGCTTTTAAAATTTTCAGCAGCAACTTCCATCTGGATTAATATTCTGCATGTAGCAGGGTAATGGGTTACCCAGATGTCATTATATGTGTACATTCACAGCTGAGATAAACCACATTCAGCAGTATTACACAGCTTCCTTTATCACTAGCCTGAGAGTGGCAAACTTATTAGTCTTCAGCCTGACATTTTTTAAGAAATTAAGCATGATACTGAGATACATTTAAATTATTATAGCATATTTATTTCAGAGTACAACTGAGCATAATCCATTTACTGGCTAAAATCCACCAAAATCAGAAGATACTTGGAAATTCATTGTCCTGGAGGCCCATTTGCTCAACTTTGCAGTTTCAATTTCCATGGATAATGTTATATTTCCTCATATGGGAGATTCTTAAATAAGTAAAACTTCAGTATGACAAGAAGAGTGTTTCTGAGTGATGCAGTGATCTGGAGCACTAAGCATCTACAAAATCCCAAAGCTCAAAGTAATCTACCAACAGTAAACAATGGAGCACCATGTATGTCAATCTTGCTTTTCTTGCAACTCAAGGTTAAGGACAGTTGAAGCCCATAGGTCCCCACAAACACTCTTTTAACATTTGGAAGCATTCATAGAATGCTTGCATGTGTTATATCACCTATGGGCTATGATGTTTTCTCATCAGTCTTGTTATGGTAACTCAACCTCCATATCCACAGTGTTGTTTGCAGTGCTGCTCCTAAGAACTGCGGGCCTTGTAGGGGCATTGTAAACAAAAATCAGTGTGCTGAACTGATACACATTTCATAGGTGGTGAAAGCTTTTCTAGCATAAGCAAGGAAGCTGTGAAGAAGCAGCAATAAGCTGCCACGGGTTTGTGAAGGATGGGACTGCATCTTTCGGAGGAAAGCTTAAAGGTATAACTTGTATAAATCTAAACTACCTTGCAGCATGTTTCAGCTGTTGCCAACAAAATTCTCAAAGGGAGAATACCCTGAGTCTTCACAGTACAATAAATATTTGCTATACCCAAGAAACATAATAAAACATTAAAGTAAATACAAAATTGTGCTATAAATAATTTGAAGGAAAAAAGCCCAATACACTTTCAATTAAGTATTTTATCCAAATAAATTCTTTCTACACTAGTTCTATTTACTATGTAGATTTAGCTCACAGGTTTCAACATTACATTTTTATCTCTTTACTTGTCTTTCTTTCCCCAATAATGTTACCAGCTTTACAGCACATCAAGTGTGCTTAAGTCTTCAATCTTTCCTAGCACTTTTTGTGTAATGCTGTAGATGTAGGTCACTGCAATCCCACTAGCGATTCATGACATAATTCTATCTGGCTCATTACTCAGATTCAAGGGGAGATAGGAAACGAGGACATATAGCTTTCAGATATCAAGTGTTTCTTTTCACAGACAGAAGCTACCAGCTAGCAGCACATATGACAAAAAATAAAAATTAGGGTGGGCCCCAGCTACCCCCAGTTGTTCCTAGTTCTTCCAGGTATCTTATACTGTAGCAGGTGCTTTCATAACAGTAGAGTCAGTGATGTAATTCTAAAACCTGACACCTGCTGCTGAAAAGACCATTCTGTTCCTGCAGATCAGCAGCTTTAATACCACTGGTTTTAATAAACAACTGATTCAAATCTGTTGCTTGCCCAAAATCTCTGATCTGAGTTAGTATCTTTCTTAAATATCCATTTCTTCTAGGTTACCATTGATTTTACATAAACAGGGCAATATCTGAAATTCCTAGCACGCTATTGCGTCTGTCTTCCCATTTTAATCAAGTTGGTATCAGTTCTTGGCATAAAGTAATACAAATATTTATTTTTTAGAATGCATAAAAATGTGAAGAGACATATTTATATCTGATCCTAGATCTTATTCCTAGCAAAAAAACCAAATCAACAAACAATGTTCCATATCAAGTAGAGACATTTTTCTCCCTCATCATCGAAAAACATTGAATTTAATTCCTACATATTTAATTCTGTCACTGAAATGTACAATTGGTCTTTTGGTATCCATGTTAATTTCTAGGCTGCGTAGGTGCACATATAAACCCTTGAACGTAGTCTACACGGCGTGCAAGTAGGAAGGTGGATGTCTCTTGAAAATGTGGCCTGTTCTGTACTAGGCTACATTTGCAAAATATAATCTTAGTTTTCACTTCTGTTTTACTTCTCAGATAACTTTCCTTTTCAGTCATAAATTGTATATTCATCATATCCTTTAATCTTCTTAACCTAAGTCCAGTCAAAATAAGCAGATTTTTAATTAAGAAAGCTGCAAGCAACCCAATCATCTCTATCTGGAGAAAGAAAAGCAAATAATGCTTGTGTGGATATAATAATGTGCTGTGATCAAGACTGAATCATAGCTGAAACCTGAAGCTGATTGTCCCACTGCGGGTTGAACGAAATGTGAAAAAATAATTTAATGCATGCAAAACCTTTACACAGATTCCTAAGTGAATTACAAAAACTAAGGTGGTTGCCTTAAAAATAAATTACATTTCAGTGCTTCCACATGCATAGTGATCTGTATCCCTGGACATTTTATCTTACTATGGTGGGAAAACTGAAGCAAAATATAGACTCCTGAACAAGTTACAGTTTTATTTGAGGCTGAAAAAAAAAAAAAAAAAAAAGAAGGGGGCTCTTTGTTTTTAGTATTCATTACTTCTATTTTTTGTTTAAATACACAGAAGTTTTTAGCCTATTAATTATTAGTTTTGTTTCAGAATTGCCTGATGGGCAACATTCCTGCACCATACAATACTAGACGTGGTACAGAAAATGAGTAAAAAGATCCTTCTCAAAGGCATTTTTCCTTAAAATTAAAACAAATAAAAGAGTAGGAAGACTGCTAGAACAGAGGTATGTTTTTCTGCTTTTTCTCTCGTTTGTCTGTTTTGGTTTATTTCCATGACTATACTATATCATTCATGTCATGATGTGTTGGTTTGTTTACCTATAGTGCACTATCAGAAGGATTTTGAGGTGAATAAATACAGCTCTATAATTTCAGAATATAAAATTCAGCAAAAGAGTCTTACACTGACATCACTCAGAGTTTATCATTATCTTTATCAAGAGCCAGGTGCTCTTCAGGTGTCATACAGATAGGTTTATTCAGAGATTTGATCCCAGAACGTGGCGGGAGTGCTCATGGTTTCCTGCTCAGATAGAATGATGAAGCTCTGTGGGAATGTTGTCTTTGGATCTACACATGGAAGGTTGCTCAGAAGATGTAAGTGCCTGATTCATTTATGAACCACATTGTTCACTTCAAAGAGAAATCATGAGTTTAAAGCTTTGCTTTAAGCACTGTGTTTACACTGAACAGTATGCTGTGTCTGAACAGACTGTCACATCCAATGCTGGAAAGCAGAAACAGCATATGGAAAAAGTATTGGAGGTATTGATGTTGCTTAATGTTTTAACTTTGTTTTTATGTTCAGGAATGTTAATTGGACCCACACAAATGCTTTCACATGCAGCATCCTGTTTTTTCCCCCTGTTTTAATTTTTATAATTTATTGAGGTTTTTTATAACTTGTCCTGCCAGTTTACATTTCACAAATGAAAAATACTGCAGTGCAAAATCTAGCTAACTGATAGAAACTAGAACTAGTAGACTTTGTCTACAGTGACTTCTTGATCTCCAAGAGAAAAGCTAAGTGTCATCTGAGAAATCTGTACAAAAGTCTCTCCCAATAGAGCCATCTTTATTCAGTATCTTTGCACAACGACAAACAATATAGTTTCTAAAACATAACTTACTCCACATAAAAATCTTGTTGCTATTTATCCAATAGATTTTTAGATTTTAAAATTCTTTATTACTTCTAGCCATTTTGTTCTAGAAGCCTTACGAAGCTTATGCTCTTTAACTAATCTCTACTTGATGCATTTGGATTAAAAGAAATGAATGAGGGTCAAAATTTATGTCAAAATCTCTGTCAGGAGAGATGGCTGAAATCTTTCCAGACACCTTCCAACAAACTAATTTTGATGTCTTAATATCTTGTATATTAGGAAACTTAAATAACGGTAAAAAATTCATTTGCTTCTGATCTTTAGTTATTTTACTATGCCTCCAAAAACTAGAACAAGTGGAAGTGGGGTAGGGAAAGTATCACTACCAAGCTTTAGGACAATTCCTGAGGGTAGGAAAAAGGTGTAATTTCATTAAAACTCATTAAACATCTCTATAAAGATAATTTAGAGATCTCTTATTTCCCTTTATGTAACCATTGTAGCTACCTTAAGGAGTAGATTAGTTCCTTTTGTTTTATAAATATTCTTTGAAACATGTATATTTCTTAAGAAAATAAAGGGTTGTTCTATTTATTTGAGAGGCTGTGAAATGCAGTTTTTTTCAGATAGGCTAAAGTTACCTTTGCCTTTAAATGCTATTCTGCTAAATTTCTGTCTGGAAAGAGATCACTGAAATTCTAAAATACTGTTGGGACTCAAGTACAACATAACTCTTGGTTATATGAAATACAGATGAAACTCTAGATACTCAAAAAAGGCAAAATTAAATGTAAAATTTTGTCAGTGGGACATGCATTTTGCATTGGACCAACACAGCCTTTCCAGCAGCATCAGTCTTGTTGAGAAGGGAAAAGAGCATAATTCCAAGGGCATTCGAAATGGACCCCAGATGATCCGTTAAGCAACCAAATTCATTTGTTTTTAGCATTGAGGAGAGAAGCTTCCTGCTGTTCTGTCTTGCCTGCTACAGCCTGCTGGCTCCAGGATCAAATCAAGACACTTATGCCTTTATCTTTTTAGGAGCACATTTCATCAAGTAGGTATCCCAAGAATAACTATAAAGCTGTATATTAAAAAATACAGGAAATCCAGACTTCCTGTCAGGGTAGACTCAAAGCTTTAGAAGTTTTCCTTACCCCAGTCAGAGTAAATTTCCAAAGGGGCTAACTCAGGATAGATGTCACCAATGCATAGAAATCCACAGCTCTAGTCTTCCTGAAATCTTTAGTTTCTCCGTTTTCCTGTGCCTCTAGAAATATTCTCCCCATTTTTGAAACCCTGAATAAGATATTGGCAATTTAAAGGCTCATATTTTATATAATAAATATGGAGGTAACATAAGGTTGCCACAATAGGATTTTGTTCAGATATATGTGTACCTGTTCTCAGCCTCCAGGTGAAATGACTCTAGTGGTTCACCACAAAACAGAAAACACGACACAGAGAGCTCAAAGGAAAACAACAGCAATGTAGCCTCTTTCATTTAAGTATAATGAGGGAGGCTTTCTCTGGTTACCAGGGTTAGGTTCAGGAAAAGGAAACTTCTGTTTTCTAGTACAACTAGTAGATCAAAACATAGAGTGCTGACTTTACAGGAGCTGCATTTGTTGAACATTTTCAGGAAGTGATTCCTTAAGTTCACTGACAGCAGGGAAAATAAAAAAAAAAAAGGATGACTTAAGACAAATAGTTTGTAAATGTGTATTGTGGAGCACTTTATCAGTAATAGGGGTCTGGTACAGCAGGGAAGGTCACAGGGCAAAGCTAGATCACTTCAGAACTGCAGTGTCTCACATCTTCTCTTTTCCTGGGGCACTAAAGACATAAATAAAAGTACTTCAAGGGAAGAGGAATTGCTTTGTAATTAAATGACAAACCTTATTCTAGAATATAGAAAACAGTCATCCTGTCTTTCAATGACTCCTCTGGAGTGTGTTTAGCAGAGCTGGTCTGTAAGAAATTCCTTAAGGGAAAGTCTTTACAACACATGTTCCCAGGAGAGGAAGAGAGACTGTGGAAATATTGAAATACTTCTGAAATTATTTAGGGTCTGTATATCCTCTCTTTAAAGGCACAAATCTCAAATTACTATGTTCATTCTTATTTCCAGACTAAACTTAAGTTTTCTAGGCAAACAGTATAACCTTGATTACTATAAAGTTTATGTCAGAACATCTAAGTTCTGCTTTATTATTTCTAATGAAAGGACAATATAAGCTTTTGCTACAATGTAGGAAATAAAAGAAATAAAATGTAAATGAAAACAGAACTTCTAGCTAATCGAATAACTAGTGTTATAAATCTCCACAAAACCCTAAAATTTCTGATTATTTTTCCTGTGGTGTGACATGACACCAATAAAAATGACTTAGCATGTAACAAATTTAACTTGCCTTGAAAATATCACAATCACAGGAAAAGGAAAAACAGTAATATCATAGTTTATAATTTCAGGAATATAAAAAGCAGTGCTTCAAAAGGATCTCACAGCATTAAATTTTCTTAAATTACCTGTGATGGCTGCATAAAAAACAAGAACTTTCACATGTAAATTTAACCTCAGAGAGGGCTTATAATATGGTGTAAAGCCACAGAATTTCAGGTAAATGGTCTGAAATTTTGGCTTGCTGGACTGGAAATTTCTAGCATGGTTATGTTTCTTCCATTTACTACATATAGTAATGCAAGGTAAACATCCCAGAATGGCCTGCAATTAACACCTGCTGTGAGCTCTCAAGTTTCACAAATTAAACAGAGTTGAGCCAAGACAGTTCTTGGAAGATGTACGTGCTTTTTCATATATGGCTCATGAGGAAGTAGTTCCATTTGAATGCTCTTCTGTCTTTTCTTTCCATGCATATGAACAGGGGAATTGTGGTCTTATCTTCTCAAAATGCATTTAACAAAAATTTCAAGTAGAAAAAAATTCTATATTTACTTAAATTGTAAACAGTAGAAAATGATGAAAGATGACCTAGAACTACAATGAAAGGATTTGAAAAACAGTGTTGTTTGGGAAATTGTGTAGTCTGGGGACTCCTAGAAAAGAATGAAATAGCCACTTTATAACCTTGTAACTATTAAAACTTTATCATATGAAGATGGGAAGATGAATTTATAATAGAAATCATTTTGATATCAGAAATACACCATTCCACAGGCCACTGGGAATTATTGTTGATTTCATGAATCGGGGTTATTTGTGCTTCTTGATGTCTCACAAGTTGAACTTACAGTTACTTGGAAGATATTTTCCTTTTCCAAGCAAGTCACTGAAAGACAGTGCAGAGATCTTTGCACCTGGTGTCTTCTTCTATCAAACACAAAGAATTTACTTGGAAGAAATTTGCTAGGAAGGATGATTGCTGCTAAGTAAACTATCTGTGTTGTATGAATTCACAGTTCTTGCTCACAGACTAAAACCATGTGAATTCAAGGGAATCAAAAGAAAACAGATTTTTTTTTTTCCCTTCATAGTTCGTTATTACGTAATGAGACTGATCATTTACCAGACACCTGCGCTTCCAAGAATTATGGGCAGTTTTCTGTGATTTAAAGCAGGATGCAACTGGGAAAATGAAAAGATTTTGAAGTAAATTTTGCCATGAGAAAATGTTGC
The DNA here is from genome assembly GCA_035583185.1 of Anabacerthia variegaticeps. Classification (NCBI taxonomy): domain Eukaryota; kingdom Metazoa; phylum Chordata; class Aves; order Passeriformes; family Furnariidae; genus Anabacerthia; species Anabacerthia variegaticeps. The sequence goes on along the minus strand of JAWWEW010000041.1, from coordinate 40,823,614 downwards.
AACTGAAATGCAAGAATACACTGTGGTTTTTTTAGGTACATTAATTCTATTATGCAGATAGTAGAAGAAACAAAACCTTTTAAAGCAATGCTATTACAACTGAGTTAGTGAAAGAATAGAAATACATCCAGTTTGCAAAAGTAAGAGTGCTTTTCATTCTGCAGTGAAATGCCTCCACCATCTTTTGAACAATAAACTGCAATATAGTTTCTAGGTCAATTTCCAAATCCCAGAGCCAAGACCTAACACTGCTCAGCAACTGGGTGAGCAACATAAACCCGTCTGTAGGTGAATGTTGTACATTAGCTGAGAATCTAAAGATTAATGTTGAGAACTTGTATCCTTTACCATTACTGAGTGCATGACTGAGTGCATATATGTACAGATAAAACTAATCTCTTCACATACAGCTGCATTAACATAGTCCTGTACTTTATGAGCTTTATCTTTTATTTCAGGGCTCCATAGTAGGGATTTTGATTAACTCTTGGTTTTGTGATAAAAGAGCTATAAAGGTCTTATCCAAGCCTGGTTTATATCCAAATAGTTTAGGGAGTTAAAAAACTCATTTAACCATAGTTGTATAGAAATACACTAAATTATACTACTTACTTAAGCATTTTATTATTTATATTGCTGTTTATATTCAGAAATTTTGGAAAGCTGCGGGGAAAAAATAAAATTGCAAGCCAGCTACCATTAAGGCATTTATTCAAATGCATCTATTACAGTGTAGCACTGCACAGGCAAAAATCTGCTTCTGCAGGTATAGATCTATGATTAGAAGTAATTTTATAATTCATGAAATGCAATTTGATTGAAATATTAAGTCACAAATATTGATGTGTGAAGATCTTCAAAACTTTCAGAAAAACCCCCAAACATAGGTTCTCTTCTGTTTTGTGTGTGTGAGGACATGTATTAATATTCCCAGCCATGTTCCACATGCCAGAAATTACTGAAAATTTGAAAAGAAATTTGTTCAGTCTTATTTCTGTCTCCCGCAGCAGAAAATGCTGGAAGGATTCAGAGACTTTAAACAAAAGAGAGTAGGTTTAGATTGGATATCAGAAAAAAATTCTTTACTGTGAAGGTGGTAAAACACTGAGATAGGTTATCCAGAGAAGTTGTGGATTCTCCTTTCCTGGAAGGGTTTAAGGCCAGATTCCATGGTGTTCTAGGAAACCTGGTCTAGTGGAATGTGGCCCTGCCCACATCAGGGTGGTTGGAACTAGATGGTCTCTAAGCTTCCTTCCAACCCATACCATTTTACAATTCTGTGATTCTATGATCTTGATTTGTATTTGAATATTCAACATTTCTTTGTTTCATGGGCTTTCTAGATGTTAAATAGAGCTTACAAGTTTATGTCTTACAAAATACAGGACCTAATAAGTACAGGCTGAAAGGTCAAAAGCAGAGATAAAGAATATTCCTTTTGATGCCACTAATCTCAGTCCATTGGAGCATACTGTCTTCTCCTACAGTTTGTCATCAGTTACAATGACTGTATAATGGTTAATTAATGAATTTACAGTAGATTTTCACAAGCCAGTACATTAAAAAACTATAACATATATAACATTTTTGGTAATATGAAAGAGCTGGTAATTTTTATGCTTCTAGATGCCTCTAGAATCACTGTAAGGGGTGTAAGCAGTTATGAACACAAATAGAATACATAATTTGCTGAAAGAACAAGCAAAAATGTTGAACAAGAATGAAAGTATGTGTACTATAAATACTTCAAATCTGGCTTTCACATTAGCATTCCTTGTTTCTAAAAGTAACATCCAAACAGAAGTAATGATGCTGAAGACTGAAGACTGGATGATATAAAGGTGAAGGGATACATCAAATGAGTCTTGATTCTGACTAACATATATAGTCTGCTGAGAAAACTCTAATTTCCTGCTTGATTAAGAGCTGATATCAAGTAGGTAAAAGTAAAAAACTAAGTTTTCAATTAAAAAAGGCGACATAGAAAAGCTCTCTGGGGTTGAATGATACCGGTTCAGGAGTACCCTTTGAATAAGAGCAAAAGAAACGGATCTTATTTTGATAAGACTTTTACAAGTGCATCATGCTTTTTCTCTCACTTCTACTCAGTCCCATTCTCCAAGTTAGACTCTTTGCATACATTTTAGACCTCAATTTCCTTTCAAAGAAACTGCATTGAGAAAGCCTCAGAAAAACATGTGATGAAATTCAACAGAGGAAGAAATAACGATTAGGATGAGGAACGTAAAATGGGAGAAGATATCAGGACCTCAGAAGGTTAGTTACTGGGTGACAAGTAACTGGGTACTTTTGCTATACAAGACAATCATTTAAAATGGGTTTTAATCTAACTATACTAGTCTCAAAAAGGCACATTTTATGACTCCAAACACGTGATCACTGTTTAATATATCAATTCTAAAAGTACCTGTCAGTCTTCTTTTGGATATGTATTAATGGGAAGTTGTTTCTGTCATGTAGACAGAAAGTTACTTCAACAAAGAAAAATCCTCTACTGATATGGTCTGTGAGTCAAACCAAAAATTGTTCAATAAGTGGTGACCCTGTTCATTACTTCCATTTGGCTTTTGGATAGAGACCTCACAGTACAGATGCTTTAGATCTTTTGCATCTTCCTACCCCACTTGACTGCTAAATGAGAGAATAAGTCTGATTACCAATAGTATTGATTTACCCTGAGCTGATTCTGTATTGATAAAAAGTGGTGTTTGCACTGTTAATTACAATGTCTAACTTGTAAGGCAACAATTTTCAGTTATGGTTAGTTAGGAAACCTAAAATTAGTGGATTCTTTATTTAGCATGCATATAAAACTTCATGGTTTTGTGCTGGTTTTTTCTATCATCAGATTACGGACACATATCTGTACTATGTGAATTGTTAATGAGAAGTACTTCACAGAAACAATAAATAACAGTATTTGATTTTTAAAGTTTCTTTTTGGACTTAGAAATACAGTACCGTCATGCTAACATAAGAAACTGCAAATATTAGCACTGAAAAGAGGACTATTCAAGTCTGGTCAGAAAAAAATAAATTAAACATATAGAATTCCCACATTTTTCTCTCAAGTTATTCAACAGATGCCTTGTTTGACAACAATTATTATCTTTATTCTGTCTTTTTAAGAATCAGTATGAGAATCTTAGAAAAGATGACACATTTAAATACCTTATCTTTGTAACTTTTTAAATATCTTCAGGCATCTCTTATTGCCTGAATGGGATACCTAAGACATGAGGGGTAAAAGACATTCCCCTTTGTCTAAGGCTACAGTGCCCCACAAAAATGAACTGATAAGCAAATGAAATGAAGCTTTCAGTCTACTCAGTTCATGCATTCCTTCTTTGGGGTGGCAAACACTTTGTGAACTTTAGCCAGTCTCTTCTGTTTTTGTGTCCATCTGAGTGAACTTCAGCCCTGCTTCGTGTGTGGAAATAGGGTGACAAATCCTTCTTGCTCCTGCTAAAACACTGATGCTTAAAATGTTATAATTAAGCCTTAAAGCTGGTATCCGTCCAAGACTTAGTATGTTTGACGCAATAACAAGCTTGAGTTAAATACTCATGTAAATGGAAAAGTATCTGAGTTTAAAGAGATGCCAGCAATTTGGAACTAGTGTTACAGAACATGCTGACTGAAGAGTTTCAAAACAACTCTGTTGAAGTAATGAAAAATGTCCTGTGAGGAAAAAATAGATTGCATTAAAGCAGAAGATATTTGGAAGTTAAGGTTAAGAAATTAAAAAGAAGGGTTGTGCCTCAAGATCCAATACTCTTTCCTAATCTCAGAATTAGAAGCTGATTAAGCAATACTAATTTTATTTTTTTTTTGCCCAGAAAGATGGAGCTTTATAAAGTAGAATTTAATAGAGCTATTCTAACCAGGCAGAAACATCCCAAAACCAACCTCAGCAGGCTGTTTGTTTTTAGGAAATGGTGTCTTCTTACAACACGAAAATATTCAAGTTCCCAATGAGTTTCCTGATAGATGAAACAGGCTAAAGCAAGCATAAATCAGTATATTTTGTCTTTTTTTGTGACTACTACAGTCCTAGCACCAGTTAGTTACTACCACAAGAAAAGAAATAGAAAATAAGAAAAAGGAAACTCTTGAGGCCATTTCTTAATGATTTCATAACTCTTTTAATACTTGATACCTTTCATCGACTCTAGCTGCCAAAGGCAACGTGTTGAAGCAAATGCCTTTCCAGCTTCATTTTTTAAATACATGAGATAAATGGCAACAAATGCCAGTGATAAAGAACAACAAAGTAAGTGAGCCCTGCATCCAGGGGGACCAGGGAACCAGGTGCTTATGAGAAAGCACATCCTTCACCTAAAGTGCGAAGCCGTTCCTTCTCCATGGGTTGTCTCTAAAGAACAGTGACCAGCACCTAAAGGCATGTAGTGAGAGAGAGTCCCTACCATGATACAACCCAAATGCACAAGAAATATGTGGGGTTAGCTCTTGGGAAGTAAGCGTATGTGTACTGAGAAACGTCCAGTGAGTGATAACTGCACAGGTGTCAGTGGGCTTGTAGGACACCCTAAGAAGCCAGAGGCAATTAAAAAGCTGTTCGTGGGAGCTAAGTCTGAAATTCTGTTTGGGATAGCCAACTGGAAGGTTTGGGTTGAATAAAATTCTAATTTCTACTCTGTACTAGCTTCCAAATCTTTCAAGAAGAGTTTTGTTTGTTTTACTTTTCATTACTTAAAAGAAGAAAAAGAAAAAAGTATATTATAAATTTCAGTGCTGAACTACAAATTCCTGCGTAGGCTGACATTCATCCTAGGGAACGAAGTCTCAGAGGAGATTACGCACCGGTTCTTTGTACAGTCACACCAGTCCTATTGTACTTATATCTGGTCCATTATTTTGGTTTTGATTAAAAGTTGTAAAAAACCCGTTGGGTTTCTATGAAGGGTAGTAAGTTTTCCTAACCTTTGACTCCTTTCTTCACTTGTGCAACAACATTTTGTGCGCTAAAAGCTGGCAACAAGTTCTTAGTCATCCCTTGTCGGCAATTGGGTTTTAAATGCTTTTTTAGTATTCGAAGTACATGGTTAGAGACCAATTTCCTACAAACTTTAAACACAAAAATAATTCCTTGAGGCTAAGCAGATTGAAAGAACTATTTTCCAAAATATCCATCAATTCTTTAATAGTTACTGCTAGAATTGATGCGCCAGAAAGTCTCTTGCTTGAAGAAGAGATCAAGTAAGTATACTATTTTTTTCCTGAAAATAGATTATTTCACCTTAAGCTACATATGAACTCTATTTTAATTTATTTTGGGATAAATCATCTCTGTTATATTAAGTACAAGAGCTGAACACAAATAGTTCTATAAGGCAACAGCATTTAGAGTGCAGCTGCTGGAGAACTTCACAGTATTTCATCTTAGGGGAGATTTCAATCATCTCAATAATGCAAATTTTTTGATAGATTTCCATCTTTATGCAAGGAGTTTCAAGAGAGTGCTAAGTTCAGCTAACATAGCTTGTGCATAATGCTTAGCTTAATGTTATGAACAGTTTCTTCTATAATTCTATAGAAATTAGAAACCTGTAGGAGGTAATAAATTGAAAGTTTGTTTTAGAATTTTATCAAAGGTGGTGGCAACTGTGTCTCACCACAGTGTCTGAACTTCTTTAAGTAGTTTTGGAATGTAATGAGAAAAATTCTATTAGGTAGCTTTTCACTGGTTGTAGTCAATTGAGTTGTGAAATATTTAAAAGGAGTACATTCGTATGTACCGTTTTAAAATAAAACAAATTATAAAAATGTCAAACCAGGTTTTACCCTTAATCTTATATTACAGTACAGTGTTTGCAGTCAGTGGGCTTGCATGGATACAGCTGAAGGAAAACTTTTGAAGTTAAAAGTTTAAGATGTTTTAATTTCATAGGTATAAATTATGTTAGAGGAATTTGGAGAATTTTTATGTTGAATACACCATAATTCCTTTGACTTGCACAGAGGGTTTTCTTGATTGAGTGTGTGGTGGAAGTGTATTATTTTAATATAGAATAATATTTTAAAATATTTTACGAGAATATGGATTCTTATCTAAGTAGTCTGTGAAGAATAAGAAGAAATAATTATGGTGTCTAAAGACATTGCCTCCTTCACAAAAATGAAATTTACTGAAAAACATCAAGTTTTCCTTAAAGGAACAACACAAAACAAAACAGAACAAACAAAAACAAAACAAAAAACGAAAAACAAAAATGAAACAAGATGAAGAAGCAAAAAAAAAAACAGGACAGCACCACAAAATGTCCTAGAACGTAATTGCTCTGTCTAGTCTATACCGGCACTTCGATATTATTTTAATGTAAGTTTTCTGGCTGTTTCATATATGTGGTATGTGTTCATGCACTTGCATACATGCATCTGTGTGTTTTCTTCGCTTGCTTGTTTTGCAGGTTTTTTTTCTGTTGAGAAATTTGTATATTTGTGTATACATAACTGAGTACAGATTGGTACTTTGTCCAAGGTGTGTGATTGCTGAAGCTTAATGAAAGCCATCTGGGAAACAAACCTGAACATTTGCATACACCTGGGGCATAAATGGCATGTGGCAACAAAACTGAATAATAATTTCATCTAGAAGGCCATATTTTGGTGCCAGTGAGGAAGAAGAAAATCAATATTTATCATTCCTTCTCTGAGTTAATTTGAAAAATTAACTTTGAAAAATTTGACCTGATTCTGACCTCATTCTTTATTTACAATACTTTTGTATGCTTTCATACAATAAATAGCTGCTTCTTTTCTTTTTTATGGCAATTAGGAGGCTCATATAGCATATATGAGCATATATCCGTGTGAGAATGAAGTTATTTCTCTGCCAGAAAATAAAAAAAATTGCATAGAAGGTGGGTCAACCACTCTTCCTTCAGCAGGTAAAGTACTGGAAATTGTAGGTCATGTTTAAAACTAAATGAGAGATCAGATAAATGTAATTCTAGAGGTCCAAACAAGGTGTGAGCTCCCAACCTTAAACAGTTTGTCTGCATTGGACTTCTCATTATAATCCTTATTATTCTCCTAGGAGAATCTGGTTTATTCTACAGAGCTGACTATACATTGAGGTGATAATTCTTATGCACTTGGGAAGAAATATATAATTAAAAAAACTAGCAAAAAGTAGTGACATTTCACCTTTCATAAGAAAATGTAGTAAGAGAAACACAACTGGTTTTGTATTTCTCTGCTCAAGATTGCAGAGGTTTTGTGCACTGAGTAACATTTATCTGAGGGCATCATTACAAATTGCATAGCTTTGATATGCTTGAAAGAGGTTGATTTTCACTGGGGTAGATGTGCCAAAATGAAATTCATACCCAAATTCTAGGACAATGGATACTCAGGGAATCTGATGGTTCTGTCCAAAATATTCTGTATCAAGAATTCTAAGTTATGGCAATATGGATTAATTTATTAGGTCATTTGGGTAATTTTTTTATTTTCTTTTTTGTCTTAATCACTGTAGCTCCAAACCTCATACTCAGTATATGCTGGAAGGTTCTGTTGTGACAACTATCAGATTTACAAGTTACAACTGTTACAGCCTGAAGTCAGATTTTATTGTCTCCCAGATCTGTGTCAGTAAATATCCCACGTAGGCAGTTTTATCTGAAGGAAAGTTCAACAAAAGTATTGAGAGACCAGGTATGAAGCAGAGAAGTAATTTTGCACAATATAGAATTATGAAAATCTGTCTAATGTGATTATAAAATTTATTAGAGCAGAATGAAGAATGGAAAGCTGTATATCAAAATTACACAAAGTTATACTTAAGTTATATCAGATATACTTAAAAACTTTTGTGTTTACTTTTCTTGGGGAGTCCTGTGACCAAATTTATTAGCTCAACAATTGCAGAAAAGCAACTTCCAGTGCTCTGGATGTTTTGGAAAGCAATTTGAAAAATAACAGTATTCATGCCAGAATCATTTGTGTGCTCAAACAGTGAGCAAACACAAGCAGAATCACACTATGTATATTACATGACAGTTATATAATGTCACAGAAACAGGGATTTCCTTCTAATCCTAGACAAATGTGGCAAACACTCTTGCCTCTGATTTACTGTCTTTTTGCTCTGTAATGATGTTCTGATGAAAACCTCCACCAGACTCTCCTGATCATCTTGTGCACAACCTTTGGAAACACTTCAATCAGGCAGTAAAGCAAATGCTTATACTTTTAAGTATTACTACTGACAAGAAGACAAGAGGTTCAGCAAAACAAAGTAAATTAAAATGACTATATCAATATCTATATTCAAGATTAGATAGGCAACAGATGGATAAAAAGGTCCTTCACACAGTCATGGAATGGAATACATGAGATTGGAAGGAACACCTGGAGGTGACCTATTCCAATTCACCTGTGAAATTAGGAGCGAATAGAACAGGCTACTCAGAACTGTGTCTGGTCAGGTTTTAAATATCTCAAATATGGAGACTCCACAACCTCTCTGGGCAACCTGTTCCAGTGTTTGATCAACCTCACCATAAAAAAGATCTTTTTTTTAGATTCACCTTAGCTGACTTTCAATCCAATTCACTATCTATGATGCCTCAATGTCTAGTACAACTTGTACTAGATAAAATATCTAATGTCAATATGTCAATATGAGGAATTTATGGGAGACAGGCCAAAAATATTAATAAATTCAAGTAAACAACATCCACTCCTCTTTCTTCATCTGCTAAATGTAGTTTTAGAAAAATTATGAAAACTGTTTTACTGTAACTATTGTTTTTTGTCTGCAGAATTGTGCATCGGTTCCAGTACACTTATTAGTTAAGTGACAGTTTTGTCAAATTTATTGCTGCCACTGGCAACAGTGAATCCATAATGTGTTTGAGGGAGATCCAAATATTTAGATCTACAGATGGTAGTTTGGTAGTTTCATTCTAGTTAAAGAAGATTTGTCAGTAAAGCACTACACAATATGGATGAGACATCAAGCTTTGCAAAGTTTACTGAATATTCAGCAACTAATTTTCATCAGGTGTTCTAAACATTATGTTAAAGGAGCCAAATTCACTCTTTAATTTGTGCTCAAACCTCCCATAAAGTCAATGGAACTCCTATGCAAACATCAGATAACAGAATTTTGTAGCAGCTGCAAGACAGAAATGACCATACAGGGTGTATTTGGGAGTCCTGGCCAGTTGTCCTGTTTAGCTAATGGATTTATTGACTCTTCTCCTCTTCCCTCCTCTCTCTACAGTGTCAGAAATAAAAATTGGTGAAGGATGAAAGAATATATGGTACAACAACAAAAAACCATAGCACTGGAAAATAATGTTAAATATTAGAATTTTGTCTTTAAGGATAAGGGCTTTCTTGAAAGATCAGACTAAAAATAGCTTAACTGAGCTGAACAAGCATATTGTGAAATAAAAACAAAGGATAGTATTTTCTTAATTTTCAGGGGGAGAGACACCAAACCCCACTGATTTAATATTCAAAATGTAGTAGGCAAAGAAAGCTGATTAAAATAAATTCAAAAGCCAAGGTTTGTAAACCCAAAGATTTAAGACTATAAAAAGCCTGCTAGGAAAAACAGAAATACATAATACAATTTTAAAGGATACCAGTGTTTATGGCTGGTATTCTGAAAGTATTTCAGCTCATTACAGAAAATAGGCATCAGGCTTCTCAATTCCACTATTCCAGTAAATATGAAAATTTCATCCACTTTCTTATGTTTTGGCACACCTTAGATAAGATTTCACCAATGAAATTTTAAAAAAGGTCATGTATTTTTTTACAACTCTTAGGCCAACAGATAGCAGATTACACAGTTATCTGGGAACATTTTCAGTGTCTTTTATCAGTCTCAATACAAAATACATATGCCTTAAATAATTTTTTTTTCAACTTTTTTTACGTATTTAGTCTCTCTACATTTCCTAAGTGCATTAACAGCACCAGTTAAATTAAATACCACATTGAATTAAATTTTTATGAAAGTGGACTCACAAAGTATGTGAAAAGAGGTATAGAAGACAAAATGTGAGCACTCATATGAAAATATTCCATTTAGTAAGTTGTGAATTCGTACTATGAATTGCATAAAAATTCAAGTTTTCAAAACCTACTAGTATCAAATCCTATAACCAAACCAGAGTATTCAGAGAATAGCTTTCTTTTTTGTGGATGCTTTTTCTGATATCACACATAATAGATTAAAAGTCTTGCAGTTAAAGGAAAACTTGTGAATTCAGAGTTCAGATTTCCACATTTCTGTTGCACAGTCCACCAAGACAGGATTCATTTTAAAAGTATAAAGTAAGAAGTAAAACTTATAGTTTCATAAAGTAAAAATATGAAGTCAATACTTGTCCATTAAATAATTCTCTTTCTTTAGAGCTGAAGGATATTTCAACTTTCTTCCATATAACTGAAGGTTATTTCATTTATTTAAACACTTTCCAGGAATTTTGCTAAATTACATTGAGAAAATTTGTTTACATCCAGATGTCAATTGTATTCTTATGTAATGAAAAAAAAAAAAATTAAGTTATGTATGTTTCTTCCATCTAAACAACAAAAACCATTATGTATAGAAAGAAGAAATATAGTAAGAAAAAATGGTGTGCTATAATAGTATAAGTATAAAGAATGTCATGATGTAGAACTCTCTATTTCACTGCTAGAGGATGAGAGAAGTTACTATTTCTAGGATATTTACCAAGTTTCTACAGTGCAGAAAACATAAATTCCTAAAAGAGATAATATGAGTAAACGTGAGCAAATGATTACATAATAATGTTGCATGTATGTTTTTCCTGCTCCATGATAGAAAACCTATGTTTTAGTATGAACTTATTTTTGTCCTGGCTATAAACTTCACTTTTTTTCTGAACTGTCACCAAAGGAAGATTTTTTTTATCTCCTTTGTAATAGATTTCATCTTTATCTCCTTCCTGTATAAAGTCTCTCCATGTAGCATGTAAAAACTCCTTTTTGCTGTGTGGCAATAATTTAGGGCTCAAAGACAGCCTTGTTGCTTTATGTAGGATTGCACTCTGAAATAAAACAGATCTGGATTAAGTGAAAATACAGAATAGTGTGCAAACAGGGCCTTGAGGTATTGTATCAACAGTACAGAAAGCAGAAGGGTCTTCTAAAGAACCATTATGTTAGTTTTGGGGTCGAGTTTTCAAAAAGACTGAATGTTCTAAAAGCTTTTAGTTCATTTCAGATGTTTATTTAAAGATATAAAAAGTTTCAAAAGAGTTTATTTTTCAAATCAGATGTTTAATTTACTTTAGCATAGTCAAGTATCAAAAGAAACTCTAGTCATTGAATTTTAGGTTTAAGAAAAGTAAAGGTCAATAGAGAATATCTGGTAACAGTTTAAATTCTTTCAACATTAATGCACACGACTATAAACAATGGTGAAATATACTGAACAATGCCAAATTCTATATTCAGGGTAGGAAATTCAGGTGGTATGTATTTATCTATTTAATTATGTCATATTCTAAAATTATATTCTTTTTATTCTCTATCTTTTTATTGAATATTCTAATAGCGTAAAGCAAGATAAACACCGTTGAAAGGTGAAGAATATTTGCATAGATTTATCTCATTTTGGTTGTTTTCCCTATCTCTTTATTGTCACCTGAAGAAGTAAGACTGCACTTGTAATACTTGGAAACAGCTTGCTGACATTCCACTGCTGCATTTACACTTTCTGTCAAACACTGCCCAGAAAAGAGATGTTTATGATGTGTGTTTGTTTTTTTTTTTTTTCATGTAAGGGAGCCCTCTGGGCAAGCACAGGGAAAAAAATGTCAACAGAGGAATAAATACGTGGATCATTTCTTGTTTAATCAACATTATATTGGTCCAGGTGGTTAAAAATAATCAGTGAAAGCCACATTTTTAAATTAAGAAGAGGAGGTGTTACTGGTGTTATCACCCAAACCACAAAAGCTAATACATCTACAGAAATTACTCATTATATTAGGTATGTCGATGTAGACAGCAAAAATACTCTCACTATGCCTAGTTTCAATATGGAAGAGTTTACTTTTTACCTACCTGAGTTTCCAGAGTTCAAGCTGAGAGTGAATGAGACCTAAAATACTCATGCAACATAACTATGGTACCACTCCAAAACAAAAGTAATTAATGATCTTGATTTTCCTTATGAGGAAAGATGGATTATATAATGAGTTTGTTCTTGTCATCAAGATATGTTTCATAAGTGGCACCATTTTTGGCTTCCCCTGAACTTAGAAAAGGAGTTTAGATGAGCTAAATTTTAAAATTTTCTGAAGATGTTGACCTGAAGGAGGTAATGAATTTCAGAAAATTCTGATGTCACTGAGAGCTGAAAACCAGAAAGCCTTATCTTGAAAAGAAAAAAAAAAAAATCTTTCTTCATATGAGGAAAATTTTCAAGCTTCTTCTTAGTAGGAACCAGTGATCCCAACAGCAGGTCCTTCATGCAAACATGTGAAATGAATGCGTTAGAGAGAGAGAGTCTTTCAGCTTCCTCTGCAATGATAAGTTAATGAGAAGTATTGTAGCAGCCTAGTTGCTGAAGCAAGATCTCTTCCAAATTCAGGAGGTCCTAGAAACAAAGACACCTTGCATGAAGAACTGCTCCAACACATAAGGCTTGGCTAGAACTCTGGTGAACAAGATGACCTTGTTCCAGCAAGCAGTAGGTAGGCTGGTGCTAAGGCAGGTAAACTGCAGAATAACAGAGCTGAGGCACGGTTGGTTGCACTTGAGCCCTATTCTGAAAGAAAATCTGCTCTTTAAAGAAATTACCATGTAGACATTAGACATTATGGATGCTCTCTGCTACCAAATAAAATGAGCCCAGGACCATTCCTTGCCTTTTTTCCCCTCCAAAATGAAGCGGACACATTTAACCTGTCCACTTGGAACAGTTCAGAACTATTCCCTGGCCATCTCTATTTTACTAATATAGACAGATAGGTACACAGGTAAGTAATCATAATAATGTTAAATTGCTTGAGTAGTCTCTCAAGCAGTTATAGATTGATGGCCAATCATTGTGTTCTGTCTGTCCACACCTAGGAGGATAGTCTGTGTCAGTGATGACCCTCAAAGGGGATCTTGGTTACAGTCACTCTGGTTTAGGAAGTCAGGGGCTTTATTTGTATTTAGCTTCTCAAAGAAGGAGGTCCAACATTTTATTTTGATTATTATTATTGTTATTGTCACCATGATTTTCATGCATATAGCCAATGCTACAGCAAACTAAATTGCTATAGGCAGCAGTCCTGAAGATGAAGTCAATATTAATAAGTTAAGCAGTGTCAGAGAATGTTCCAGCCTCTGGAAATTGACTGTCATCACTATGAAATTGCTAAAACAGCTCCTAAAATTGGCTTTGACATAAAGAGTTCCCAGGCACAGGTCAAAGATTGGTATGGGTCATAGAAAAACTATTCCCAGCAAGCAGTTTCATGTGTTACAGGGAAGAGACCTTTATGACATGGAATGTTTGCCTGTCTGTGATGACTGACATCAATGCCACTTTACAGTCTCAGATATATATAATTTGCTAATTAAAACACAGCTAAACTCGTCCCTCTACTTGGGAAGTTTCTGAGAGTGGTGAAATGCATGTGATTTCCTTATAGCACAATTTTACTTCTGAGTTTGAAATACAGAACATCTTAGCAGGAAACCAACTGTATTTCAAATAAACCCATGAGCTATTTTGAGATAGATTAAAGTTTTTGTGTTTCTTCAATCCCAGGGTTAATTTCATTCAGTATTTGGAAGTGGTGCATTTTGCATGAAAGTGAATCCTTATGATGTGAATTATATTTTTCATGCACATCCCACAACCCCCATAAGTCTCCTCAGGTTTGATCAAGCCATGAGAATGAATACTTAATTGAAAAGTAAGTTGTACTGTTTCTGAAGCCTCTAATACCTTTAATTTCTCTTATTTCCTAAAGAAAACTTTTTATTTTTCTTCAAGGCAGTCAGTGACTTTTTTCCGTTTAGATCAGTTTAGAGTCCTTTGCAGCATTTAGGAAAGAATACCAAAAAATAACCCAAACCTAGGGATTATTGGACAGGAATAGACTAAAGTAGGATTAGGATAATTACAAGGGATAAAATTCCCTTCTCTCTCATCCTGATACACGTGTATTCATGCTGAGCTCCTGACAACAATGAAGCCCTTTGAAATTATATACTTCAAACCAGGAGTACAGTCTGGGTGGCAGTCCAACACTGTGCAAATGCCACTAAGGGAGACCCAAGCCGGGACATTTGAGTCCTTGTTTGGCCAAAGATAAAGTGTTTTATGCACAGTACAGGCCATGGTTCAGAGCTTGCTGACAGCCTACCTATGCTGTGGGCAAAGACACTTAAGAAAATGAGAAAAGTAACTAAATACAACAATTATGTTCCTTAAAAGGGATTCTGAAAGTTCCAGTACACAAAATATGAGTTTGGTTTATTTATCATAATTGTATTTCATGCATTAAAAAATACATAATCTGCTTCTATATTTTTGGTATTTTTTTGTGGGGTTTATTGTTTTGGTTTTTGTGGTGTTTTGTTTCTTTCTTTGTTTTATGCACAGAGAATGGTTTTAAATTATTGTACTTGCCTTTTATCTCTCTGTATTTTGATGTTGGTTATATTTTGGTGTAAGTCTTGCTTAGACTTTCTGATGAATAACCCAAGTAATTGCAAAGAAGTAGATGCAGTTGTGCTTAGTTTTTAATAACAATCTTATATCTCATTTTTTAGATGGGGAGCCAAATTATATTCTAGAACTTAAGACATACCTCTGAGAAAGTCAGATACAGTACTTTATAAGACAGATGTGTTAGAAATGTGTTTTTCTTTGTTTCCTTGCAGCTTTTGTTATATCTAAACCATATGCTTCAATGCCAGATGAAATGTTGGGGGGAAAAAACGAGACTTCCACGATGTTTTTAATTAATAGAATTTTAATTTCATCAATTAATTCATGGAATTAAATTTATCATTATATGAACCAACAGTGAAGATTTCAAGTTGTTTTCAAAAGCGAATAGGTTGAACTGAGATAGCTGCTCAAATGACCTTTCATAACATGCATCAAGTATGAATGCATATAAAGAAAATTTCAGGCATTTTGCAGGTAAATGTGTGAAATCAACTTAGCCTCACAGTAATGCAAAGATACATAAAGGTACATTATTAACCCAAGTTTGGCACTAACAATTATTTATGCCACGTAACCTTGACAAGCAAAGATAAGATTCTAATCTTTTTTCTACCCCTTACTATCCATTCCTCTGCCCTGGTGCAGTGAAGCTTAACCAGGCTCTGGTTCACATCTTGGGCAGGTTAACAGGTCTCCAGACTTCATTTACCATTAAGATTTCAGACCATCATAAGTTTAAAACATGGTCTCATGCTGACAGTTTAATGGTCAAATAAACAAAGAGTTAACTGACTTGTAACATCTAAACTTTCCAACCTTTCTTACTGGAACAAAAAAATGAAGTTCAGCATGGATTTTCTGATGTATCTTTGTTCACATGTGGCAGTGTCTAAACCAGCTGCATGTGTTTACATTATAACCCTTTCAAAATATTTTCCTTATCTTTTTTTTATTTTGCACGGCCTTTGTGAGACAGGGAAGGTAAGCAAAGAAATTCGTCTTTTCTTACCTTTTTTTTTTTTAAGTCAACCTTCAAAGTCACATTATAGTTCATCTGAGGGGAGGAGAATCTCATGCAATTTAAACATTCAACTTCATCCTTTGCCAAGAGAAGGGTCTGGAGGTTGTTTTATTTTAATGAGTGTGTCAGGCCCAAAAGTGTTTGCCATACACCAGCTCTTGCCAACAGTAGGTCAAAGAATTAAATCATTGTATTCATGAGACAGAAATGTCATCCCTTCCTATTACACAGAGAACCTTCACCTTCTAGCCTTGTAAACACTTTAATGGGCTCTTTTCCAACAAAAGCACATTAGTTTTTTTTACTTCATTTTAACATACGAAGGTAAAAGACATTTACAATGTGGATAAATATCAATACCAAAGAAGTTATAATTTGATAGTAAAAAAAAAAAAAGAGCATTTCCACTTTCAGACTCTAAACAAAGTCATTATCTTAATTTTTACCTTTTAATAAACATCTTTCCTTATTTAGAAAAGCCTATAAATTTTAATATTTTGAATTTAGACAATATTTTTCAATATAATATTACATGTTGCTAATACATACTGCTAAAATGGAAGGGTTCTGCTGAATCCTTTTAGGACCTCAGAAGCAAGGAAGAAAAAATCAAAATAAAAGTGTTCAATATTTTGCATTTTGGCCCAATCAACAAAAGCCTACAGCAATAATGTGAAAATACAGAGGTAAAAAGGTTTAAATTAAGTTCAAGGGGGGAAAGGGACTAAATTAGTCATACTAGTGATAACTTATGGGACAGTATGACAATGTTTGAGGGACACTGTTCTATTGAGGTTTTTCACTCTGTCCCACTGTGTGCTGAATACATCGGAGTGTATTTGAAATGTTTGTACAATAATGCACACAATACGAAGAACCAGTAAGAGCAACTAAAAGCTGCAGCTATGACATCATTGACACAATCTTTTGTGTTCCTGTGCTGCAACTTATATAATTATTCTTTCTTCATTTTTCAAGACAAAAGTAGCCACATCTCTGACTTCTTCACACAGAGCTGTGAAGAAATTTGGTATCTTCTAGCTCTTACTAGTGTAGCAAATATTTGAAAAAAAATCTTTGTCATGTTGGTGTTTTTTCCTCTGCTTTCCCTTGACAGTGCAAACTGAGTGGACAGTGAGCACTGTGGAAGCACTGTGGAAGGAGACAAAGCAGATTCTGCTAGTTTTAAGGCAAGGCAAATGTCCCTGTCAACAACTTGAAAACCACCTTTACTTACTTTAATCTTTACCCAGTCAGAGTTCCTTTACATGGAAGCATGAAAACAAACTTGCACTCACAGATTCATCTGTTCTAAGAGCTATGTCCATGAAGTAAAAACTACTCTTCAATATGAATACCAATAACCACTCCAGTCTCACTGCACCTGCTCTGTGCAGGGTCATTGAACTAAATGATCTACAGATATTCCTTCCACCCTCACTGTTCTGGGATTCGATGAAGTACCTCATTTCATAGATTTCACAGAGGTATGCACTTTTGGCAGGACAATATGGATGCTGCATAGTTTCAGGAAAAATGGAATAACATATTTATTTAAGCCACCAAAAATCTTCAAAATAGTTAGGATGGCAAATATTTGCTTTTGTCTTAGAATCCTTCAAGACTCAACAGTTTCTGAAGGTGAAGTGATTTTAAAACAATGGCCTTTAGCACAACATTTGTTTCACATTAGAAATGTCAAGTAAGTACAAGAAATACTTTTCAGTATTCTCTTTAGCAAACTGGGTAACCAGTGTAGCTAATGAATGAATGATATTTGTGACTCAAAGACTGTTATTAACAACAGACAAAGAGAAGAGAGCAAAAATTATAAGAGTGACTGAAATGTTAAGCAGCAACCATTTTCTCATTTTGTTGTTTATTTTGTGGGTTTTTTTTTCTTAAAAGTTCATTTTCAATAAAGGAAGAATAGAAATATCAAAGACAGCAGCAGTCCAAAATACTCCAATGCTTTTTCCGTGGGCCTCAATCAAGACTTCAGACACCGATACTTCCCTTCCTGTCTAATATTCATGAATCTTTTTTCAGTTTTCAAAACTTATATATCATGGAGTTGCAAGACCAGCCCAATTAATCCACTAATACTCTTCAGCTGGAGTGTCTGAAAGTATAATTATGTGTGTTGGCTAACAAGCCCTGTGAAGATACCCATAAAGAGCTGAAATGGTAAAAATAAATAAATTTGTGAACTTTATACGTGACTGCTTTACGTTCATGACTTTTCCTCTATTGTTTTGAGATCCTATTATGCTACTTGAGCTTTTAATTCACCTATCCCTCAAAGAAACTAACAACCAGGTATAAAAGCTACTTCAGATGGAAAAAAAAAAGACTTTTAACCTGTAGGTGAATTAAAAACTGATGATCTATGCAACTTTTAAGACTGCCTATAACAACAAAACCATTATTTTTTTGAGTTTATTATTACTTAGGTAAACAATACATTTTTTTTTTTCAGAACATTTATTTTTACAGTAATTTTAAGATCTCTCTTTATTTTTAGAATATATTTACTACTTAAAGAATATCTTAATTTTTCTAGCAAGATATGCACTTCTGAAACTAACAAAAATATCTTCCAAATTTTAAGACCAAAGTTTGCCTCTAACAATTTCTTTTGAGTTTATTAAAGCAAGTGCCCATTTCATAAAAGTAATGTCAAAGACATAAATCAAAAGTAGCATACATTATTACTTTCTGACCATCATGCTATGATTCTGTCATATTCTCACACCCACACATACTACCACACATATACACAGTTTCTCCAGTATTACCATGAGCTCAATTTATTTTAATTGAAAGAAAAGAGAAAGAAACTGGCATGAATAGCAATACAAGTCTAACCACTGTATAAATAAACTGACATGAAATTACTTATTCTATCTATGTCCATGATAATTTACATCCAACATGATGCTTCTGAGTAAACAATAAAGGAATTAATAATTTTTTGCTAGTATAGAAAGTATTCCTAGTAGCTATAAAAGTTTACAAATTATTAAATCCTTTAGTATTCAATATACTTGCAGCAATGATGGTGAACTCCTTTGGTTTTAGTGAGAATGTACAATAACATGTAATTCCATAATCATTTTCACCTCCGAACCAAAAAAACCATGGGAATAAGATAAAATATGTGGACATTTCTGTTTTGAAACACAAGCAATGAAAACATGCATTCAAACTCTTCAGAAGGCAAAAGTGAAAATATTTAAAAAAGAAGTAAGAGCAAAAAAGATAAACACAAATTTGAAAACATACTCTTATGTAAACAAAATATTAGATCTATGTACTACCGCAAAGGCATAAAGGAGAAGAGATATAGATCTATAGCGAATTTCTCAAAAACAAAGGGTATGTAAAAATAAAATGTGTTTTCCCCTTGTATTAGAAAATATTCCTTTTTTTCTAAAAAATCATTTTATTTCCTCATTTAATGCTATCTCATGGGTTTAAAAGCAATTATGTTTCAAGGCCCACTGAAATCAGTTTTCTATTCAAATCTTTAGACAGAAGCTTTATTTTTGTCTATCTAAAGTACATTTTTCTCATTTTTCTTCATTGCAGCATGACTATCCTTATGAAGAATGAAGCTTTGTGTTCACACATTGTTATCAACACAGTATATAAATTTAGTGAGTATCAAAGACATCTAGTAGATGTGTTAAAATATTTCAAATTTCTATCATTTCAGCTTAAGCAACCCAGTATGTTCAGTAGCAGTATATCCTCAAAAGAATTAATATTTTTTTTATACATTGCAGAGAAGCATTAGATCCAGCAGAAAAATTACCTGTATGTTTACTGGATTTCAAAAATTACTTGGATACTTCAGCTTTTCAGTGAACTTATGTTTCATGATTTCTATCCTTTTAGAATTCTCAGTACAAGTGATCATATTGCAATTGTCCTTGCAATTCAACATTCAACATTTGCAGACCAGAATAATTGAAAAAATTAATAATTTTAAAATATTTTTTTATATTTTAAAAGCTTTATCTCTCATAAAATTCATTTGTTTTAGTGATGTATCACACGTCACTAATACCAACTGATCTCAGTTTCTGTTGGGAATTTATTCAGATCTATTTACAGAGCTTTGCCGTAGTGTTTGATAAACACGTATAAGTTACAATGGAATACAAAGTTTCACAACGTGCATACTATGAGCCAATATCTGTAGCTGGCAATTATTAAGAGATATTATTCCTACAGGACTCACTGAATTTTGCTACAGAAGTACAAAAGATGCTTCTTCGTGTTCCATAAGATAAAAACAAACCAAAAAGAACCACATTAAAAAAAAATATCAGCGCCAAAAAACAAATAAACAAAATCCTACCATATATCTGAAGGCAGAAGGGTGACTAGAGTATGTATTTAATAAAATAAAACTGAGAGATTTCATTTTCATGTGTATTAAAATAAACATGGATCCCAGAACTTCCAAGTTATTAATTGAAAACATGAAGCACCATCTGTTTCTTATTCTTTATAAGCAGCAGAGAACAGACATGTGTACTGTGTTACATATGGAAACAGTTCATATAAGCATGTTTTGCTTCTGCAAGATCTGGGCCACCCCAAAATCCATTGTTCCCCAATGTCTGAGCAATACCAGTACAGCATTAGAATGTTTTAAAGGAACCTGCCTGACTATAAATTAGGGCTTCTTTCTGGTTGTAATGTACCAGACAAAAAGAATATTCTTCTTGTGTTCCTTCTGTGCAGACTTTGAGTCCACACATGTTGGAATGAAAGAAATAACCCATTCACTTCTCCTCAAAAGCAATTGGGCATGAAAGAATGGACAGTATGAATCTTGGATTCAGCTCACAGTTGCAGAGCCAAAGAAAAGGAGATAGAGTGATGTTCATTTATTCATTGTATAATAAAGCAATAAACAACGACCTATTTGGAGGCAACAGATGGAGGAGGCAAAAGGAGTGTATATCATATGTGGACTCCAAGTACTCCAAGTCATGTTGTTTTTGGATGGTGGCTAAACTGCTGCTCAAGGCTTTCTATACCATCATCTTTAAGACATTTTTATGCACACACTAACCTAGCCTTACAGATAGACTTAACAGAGAGACACTAGAAATTTATTCTTGTAACAAAGCAATTTACCCCATAAATATTGCTCATTACTACATGTTGTATCACAAGACAGACGAGATGTTCTTTGGCAGTTTACTGCAAAACTTCTAAATATACTCTAACTGTAATTTTTATTTCCTTTTTTCAAATTACTTTAATATTCTTGACTTTTGTCCAAAATTCAATAGCTGTGGAGATTATTTCCATGTTTAGATTATGAAATGTAAATAAATTCCACCCTTAATTTTTATTTTCTTAAGATTCATTCCAGCACTGCTCTGTGGTTCATCAGCTTTGTTTGTTACATCTGCTGCTATTCATTTGTCACTTAACACTGAAACCTGTCTGACAGAGCTATTCTATTCTCACAGTATTGGAAAAAAATATAGTTGTTTTATTTTTTCATTATTAATTATTCATTTAACTTTATACTGATCTAGAATGCATTTTGAGCCACTGAATAGAAATTTTACTTTCCATCTTTATGATGGGAAAAATATCTACTACTTTGATTGTGACTGCAAGAAAATAATAAAAGGTTACTACTGCTATAATTTTCATTACAGTTTTGCTATTATTGCGTGTGTAACTATACAATCAGAACTTTTCTGATTCTCAGAAGGAAGAACGAAGACAAAAATTGCAAGATCCTTAAATCTCAAAGAAAATACTATAGTATTTTCTCTGGACTTGGACATGGAGAGAGACTCCTTTAACTTTTCTATAATGAGCAATATTACCAAGGATTCTATATAAGGAGGGGATTTGACCATTCCATACAAGGTCTAACAAATGAATTCTGACAATTTTTCCTGCATGAAAAAAAGCCCAAAGAATGATGCATGAAGTAACAATTAAACAAGAAACAATGTTATTATAAACACAAGGCAATAATTAATATACACCATTTTTCAGGAATTTTTTGCATGCTGTCTCTTTATGGTTTTGTAGTCTTTTTAACTACATGTGGCTATTTCTGAGGGATTTTTTAACATCACTGATAAAAAAAGATACACAAATAAACGTTGCAAATATGCATTGAGTCAATTCACTTTGAGATTTTTATAGCTAAACTTAGTCATAGAAAGTTTGCCAGATTAACACTTCCAAGGAAACAATAGAGAAATCCAGTGACAAATCTCTGTTTGATATTTCTAACACAATTTTGATAAATTTACAAAATAGTTGGCTAAAATCTGCAGTCTATCTTTTTTTTTTAAATCAAAAGCCCAAAGAAGAAAAATTCTCAACTTATTTTTATCAGATGTGGATTGGGTTTTAGCAGAAAAACTTGTAAAGGTTTCATTTGAATTCTCCAGTTCTTTGGCAGGTAGGCATCCTTATAAGGTCTTAGGAAAGTGGTCATTCTAGACACCTTCTACTGCCCATGCAAAACTTAAAGGAAGATTAAAGTTAACAATCCATTTTTTTTAGTATCTACATGAGGTTTCCAAGGGCAATAGATGAAAGGAAAGAATATGAATGGAAGAATTCCACCTTAAATTTGCATTTTTCTTTAGATTCATTTGGAACTGATGTGTGGTTCATCATTCATGTTTCTTCAAAAGGGTAAATATATTGAACTGCAGGAGAGTAGCTCACGCTGTGTATTGAATGCACAGTCTCTCATGAGTGGCAGTAGACATTTTAGAAGTAGGTGTTCTGGTAAAGTCTGCTTTAACTATTTAGAATTTTGTCCTTCCAAACCTATTCCATTCTCTAAGAATTTTATATTTCACAATTTACATCATTTTTAGTTTCCTTTTTTTCCACTTAGGTCTGCTTAGGAGGCTCAGGGATGCCTATGATGTTCTTTATTGTCCAACACAAAACCTAGCTCTCAGATCCGGATATTTCCTGTTAATTCTCATTTGTTCTACTTTTATTCCCAATACCTTTATCCCTCTTTGTATTCTTCAGCCCCTGTAAAGTGACATAATAGCATAAAATTTCATCTGCAACTAACTCTCAGAACCTTTATTTTTTTTATAGTTGAGTTCAATTGTAAATGCAAAAAACATTTTGCAAAACCATTTTAGGGAATACTCATTTGTCTTGGAAGTAAATAAATCACTTACTTTTGACAGCTGTCAGATAAGATATTATAATCTAAGTCTCTAACTTTCTTTAGTGAATGTACTTAGAAGACTGACTATTTCTGTGGGAAAGTAATCCTGACTAGGAAATTACATTTTACCAGCAGATAGTTAATTCATCTGGAATCGTCATTGAAAGTCTTCAGAGCAGGATGCCCTCATCTAAAAAAACACAGCCGCTAAATGCAATAATTCCTCTAATATTTTAAATAAAATTTAATCACAAGTATAAAAACTAGGACTGTGAAGGTGTTTTTCATTCTTAAATTATTCAGATGATTTTAAAATGGTGCCCTAAAGTTTTTATTTAAATTTCCAAAACTGAACTGCTTCATGGGCATCATTTTTTTTTTTCTTTTTAATAAAAAAGTAGTTCCTAGCAAGTATTCTGAAATTAAATGCTGGTTTTGGTGGGAGAAAAAGACAGGAAAGAAAAATTTTAAAGTAAAATTGTTACTGATACTTGTATGGACTGTGTCATCTGGAATGTCTCTATGTATTTTTGCATCTAAAGTCTGTGCATATGCTTTATAATTATGTACCATGTAACAAGGGAAATTTTATGTGAGCACATGAAATGAATGACATGTCCCACATAAAAGTGTCAGAGAAAATGCTGGCAATTATCTGCATAACAATCTTTCTTTTTTTCCCCACTACAAAAGAAGCCCTACGTCACCCAAACATCTCATTCCTTTTAACCCAGTTACACATTGTAGGAAATCGACTGCATTTTTGCCACACACCTGAAAGAGTGGGTCATTTAGTGATTTGACAGAAAAAGTAAGTGAAAGCTTCTTCAGTTCATAAGATAATACTTTTAAAATTTCATTGAAGTTACCTCATAAATATAATGATAAACAGGAGGCCTCTCTATTTTTCTAGTGCGAATAACTTAAAAAAAAACCAAACTGTATAATTTCCCTTGTGGTTTTACTGCACCATATGTTTTCTTTTTGTGAATATTTTTAGCAGCCTGAAAAATTGACTGGATATGTTTTACTCACATACAGCTAAGATATGCTATTACTACACAGCTCTTCAAAGTTCTTTATGGTACAACTCAGTGATTGTAAGCATGGTGTTAATTTTGAATGGTAGCATTACTCATTTTACCACTGTCTGTCAGGACAAGATTGTGGTTTCTTTCCACCTCCTTGGAAAGAAACAAGAGCTTAAAGCACAGTCCAGATATTTATATTAAAATATTTAATAGCAATTATTAAATCCAAGTAGAGTAAGTAATTAGCAAAAGTAGTTCAGGTTTTTTTTTTGTTGGATCACTTGTAAAGTCTTTTTAGAATTCTCATATGAAGATCTACTACCTTAAAATATTAATCAAGATTTGTTCAAATGCACACTATTAATGTCTTCTTGTGAAGAGTTTGTATGCATTGTATTTATTCATTAATAAAATGCCTATACTGTCAGACAACTATTATCAAAGTCAAGTATTTGCCTACTGGTCACACATCCTCTGAAATCTATGATCCTGTAATCTTAAATGAGATGAAAGCATATGGTTCACCATCATTAACATATACCTAGAGATATATTGTGAGATGTATACAGTAATATAGAGCAATAGAGAAAATCATTTTAATACTGTATGAACTCAAAATGAAATGTCACCACCTCACAGCCAAAGCAGTTTTTACAGTATACTGTTCTTTGACAAGTTCCAATTTTTCAACTCAAGTAGGTACAAAACCCAAGCGTTGAAATAGGTGAATTTCTCCATGGAACAGTAATTTTGATTTTTCCTCAGCTCCACTTAATGTTACCTCAGTAACTTTCCGTTCTTGCCTGTTACACAGGTTTGGCTACATTACCAATGGGAAAGCATCGTCATTTATGAGGTGGGAAAGCAACCTCTGCAGAGCTATTACTTCCCTTTCCATAATGGTGTGAAGAGAGTAGGCTGAGCCTTGATATTAATTCTTTCCCCAAGAATGAAACTGCACTACCACAGTGGCATCTGGTCATATAATTGCATGAAGTACAGAGCTGTTGTATTGTTCTATTCTAAGCAGAGGTGATGGCAGAAGGTAGATTGTGGCTGAGTTAAAATCTGCATCTGGAGCACTGAAAAAAAAAATAAAAAATCCTATGCTGTTTGCTCTTTCTATGTGTCATTGGCAAAGTATTTCTACAAAGTCACAGTTTAGTTATTAGCTATAGCCACTGCAAAGACTGTGGTCCAGCAGTATATCACCTGAATAATTGTTTGGCTAGGATAAGAGTGTCATTAATGTCAATAAAATTATCATTGTACCCTAGGACTGAAAATAAATTTTCTCTTTGAAATGTGATCTCTCTGCAGAGTAAATCAAATACAAATCTTATGCATTTCCAGTAAATTTCAATTCTACTGTATTTCTGTATACAATTTTTTAATAATAAATTTTTGTTTCTTAGAAAGTCTACAGGCATTTTTTATCATTTCTTGTCTCCAAAAACTAATTTTAAGAGAAACTAAATGATTCTCTAAAGATTTCCTTTAACATTCACTGACCTGGTGTTTGCACAGCCATGAAAGTCAATACATTTGTATTGCACATTTCTGTATTATAACACTTAGTATCTCCCATGTTCAAGATGAAAATTAGAAGGAAATAGGTTTTTGATACTCACCTTTTTATGTTGCCTTTAAGGAGAAATCTAAGACATCAGTTCATGAACATAAGGCTGTTTTCTTCTCTGTGAAATTCTACTGAAGTTAGCAGGACTGTCCTAGGACAGTTCTGTTGTTCAAATTATGGATGTTGTATTCTAGCCCAAACATGCCTCTTTATTACTTGTATGTATATGTATGTAGTATTGAAATATAATTGGCTAAGACATTAGCAATACCTTTCGAAACAAATTCAATTTAATAAAAGTTTTACGTTCGCAAAAGTGTTCAGCTTATCTCTCCAGTCAATTGTGTTACAAACTTGTTAACTTATTAATGGACCAAAATTCATCTTCTCTTATTATCTTGCTAACTAACTGAAGAGACATATATGCCAAGTATGATTAGGTACAGCCACATGTAAGCTCATAAACCAGTCATCATTCCTTTTCCCTACTTTTTAAAAGAAAGAAGAATCTCATAGCTAACATTATACTGTTCAATGAGGACCAAAAAAGTTGAAGTTCTACCTGGTGTGCCTAACTAAAGAAATTAGTTAATTGCAGCAATCTTTTCACCATGAATCAGTGTTTTCAGGTACTTAAGGTTCATCACAGTATTTCACAGATATCTCCGTGATCAGTGACCTATGACATGGTAATGTTATATGACAATAAAGACAATTAAGCCTTTTAGGAGATAATTTGAAAAAGAACAATGAAAGAAAATTGTACCATGGATTATTCTATTTATAAAAAAGTATTCTCATGGGTTGCTGCAAGTGTAACAAAAGATTGAACTCTATCAATGGCAACTATTACTTAATTTCTCTCAAATTAATTTTAATCTATATGATGAAAGGGAATTTTCATCCATAACTTATTTACGGCTTAATGTCTGCCTGTCTATTAACTTAATAGGTTACAAATGAAGCTTTTTTACTTCCACAGTTAGGGTGCACAGCTCCAGGAAGCACATTTACACAGAAAACTATAGTAACTTCCACATTCTTCTCTTGGCTGTCTGACTATTTGTCTCATTGGCACATCTATGCACATGCTTTTTAGGAACATCATGGTCTCAACAGTCTCGTTATCCATTGAGACTGAGAGCCAATGGCAAATAAGAGTAATGTAAACCTACTGAAGAAAGTTGTGAAATTTCAGAGACACTTAAAAAATATATTTTCCTGAAAATAGATATGGAGACTGTGTTTGCACAGTGAGAAGAGAATCAAACTACTTACTGAAAACAAAAAGGAAAGAAAAAAAAAAAAAAACAAAAAAAAACCTGGAAGTGCTCAATATATCAAGTTAACTATTGCATATGACTTTAAATGTTCAGTGCCCAGAAGATGCACAAACTCAGAGATTAGCCAAATAATCCAGTCTTCATAGAGAGAGAAAAGTGACTGCATAAATCTTGTACTTAACAAAAGCCTGATTTTTCCTTAGAGCTTTGGAAAATGGTACCGATAATACTGGCGGTTCTCACTAACAAAAGCAGAATCAGCTGCTATTATATTTGTCTCATTAGAGGCAAGAGCTTCACAAAATTTCTGTTTATGCTGTAAAAGAAAAGCTGAATGAAATAGGGTAAGTTTTAGTCTTGTGAAATTTTGGACTTGCATGTCGCAGTTAAGAAAAGTACTTATGTGCCATGTCTCTCTGACACGCATGTAATAGTAGCCTAATTTACTTTTGATTTTCTAGAAAAGAATCGGATTTGATCTCCTGATGCAGACCACTGAAAAAGATTTCCCTTTTTATGTGGAGTTCCACTTCACCTTGTGAGCAAGTATGGGAAGTGGGTGCATCTATTTGCTAGAAATTTTTTTCAGCAAACAGATTTGTCCTTGAAGGCTCCTGTTCTTTTACACTTTTGCAGCCTGATGGTATGGCATATCATATGTGCCATGTCATTAATCATTTATCACTCATTTAGTATAGGTGTTTTTCTTTTATTTCAAAACTGACTTGGACTTTCTCATATAAATTACTGATAGTTCATTACTGTCACATATGTACAATTCTTCTCACCCAACAGTTGTTTGAATTTGGTCTACTAGTTTAGTAAACAAAGAGAAACAGTTTCTGTATAGTTTGATGCATCTGATCTATTTTAAGGCAGATAGGTGAGATGACTCAGCCCTAAAAGTACAAGCCTGACTATCTTAAAAGTAGATAGCTAGACTTTGGACAACTCAGTCAAGCAAGCTAAAGTTTCCCCAAGCTGCTTATTCAAGTGACGATAGTTGACTTAAATCTAAAACTAGGAAAGAGTTAACTACATGCAAGAACTCTACTATTTTGAAAGAATCAGGCCATCATCTATTATCTGCATAAGAATTCATTTTTATAACATGTAATTTAAATGTTTTATAATTAGTTATTTTGCTGTCTTTCTCAGTGAATTATTTCCTTTTCTACTTTTCCTATGAACAGTAATAACATTTAAAATTGTTTATCATTCACTAATATTCACTTATGTTAATGAACCATCAAATGCAGTGAGAATATCAAATTGTTAACCATTGTATAAATTCTATGAGGATTGCCAAGACAATGACAATGATAAATATAAAAGAAAGTTAAAATAATCACAGTCATATAATAGGAATAAAAGAAAGAAAGAAACTCACAACAGCTGTTAATTAGACATAGGCAAAAACTGAAACACCCATGTGCAAAAACAAAAGGAATTTGTTAGTGTGAAAAATTCATTAATTCCAAGGAATACACTTCTTTCTGTGTGTTTTTTTCTGAAGAGAATTCCACCATAAAGTCTTTCTCCTTCTGAAAGTTTTTCTATGTAGTTAGATAACCGTAATAATGTAGAATGTCAGATATAGACAAACACCAACTTGAAGATAAGTGTGAAATGATCCCATTCATCTCCATGAAGTGTTAAATGTGAAGCCTAATTAGCTGAATCTGCTCACCGTTTTACTGTTGATCACGGTCCTTTAAATATATGGCTAAAGCTATCCATTTTGATTAAATGGCATTGTTAAGCTTAGAGCAAGAGAAGCTACTGAAGCCATAAAATAAAAAAAGCATTCAGGGTGCAGAAACTTTTGTTATTATCTTGGCCTTTGAATATGCTGCTTTTTTGCTTTGAACTTAATTTTTTTACTTCGATGATCACTGTTACTGGTTTGTTTTTCGTGGGGGTTTTGGGTTGGGGTTTTGGTTTTGTTTTTTGTTGTTGTTTTCTTTTTTTTTTCCTAGAGCAAGACATTTATTCATTAAAGAAACTATAAAACTATGAAGTAAATAATGGCAACAGTTTTTGACAGCAAGCCTGTGAGCATACTGAGGTTTAAAGCGATGGTCGCACTTCACTGCTACATGTTTCAATATATTTACCACAGTTAAGAGATGTCTAATATATGTCTTTGGCTTTTCTTTTGTTTTGTTTTTCAAAATGTTACTGTAGCATAGAAGTGAAGGACACACTCAGAATTTTCCTGAGAAGAAAAACCAAGGCAAGCCTAAGTTTAAATCCAGAGGAAACAAACTACATATGCTCCCCACATGAGCAGGAGACATGATTATAGTGGGTGGGAAATCTATTCTATATCCTTAATATAGACTTCGTACACTTCCTTTGAGCATCTGTTAACATTTTAAATTTTGAAGTGGAAGTTTTAGAAATACTGACCAGGTGGCAGTAATATCTTAAAAGCTGTGAAGATGAATTAATAGGGAGATGGAAGTTGGAGTAAC
This sequence comes from Anabacerthia variegaticeps, assembly GCA_035583185.1. Lineage (NCBI taxonomy): Eukaryota > Metazoa > Chordata > Aves > Passeriformes > Furnariidae > Anabacerthia > Anabacerthia variegaticeps. Next base: position 40,794,321 of record JAWWEW010000041.1, on the reverse strand, counting down.
AGGAGATCTGAGACATCTATATGTTCATTAATCTCACGGGCAGTAGGTGTCTGGATCAAAAAAACTATCAAAAAAAGTAGCTTTAAAAACATCCTTAACACAGTATAATTATGATAACTATGGTAAGGAGCATGGCAACTTAAATACAGAAAGCTAGAATGGGGAAAAATAAAATGTAGTCCTGTACAGGACCACGTCAGCCTAAGAGGCAGACCACAAAAATGCTACATCCATGAACATGGACACATTCTACTTCAAATCAGAATAACACCTCTGATAGTCAGTGGTGAAAGACATTCTGCTCTTGAAGCCTAGATATAAACCCTAACCCTTGATATAAAATAGGGTTAATACTAGTGAACTAATTCAGAAATTTTGGAAAAGTATTAACAGAGTTAAACACCAAACTTTTTATGTGTTTGCATTTAATTTGCATAATAACCTTTCAGTGGAGGTAATAGTCAAGTGATGCGTCATCAGTGATTGTCCACTGTGATTGGGATGAAACATAACCACAGCTCCTAAGTGCTCTCATTGTTACTCGTTTCCTTAAAACAATATTCTCTTGATTGTAGAGTGTGTTTACTGGCTGGCAATTTACTCAGGTTTACAAATCCTTTCCCAGAAATGTGTTATTAAGCTTTCTTTTTGAGATAGAAGGGGAGTGGGAGTGAGCGTAGTCAGACAATCATCATTACCCGTTTCATAATACAGAATTAGTTTTTCTGCTCTGAAAAAAACTACATTAACAATTAGCTGGAATTAGCACTATGGTTTCTACTCCAGCAGAATTTCATGACTTGATAAAGTTGTATTAATATTATCAAAACTATGTATCACTGTTCTGTTGCACAGACCATTCTGTTGCACAATCCTTCTATTGCACAGTCTGTATCACAACTCAACTGAGAAACATTATAACAAAAATTTTTCAAGGATCTTGAAAAGTAATATATATGTTGTGTTCCTTGAAGCTATAGGGAAAACATAAGAACAGTAAAATATTTTGTTTAACAACAAAAAGACATGATGCCTCAGAAAACTACTGAGGTTCAATGACAATATCCTGCATGCTGAAACACTCAAATATTGCAGGCTGTTAAGAGAGATTCTGGTGAACTTAAGAGATAGAATAGGAACCCTGTGCTCTAGCGGTTCAATTCTAAGTATCTGTTTAGCCAAGATACAGAAGAAAGAAAGCTAAGATGATTTAAATAATTATCTAGTACAGTATCTTAGTAAAATTCTGGCAATCACATAATAGCAGTCATTTTAAAGGGGTTTTAACAGAACAGTTGAATTTTTTATCACATCATTTTTACTGTGGTAACTAATATGCTGCATATATCACAGGAAAGCATTCTGCTTATTAAGACTACCTTTTAACAATTTTCAGATTTCTCTGGAGTCATGCAGAGAAGAGAAAAGATGGGGGTGGAACAGACAAGGCTTCTTAGCAAACATGCAGCTGTGAACTTCTATGGGCCTACAGTTTTGTATGTTTCTGCCTTTGTACATCTGGACCTAAAATTAGGAGAAGCTAATGCCCAAATACTTGCCCACAGCTCCTGTCCTTTTCATAACCTAAACCAATTCAGATTCTCAAAATCACAAGACTGACTTGATTTTTTTATATATATATATATTTTATTTTTTTTTTTGGTGGTGACAAGTATATTTTGTATTTCTTTTTATTTCAATTTTGTCAGTTTTTAGGAACACTTATTTTTAGTAAAGAGAGTAGTGTAGGGTCTTGAAGTAAACTAAAGGTCTTTACTATATGGAAGGCTTCTTTTTAGATCTTAGGTCTTATATACTCAATTTGGTCAGAAATGCAAGCAATTAAGAGCTATCAATGACAGTGGGCATAAAACATATGTATTTTTCTATTTGAGCCCCACTTTCTATGTACCCTGGCTTCCCAACTGCAAATTGAGATTCTCAAATATTATGAGAAATAAAAATAAATATGTTAAGCATTTTTATACTACGAGAAAAAAATGTATATAGATTCCTAAGATAGCAGAACTATTGATGATAAAAATTAATTACTCAAAATTTTATCTATTTGCATAACTCCAGAAGCATGGATACTTAAGGAAAAGAAAAAAAAATAGAAAGAAAAAAAAAGGGAAAAATCTACATCATATCCCAGGATTCGTGAAAAACTAGAAATACTATGCAAAAACAGGCACAGCAACACACAGCTCATCATTTCTGTTGAAAAATTATTAGATTAATGTTTAACAGTGACTCCAGCATAGAGCAGATCTGGAAATACACAGAAAAAGGAAAAAAAAAAAAAAGGATATATTACATTTCCAGCAATTGGTCACAGAAAATACCAGTGTGGTAGAATTACCTTTGTACTTTGTAAGTGTGCATAACATTACAGTGTCGCCATGGTTATGGAAATATTTCTTTGCATGGTTCACTTTAAAAACACAAATAACATGCAGTGAAAAAGCCACAGCACAAAGGAAGGAAATGCAATGGAATGCTAAAAGACTGAGTGGTACCAAAGATACAAGTGTAACATGCAGGATCCAATTGCCAACAGCTGGCCTGCATCCAAGTTGGGTTTGGGAAGGAGGTGTGAATGATACAGCCAATACTTTATCACACAGCATTATTTGTGAAAATCACTAAAACCAGAACTTCACATTTGACATAAAAATCTAAAAAATAATTTCCTGGGCTTATATACATTATTTAGAGAACACTCAGAAAACCGATGTGTTGTAAATTGGGTCTCTTTCAAATGGAAGTCACATTTATGTCACAGCTTTCAGGCATGTTTTTAAGTAGGGAGATTGTAGCAAGTGTGCCCACATGCATCGCATTGCATTATGTCATTCTGAACTTCTGAATTTAGGTGGCAATAACACAGCTGTTGCATCTTTTTGCATCATTTCTCCAAAACAGAAGAACTCGCAACTAACAAGTTATAATATATAAATATATTATATATACATATATAAAAGTTATGACATTTGTTCTGCTTCAAATAGGTATTTCCAATCAAATTGTTATTTGTTTGAAAATTCCAGACATTCTTATTACTTCTTTAAAAAGTTATTTATATATGTGCACTTATAGCACAGCATGCGCTCAGCTTCTGGACCTCATGTCTTCCATGAATTCTATCCTCATACTTCACAAACTTTTGAGTGTAGTATTCCCAACACACTCTTATATGCTAATTGTTAATAGGATTAAGAATCTGAAGGAGTGTTCTTTTTTTTTTTCTTCTTCTTTCAACTGAATTTAGATTAAATACAGGCAAGTTACTGATAAGATCAAACATAAGTTGAAATACTTGCTTTGTTAAATCCTACAATACATAGCTGAGAATGTTAAATATTTTTATATTCTCCAAATATAACACGTCATGATCTTCTTCAGTATTCCTTCATGACCCTAGCTGGGCTGATGTCCTAGATTTTCCTAGGTTTTCCACTTCATTCCACATGTTTATCTCTCACATTATTTTCAAATATATTTTGGGCTAAGTATCTATCCAAGAGTACATTACATTGTAAAGACGTGTACTCCCTTCTTGGTGTGCTCACTGATTTCTTATTAGTGCTAATGGAAGTTAAGAGCATGCACATCACTCAGAGTGCCTCATTACTGTAAACAAATGAATAGAATCACGAAGAAGCCACTGAGATTATTTTGACTACTTTGAGGAAACTTTAGATGATAGCTGATTTAATAGTTGTTTTACCCTCTCTTCTTGAATCTAGTGTTAGAGCTAGATAATCAGATTTATGGCCTCCCTTGATGTTTGAAGTCTTTAATCATGCCTTTGTGCCATTGGCAGCTAGCATTAACAACATAACAACATATCAAAGCATATAAAGGGATCTTTGAAAATCCCCATGTCTCTTCTGTTCCCTGAAATACACTTTATCTGTACCAGGTACCTTCAAGATCTGGGTTACTATCCTCAGGGAGGGAAAAAAAAAAAAAGAAAAAAAAAGAAGAAAAAAAAAAAAAGAAAGGAAAAAAGCTGTATCATGTATAAACATAGTAAAACAAAAGTAATACGTACCTTAAGGTTTGCAGAAGGAACAACAGATGTGTACTGAATCATAGGTCTCCATTTAGGACCTTAATGACATTAAGAAATACTCCTTGCAACCAATATATTGACAAGCTTCACACAAAATCTGCATAGAAGTCTTACAGCCTGTACAATATGCAGAAAACATGATATTGCTCTGATTCACATGCTTTTCTGTAAGATGCACTTGAGAAGTAGAAGATGTTCCCAGAGGAAATATTTAACTGTCAAGGTTTGTTCAAAGCTCATATCACAACGAGTTGTTAGAATACTTTAAAGATGATTCTACTTTACAGACCAAAATAGCAAATTGAGGACTTCTACGCTGATTAACTTACACTTGAGGCTTTTAACGAGTCTAGTTTACAAGAGACATTTTTTCTAATTGCCAGTCCTAATCACTAGCCTGTGGATACCTGAAAACACCCATCTAATTATCTGAAAGCTAAATGATGCTTTCAGTTTCACCTGTTCAGTTTCCTGTGCTTCACTTTATGCCCTATACTACATAGGCAAATCTTCTGTAAATCAGAAGGGGAGCCCTGTATGCCTGGTATAAATATCAGCATTTCCATTTATTTCAAGGAGATCTGTCTACATACTCCCAAATTATACCTCAGCTGTACACAAATATTTATTTGCCTTGTGCTTTGCTATTTAACCAAGCTTAAATAAAGCATTGTCATGAACACACTTATCACACCCCAGTAGGCAACTAATTTTCATACAGTCACAGAGATTTACAGTGGCTTAACTAGACCAATGCACTTGATTGAAATGGAGCAAGTAGTCTCTACATAGCTAAAATACTGTCGCGAAGATCTCTTCCATAATAGTAATATATTCCCATTTCAATGTGTTATGCAAGATAACTTTTACCTACCTACTTATTTGATCTCCACAACTGTGGAAACACATTTACCCTCTCTGAAATGAGAAAATACTATGATGGCCATTTTGGAAATGGAGAGACACATTGAGAGCTAGTCCCTTAAGGGGGTTTTTGGCATACTGCCACTAGAGTGGAACTCAAAACTCCCAACTAAACTTTCTATGCTATGCTTGCAGAAAATCACCCCTTCAAGAAAGGGATTCACAGCAGTCAGCATGATGAACCAGGGATGTACTTAAACTGGAGAATAGGAAATTATGGAGAGAGCACATCATTTGTCTCTCATACCTCTTTTTGACATTGATATATCAGCTCTGTAGACTGCAACAGAGTACATGCAATAGAAGTATATGATCTACCTCTTTACTGAAAGTAGTTCGGCACAAAAAATAAACCGACACTTAGGTCCATTTGGTGATGACACACTGCTTAATCTGAGTAATTTAGCTCTGCCTTAACATTATATCAGGGTATATTTTTTTAGTCTGGAATTTGAAGTGCTGAACCTATCCCTTAAATTAAAAAACCAAGCTGTTTCCCTGGGAGAAGAGAAGTGAACTTCCCTTTACTTTTAAAACATGGTCAGTGATAAAGCTGTATTTCATTTGAGTGTTTAAAATAAAGGCCTTCCTTCAGCACTAGAACATTCAATCTGAATGTTCTATCTTCCAGATATATGCCCTAACCCTAACGTTAGAGGGAAAGAATTCTGCATTGAAACACAGAAACAACCCTAGAAAAGGAAACTGGAATACAGAACTGCCATTTTCATTGGAGAGCTGTGGTCACTATTGTAATAAATCTGTAATTTTTGCTTCATAGTGACACCTTGTTAATATGCTGGGTAGAGTTTTCAGTCCTCATTACTAATCTACATCCTTTCCTACATCTGGTGATGTATTCTTTCTATACTGCATGCATAGAGAGGGAGAAGCTGGATCTCAGTGTTTTGAAGCCGAAGAGCTTGAAGGAAAATCCTGGCATATATTCCTACTCTATCCCTCTAGATTTGAGTAAAGTACTTGGAGTAAAAAAGAAACACAAAAATTTCTCACATATACACAAAAAATTGTTCTATATGAGCTACCTGTATCGAGCTATCTATATATTTGTCATAAACAATATACATAAATATATATATATGTGTGTGTGTATGCGTTCAAATACTTTTGTATAATAACTATGTTTGGCATTCTTCTGTGTTCACATTAAACTGAAGCTTGCCTTTCAAGAATGTGCCATAAAGTAAATATTTGCTTCCTTCAAACATCCAGTACACACTTACTAGTCAACCACAGCAACACAAGTGCAATTGGGCATAACTATTTACATCTATCAGAAAGAAACTAGAGTGCTATGAAAACATATAGAGTCACAAGCTTAACAAATAGTTTATAGAATCCATAATTTCATTCTTCATGATTCCTAACAGTTTTATGAACTGTTGGGATGGATGCCTGTCTTTCAGACCTGCAGGTATTATGTATTTACATATGTTTATATAAGTGCATTTGTTGCTGAAAATATTTGTGTACTGCAGCTTTTAAGAATACATCTATATTTGGTTTCCAATTTGATGGCTTGTTTAAAAATTAAGGCAATAGACAAAATTTTATGTATAAGCAAGTACACATCAAAATGTTCAGGGATGACTGCACTTCCTTTTCTTATTCCAGTGGTTAGATCTTTGAAGTTCCATTGCAAGATAGATACAATTCATTCTATTTCCTACAAACATTGGAATGAAAGCAATTACGCTTTAAATGAAATGAAAATTTAGAAAAAAATCTTTTATCTAATATATTATAGTGTATATTATGAATCAATTATTATATTGTGTTGTTACTGCAACACAAGTCTTTTTTACTGTTGGTAGGTCTGTAAAATTATTCTCATGCAGAAAGTTTATGTGTATACAAATGTGTTTATGGTTTGCTGTTTCATTACGTTACAGGATTTTTTCATCTAGCCATACACAAATAAGAGTAAATTAATGTCTTGATATTTCTTTTTCACTTAGCTGTCATTCAAGTTCTTCTCTCTATTCTGATGAGACAGGTTTGATTGAAAAAGGGCTTTCTACTGAGGAACGGTGCTATCTGGGCTTCCCAAACTTTTGTCTTTCCCAAAGACAGATGGTAAATCTGTCAGCAGTAGCGTTCTGCACAACAGCAGCCCAGATGCTTTTAAGCTTTGTGTGTAAAGCCTCTCCACCCCTCAAGAGTACCAATGGGCTGCTTGCCAGAGAAAGGTCCCCATGGCAATTAGCTGCCTCTGAATTCTACTCCAGCTGTCTGGGAAATCAGATGAAGGCAGCTTGTTTGGTCATACACCACTTAATGTGGAGTCTGCTTCTTTATAATTAAAACAGCCTTCAAGGTATCAGTCCAGTTGTGTCTTGAAAAAAACCCTCCTGTATGACCTTCATTGTTTGAAACAGCAACTTTCCATTTACACTTTCTTTTTTTTTTTTTAAATGAAAACTAGCTCTGAAGATTATTATTTTGTATCTTTTCTGCATGCATGTGTTTGCCATTCACCAGATCTTTCAGACACAGTATTTGCAAATCATTTAATGGAAACTAAAAGAGCAAAGGACAAAGAACAATGTGAAATATTTTTCACAGTGTTCTTCACTTCACAGGTGAAGACTTTGCACTCAGCTTTACTGGATCTCTGAATCCACCTCTAGTATGATTGGCACACATTTAAAAAGGATTAAGAAGTGGAAATTTCATAAATTTCATAAAGATTTTATTTTTGCAATTTTGGCTTCTCTTACAGTGGATTGCAGTCCACTGTAATCAATTCATGGGAGAGACATTGCAAGATTATGGGTCGAGTTTTGCATCAAAAATCATGTTACAGTGGGGTCAGAAATCAAAAAAAAAAAAAAAGAGGTTTCTATAAGCACAAGTATGTATGCTATATACGATCTTCTAAACAAGAAATAGCTAAATTACAGTGGAGATAAAGTGACAATTTGATAAATAAAGAAATTCAGTATAATTTCTTCAAAAAGAATAGGAATGCTTTGATTTGATACCAGATGTTTCCACTGCATGCAATTTTAAATGGGTTAAGGTCCACCGAAGAATAATGTGTACTACTAAAAAGTTATATTGCATTTATCAGACTATTACTGGTACAGACAAGAACTGTTTAAAATTAAGAAAATGGTAATTAAGACTGAAAAAAAAAAAAGTCAAAAATATGTCAAAAAGATGACAGCTGGAAATAAGGAATATAAATCATGGAAATAGAGAGCATTTATAAGAACAAATTTTTTGCAAGAAATAGTCAGATTAATAATTATTCCCTTTCTTGGAATGGAAGGGAAGAGGGTAACTCTTGAGGCTTATGAGATATTGGAGTGACATCAGTCATGCAACAGTGATGTTATTATCAGGAGAAGAACTAGAAAGGAGAGAACTCCACTGAGCTTGCAGGCTCTCTTCTTTTCCCCTGTTCTGTTAGAATCAGTACAACAAAGGCACTGTTCAGTGTGTTAGCCTGGCTGCAACCTAACACTTGTTATGGACCTAGCACTGAAGCTAAAGCTTTGCAATATAAAAGCTGGTGATTGAGATCTAGGTTTTAGATGTAGTGTAAGCACAGTCTGAGAACTTGCTTGAAAACTAATTTAACAGAGTTTCCACAAAAGTGATGGTTCAAATAGCAATGAATTTTGGAAAAGGATAGCCAGATTTTCCAGAATGCCCAAATTCATTCAACACTGTGACCAGAATTATGTCCTTTGTCTTCAATTAATCTCTGATTTTCTGCAATGATATCACAAACTTGCACATTACTTCATTCACCTGGATACTGTAATAAGTATGGTCTGGTGCCCTGGCAATGGGAGGCAAAAAGAACCAGCAAATCAACTCACAGGAACACTTCAGTGTGTTCTGATCCCAATGGAATCATGATTTTAGAAGCACAAGCAATTTCTGGTTAACAGCAGTTTGGCAAATTGTACACCACGAGAAAGTTAGAAATGAGATTTCCAAGTTACCTTCTGAACCACCTGTTCTCTTTTTATGTCTTACACACTTCTACTGGTATGGATTCTTAACTCAGAATGCTGGTTATACACACATAGAAAGAAGTGAAAGAAGACTTAGAACACTTATCCTCATGTTACTAATCAGTTACACTGCAGACCTCCATAATGCACTAATTTCACTGAAATCCCTCACTGGTGATGCTAAAACTACACCTCCCAGTCATGACAACTTCACCAGATGAAAGTTTCAAATTTAAATACTTTAATGGATGACCACTGAGTTAGTCTGTGATGAGAAAATGGAGCAGAAAGAAAAGGATGAGGAGAGAAGGCAGATTTATGGTACACTTGATAGAAGACAGGGTAAATAAAAAAGTCAACATTCAGATTTCAGAAGTTGTAATATACCTTAAATTCTTAGCGCATAGCAATATTATGATCTAATCCTTTAAATAAGGGTTTGGCTTTACAGAAGAAAAAATAGAAACATATAAGAAATTGACCTTCGTTCAAGTTCCATCTCTAGTATCTGTAAGGATTTTTCCTCCAATAGGACTTTGCAGTGTAAATCAGCATGAAATGTATCTAATGCTTGCAAAATTTTTAATGCTTGATATTTTCACCAGCCAAAAACAAACCCTCCAAAAACCCCAAATCCCCACAACCAGCAGAAGTCTTTTTTTCAATTTTATTAGGCTTCATTTAAAAAGTCATGGACTACATTTTTATTAGAGGTAAAACTCTTTTTGTTTTGTGGAGGGGGGTTTGGTTTTTTGGTGGGTTTTTTTTAGAGGAATTTAATTTACATAATATGAAATTTACAGAATAAAACATTGAAAGTAACTTGATCCATAACAGAATGTGACCTGAAAGTTGAGGCAAGATTTTGACAAAGCAGAGAGACAACACCGAGGATCAAGTGAGACTGGTAGTTCTACTTCATACAGAATGTCAAAATAGTAAAATTTGGTTTTATTCTAAATTGTCTATAATAAAGACAGTAATTTTTCATTCTCCTTGGAACCAACATTTAAACAGTCAGGAACTTGAAAACAAAAGCTATGTACTTTCTCTCCAAACATAAGCAGCCATATATGAAATGAATTCACCCAGTTGTCTGCCATGCTAGCTCTTTCTAGCTCTAGCCTACCAGCTTAGCCATTAGAAATCAGCATGTTTTTCTAGCGAAATCCATGTTTAAATTTCTAAAAATTAACAAGCACCAAAGCCTTGGCACTTTTTAGAATATACCCTTACATCATTAGCAATTGGACAATTGACAGGAAATGTGTATAAGTATGTTTGGTGATAGTAACATATGACATTGAATTGACATTGATAGTAAGTGGAAAGATTGAATGTAAGAACAGTTTCTTTAGAAATCAGACATGGAAGAAACCAACTAGACCAGCTATCCCATAGTCCAGCCCAACACAGGTTGTTCTTTACGGTATTTGATCAAATTTGCTTTAAAGAAACCAGTAAGTGCACTATTTTAAAAGTTTCCTTCCCACCCCACCCCCACCCCCCCAGTTACAGACGATAACAAAAGGTGGCAAGGAATCCCATCTGAATGTTGACCTGATCTGTTAATAGAGTATTTTATTGAATTATTTACACAAATTAAGCATACACACACCAGATTCAGAATTCTCCCTCTCATATTTGACCAAAGACTATCATATTTTGGCAAAATTGGAATACTTCTGAAGGTTTCCAATCTACTTCTAATTAATGATTTACAATGTTAATATATTGCTTAAAGATCACAGATTGCTCATAAATAATGTTTCTGCTTGCTGCATGCAATGGCAATTGGGAAATTGCCCTGTCATTATGATTCAACATGTTAGCGTATAAATTAAGATTCACAAATGACACAACTGAAAGAAACACGTGGTCAAGACATGTGGCTAAATCATTAAGCTACTGTAGGAAATGTTTTAAATCATTTGTATTGATTAATTGGCCAGAACTTAAGTGGGGTAAATCAAAATAATGTTAATGACTTCAATGCAGCTATGTCTTCTCATAGACAGAAAAAAGAACTTTTCCTGGAAAAGTCATGAAGTTTTCCCCCATTCCCCAGTGTAGGCCCTCAGTTGGGATATTCCATCCATTTTTTGGACAGTGAGCTTTGTGATATTATGTGCTGAAATGAAGTCTGGGGATAAAAAACAACTAACCAAACAAGAACAGTAGAAAAGATCAAATATTGTCCACCAAATTAAATTTAAATAAATATTTATCCTAAAGAAGAGACATTTAAAGTTAATAAAATATGGTTGAAAAAACAAAGGAGCAGTGTTTCTGTGTTTATCATATATGAAAAGAAGCAATACGTTTAATTGCAAAAAAAAATGGAGATTGAATATTAAAAAAGGTTTTCTAAAAACCAAAAACTAAGAAATGTAAAGCATGACAATAGTGGGCTGAGTGACTCTAAAGTATGTGTCACTGAGGATTTTAAAAAGGAATTAGGTAAATATGCACACAAAGTCATATAAACATAAAGAATTCTGTGTTGTATCAGAGGAGTGGTTGAGGTGAACTTGCAGTGATCCTTCTAAGACTTTTCCATCTTTCTACTATTACTGGTCTTAATCAACCATCTACTCTTGAAAGCAGGCTTTGATTGATTTAACTGGAAGGAATTTTTTCCCCCCACAATTTGTACAGACAGCAGATTTTGAGAGAAATTCTCGTGTGGTCTGGCCTTTGTAAGGTATAAAGGAGAAATGCATAGGAGGAGTAAAACATAAATAAGTCACATATCAGAAGAAGCCACACAATTCTTGGAGGAAATATTGGGAAGGTGAACAATAGCAAGCACAATGAACCTGAGAAAACCATCCCTTGCTCTGTTACATCATTATTAGATACTGAGTTTGTTGTGAATTCAAGTGCCTCTTGATCCTGTTGCCAGGCACTGCTGAAAAGAGTCTATCTCCATCTTCTTTGCACCTTCCTTTCAGATATTTGTATATACTGACAAAATCTCCCCTAAACTGAGCTAAAGCCTCTTCTCATAGAAGAAAAACTACCATCCCTTAACCATCTTCATAGGTCTCCCTCCAGTATGTCTAGGGCTCTGGTACTAAGGAGCTCAGAATTGGATACAGTGCTCCCAGTGTGACCTCAGCAGCAAGTTGACACCTCCTGGCAATACTTCACGTAAGCAGGCCAGGATACCATTAGCCACCTTTGACACAAGGGCACAGGGCTGACTCATGTTCAACCCGATGTCCATCAAAACCCCCAGGTCCTTTACTTCACAGGTGATTTCCAGGTAGTGGCCTCCAGCATATTTTTGTCCGTGGGTTTGTTCCTACCCCAGTGCTGGACTTTGGACTTCCCTTTATTGAACTTCATGAGGTTTCTGTAAGCCTACCTGTCCAGTCTGTTGAGGTTCCTCCGGATGGCAACATGACCCTCCAGTGAATCAGACGCTCCTCCCAGTTTTGTGTCATCAGAAAACTTGCTGAGGTGTACATTGCATCCTGTAATCCAGATCATGAATGAAGATATTGAACAGGACTGGATCCAGTATTGTTCCCTGAGTTACATGACCAGTTAGTAGCATCCAGCTAGACATTGTGCCACTGACCACCACTCTCTGGGCCCAGCTATTTGGCCAGTTTTCAGTCCAGCTCACCATCTGTACTTCCAGCCCATACATCAACAGGTTCTCTATGAAACATTTATGGAAGACAGTACCAGAGGCCTCACTGCAGTCCAAGAAGACAATAACCACTGCTTTCCCTTCATCTACTCGGCCAGTAATTTTTTTGTATTTACACTACAGTTTGCATTGGGTATAATTTGCTGTTCTGCCTGGTGAGAGGAAACTCCCAAAGTTGCACCCACCCTGCACATGCTCCGTACACTTTCTCGTCTTCTAAACCTTCCAAAGCACATTCACTCTTTCAGAGACATCCTGTTTTGGAACTGGGCATGATGGGAATAATCTGTACTCCATTCACTAAAGAAATGACAACTACATCAAAGATTAATGAAAAGCTGTTGGAGAGTATGAGATATATCTCATGCTTTTGCAGCAGAGCTTTATGATCTCGTTTGCACTCCTTGTGGCTTCACATACTTTACAATACTGGCTGATTTTTGGCTGACCTACAGCTACCACACTGTGTCACTGACACCACTGATTCAGATGATATTTGACCTACTGATCAAATGCAACTGGCATAGAGGGTCATAACATGGCAGTACAGCTGTGGGCTCTATAACTCTCTAGAGTCCACTAAAAGATGTGCTCCCTACCCAGAGACAGCTCTCTGGGCTGCCTTCCCTTGCTGCATGACAATGCTTTTACATGACTTTGACTAAATTATGTTCCTTGAGGAAGCGTACCACTGAGAAGGCAGAACTTTAAAGAGTAAGTATTTGTGGTGGTGTATCCCCACCACCCCTACCTCCTCAGGCCTAACTGTGATCTGAGAAATGCTCATTAGGCTTCAGCCTTGATGAACAGCACCTGGGCTAAGCTCCTCTTGAGCTTACCAGAAACACTGTCTGTTCCCAGGAGTTAGGGCTGTCCAACAAGCTCCTGGTTTTTAATGAACAACCTTGGAAACTTACTTTTCTTGCTTGAATAGCAACCTAAGTGATCTTGTTCCAAAAATGTTACAGACCCAAATTGTGGCCAGGATGAAAAGTTATTACGACTAATGCTCACTGTCTTGTGACTCTTTTTAAATAGTGGTTCAAGGTGAGAGCCCTTGAGCACTTCTGGACTACAATGGGCTTCAACCAGCAATCTCCCTCTGGTGGGACCCTTCTCAAGGTTAGCAAACTCCTCAGTTTGCTATACCCAGAGGACCTGCTCTCTGACAATGATGGATCCTGGGCTGATACTCCCAACTCCTCAAGGCTCAACCCTTCACCCGTTGAGAAGATGCAAAGGCATCCACATGAGTACTTCACTGATTTCAAGGGGAAGTTTTCAAAGGTATACCTCTTCCGTATCCATACTCCTTTATGTCTGTGTGTGTGTGAGTGTGCTAGAGCAAACATACTATAAATGTTGTTCTCCTAGATTCTTCAGTACTTCAGCTTTGTAAGTTAGGCCCCTAAATGGGTCACAGTTGTGTTATAGTAAATGCTATATGAATCCTTTGCTAAACAGTTAAACTTAATCTACTGATTAAGTGCTGTTACATTTAAGTACTGTTAAAACTTTAGGTCTAAACAGTCGGTCAAGTCTGTGTCTCAGTTTAGCAAGGGAGTCTACTCTGAACCTTGTGACAAAATGAGAGGGTCTTTCTTATTCCTTTTTATCCTTATCCTTCTCTAAACTTATCATTTTCTCCCCCCTGCATACCTAGCCTCCTTATAGACAACTTTTGGATTGATTCTGGTTTTAGACTGACTGATTCTAGATTTTAGTTTGCTTTTTCTCTGTGTGCTTTAACTAACTAGTAAGTAGTAGGGTAAACCTTGCCAACAAACTTTGTTGTGCTTTTGCTTTTATATTAAACCTCTTTTTGCCGATACCTTTCCCAGTGATTCTTTAAGCAACTTTAAAACTCTCACTTGTGACAGCATTAATCAGAAATAATCTGTACATGATTGCATGAATATTGATATTCTTATTTGTAATATGGTAATGCCTAAGAGCTTTCAAGTCATCAACTCTGCCACGTAGCAAATGATAGTTTTATTCTTTGGGAGAAAAAATGTAAAGCAAAAAGGGGAAATAAAATAAAAAATAGATTATATAAAATAGAAAATAAGGAAGAGGAAGAAAGGGAAATTAAAAGGAAGAGGAAGAAGAAAAGGAAAATGAAGGGGAAAAAAGGAAAAAAGAAAAAAACATTACATTTTTACTGATAACTTCTAAATCAATCAATGTACTTTTTCTTAAAGGAAGAGGTGTTTAAATGCAACAAAAAAAGCATAAATTTTCTGATTATTTTTCTCTTCACTGTCTTTATGAAAGCTGCCTTTACCCTAGCACTAAAAGGCAAATTTCCATCTCAGTAGCATGGAATATACTATTGCACAGTATAGCAAAGAATTAATTCTGGGTTAGTAAGTAGCAACCTGGCACACAGCCTTTTTAAATGGAGGTCTTTTTGATACATGCAAAAAGTAAAGACAGTCACTACCTAAAACAATGCACAGAAAAAATGATTATTATTACAAGAATTTCAGGTACAATTTTAGCTGTAGTGTAATCTGGTTTTTGATAAGGAGTCTTAAAAAAAGATTAAGTTTCAGCCACTAACATTAATCTCTAAGCATTGGAATTTAGTCTGAATCTTTCACAAACCAGATTGTACCATCCCTGCCTTTCAGGTATTTTGTCACTGTCTCCATACTTTCTGTATAGTCAGAAAACAAATACAGGATTAGAACCACTCAGGATCTAATTCAGCATCGCACCTCATAAATATTTCATACACAGATGTGTTTCCTTAAAAAGGTGTAAGCAAAGTATCTGTAAGAAAGTCAACTATTTCCTCTTGTCCCATTCCAAGCATTTGAAAGCTCCCTTGCAGCAGGAGTCTAGGACTGGAGAAAACACTTATTAGTACAATGAAAGGTGCACAGTGAGGCAGAGACATCAGTAAAGTGAATTCAAAACTGAGGTAGTAATAGTAGTTCCTTCATAAAGGACGAATTTCTAAGAAAACAGTTCTGTCCTATAACACACAGAATTTCCCTTCCTCTTTTAAGCTTGCAACGATTTTATTCGAACTGTGTTTTTGTGGCACAAAATTTACTGTAAGTTCCTTCAGCAATAGGGCAGGGGTTTTTTAAATGCAATCCTACCTAGAAAGTGATTACTTAATTCTCCATTCGTTATGCCTCAGTTATTCCAATATTAAAACTACTAGCAGTGATTACTAAGAAAACTCTCTGCCAGCCACACAAATGCAACCTGAAAGTCAACTTGTTTCCTTCCCTTAGTACAGTAATAAAGATTTTGCAGATCAAATTATACCTCCATTACAAAAGTGCAGCTTCATTGTCTTCTGATTGTGTTTTCAATGACACCTGTGGTATCCTATTGCCATCAATGCTTTTATGCATATGTAATCTTAGATAACTCACTGGAATCTTCTTAACCTTGTCCTAGACAGTGCTCTAAAAACAGTCGCATCATGCTCCTCTTTTTTAACGTTTCACAGAAATTAACACAGAAGAAAATAATTTAGAAATCCTAAATTTTTGGTGACTGCTATGGTGGTTTTGGCAGGAGTAGAGTAAATTTTTTGCATAGTAGCTACGATATGGCTATGTTTTGCATTTGTGACGAAAATAGAGTTGATAAGTCCAATATGTTTTCATCATTGCTGAGCAATGCTTACACGGAGTCAAGGTTTTTTCTGTACCTCAACCCAGCCCATCAGAGAGGAGGCTGGAGGTGCACAGGGAGTTAGGAGGAGACACAGCCAGGACAGCTGACCCCAACTGACCAGGGGTCCATACCATAGGGTGTCATCACCAGCATGTAAAGCTGGTGATAGAAGGAGGGAGACAACGTTCAGAATGATAGGATTTGTCTTCCCAAGATATAAAGAAGCCCTGTTTTCTTGAAGGTGGCTGAACACCTGCCTGTCCAAGGGAAGTGGTGAATTAATTCCTTGCTTTACTTCACTGGAACACACAGTTCTTTACTTTCTTTATTAAACTGCTTTTACCTCAAGCCGTGAGTTCTCGATTTCACACTTTTGAGTCCTCACTATCCCACCAGGGGGAGCGAGTGAGCGGCTGTGTGGGGCTGAGCTGCCGGCTGGGGTTAAACCACTACACAGTTCTTGGTAGAGAATACCCTCTTAAGAAGCGTATACATGTTTGGTCAGAAGAACCATGCAAGACTTAATGGTTGTGTGGCCTGAAAGTCAACAGATGTGTGCATTGCTCAAAAAACCCTTCTGCAGAACTTTGAAATCGAATTTGCACAATAATGTCCATTCATGTGAAGGAGGAGCAGCTTCATGCACAAATACAAACTTGAGAGTACACACACTGTATAATATGAAACCTAAGATAGAAAACTGTTCTTCAGCACTGACTTTTAGATTGTGATCATACTTTAGTATTTGTGCTTTTTCTGTTCTAGAGAGGAAGCTATTGGAAAGCCATGAGCCAAATGATGGATTTTAAAAGTCATTTTGGTGCAAAGAGATGAAGACTGGCGTCTAATGAGTTCAGGGTTTTTAGTGTTTCAGTTCCAAATTTCCTGTGGAATCAATTACTAAGGCTGAGTTCTTAAATACCTTTTAGAAGACATTTGTTCTAAATTCGTCTTGGATCACTTCTGATCTTCAATATATACACCTCGTTCATTTTTAATAAGATTTTACTCATAATCTAATTGCAAAAAAATAATCTATGCAAAAGTCATGCATGCCTGAGGAAAGGACTGGTTTAAACTCTTTGGAAGAGGAAACATCTTTGGAGCCCATAATTACACATTCAAGTGCCATAGCAACAAAAACATCTTTCCCAAAATAGTCCTAGAGAGCTGTCTTATGTGCACATAAACTGTTCAACATAGCTGCAACATTACATTTAGTTGGATGAATTAGTTAAGATAGATTAGTGTGTCAGTATCCTCATATGATTTGTTCATTTGTTGCTGCTTATCCTTTTTGTTTCTCTTAAAGTCATATCAGTTGGATTTTTATGTAATTTGGAACATTCCAAAAATAACAAAATAATGATTGGACTGTCAAAGGACATAGATTAAGCATTCTAGGCAATAATGTTTATAATCTTACTAAAAAGCTTTCATGCAGAAGAATGCTCTGTTTCTTTCAGATCGGTAATCTAAAATTTCATTATACAGTCTTATCAGCATGAATGAAATGAGGAATAAATATAGTAGCTCTTTAAAAAGAATCTCTGTGCAAAATGCAATGCATTTTGAGGATAAACATTTATTTTCAAAAACACTGTTTCAAATCACTTATTTTTTTACTGTTACTGGTGAAAATGTTCTCATCAAAAACTGGTTTTTAAGAAAACAGTAGAAAGAAGTTTGGGGAATGACTTTTTTTGACAATAAAAGACTATTTTTTTTAATTTTTTTTTTAAGTTCTGAAAAGAGAGTGGAATCATTCCTGATGCTCTGGGTCTCTGTTCCAGCACTGGTGAAGGTGTGGAACCAGAATAAGATAAACTCTAAATATACTCAGAATACAGATGTCAGTTTTTCTCCAATGACAAGATAATCTAAAATGTTCTGTTACTATGAAGAAGAGTAACCAGATTGAATTAATTAAAAAAAAAAAATCCTTATGGTTATCCTGAAGGCCTAAGGAAAGTTACAACCTGAAAACTACATACGTAGAAGAAAACATTTAGTGTTAATAGAGGGTTTTATAAAAAAAAAACAAACCCTATGTGTCTGTATTACTTTTAAGGCTAATCAGTTTCAAATTGGAGTCTAAACGGTTTCATATAGATAAATGATAGCATAAAGCATGTGGAAAATAAATTAAGGTTCAAAAAACTGTTTTGGGTGCTGCCCAAAAATCCTTAAATTATAATAGCCATAATAGTAAGTTGAAGTTTGCAGTGTTAAGCAATCAAATATATTGTTCAGATTTCTTTTGAATACCTTCATTATCATCACGTGTCATTTCATCTGCCAGCTACTCCAATAGGTTTCTGCTTTAGTAGGTCTTGAACTCATCAATTTAAATACCCTATCAGCTCTAAAATGTCTGTGAAAGTCTAATTTTCTATCCCTGATTTGTTTTGCCTCATGCCATAAAATCACAGATACCTCATATAACAAAGCCAGAAGTCTAGCTAAGGGCAACTATACATGCAATGCAGCATAATCAGAATGAAGAGAACTCATTTAAAGAACTATTTTATTAAACTTGGTTTACACAAACAAAACAAATATAAATCTGGAAGATATTCACATGAAGGTATTTTACACCTTTAATGGATGAAGTACTGCATACAAACAACCTCAGCTGTATTGGAACCAGCTCTGGTCTGAGCATTCAGTCAATAATTCCCTTTCAAACAGCCTATTCTACACCTTCCACTAGATCAAGTTGCTCAAAGGCCCATCCAGCCTGGCCTTGAACTCTTCCAGGGATGGGGCATCTGCAACTTTTCTGAGGAACTTGTTCCGGTGTCTCACTGTTCTCATAGTGAAAAATTTCTTCATTATAGCTAATCTAAACCCAATCTCTTTCAATTTAAAGCCATTTGCCAGTTTAAAGTGTTTGTCTTGACCTTCATCACCATTATAAACAACTGTCATGGTTTTCTGATTGTGCACTATTTGTGAAGCAAAGTACCTGTATATGCAGAATACTCATTTGATTTGATTAAAATAACCAGCATTTTAAATTCATACCAAAGAGTAGAATCAGATACAGGCATAAAATTTCTGTCTCTTAACTCTCTCTTAACTGTCTTAACTGTCTTTTAACAAATTGTTACATTACATCCTAACAATTTCCTAGCTCAGTCTCCAAACCAAAATTATTAATGTGATCTTAGCAAAAATTAATTATTAAGAAAAAAAGAAAAGCTAATCCTGGAAAAGTAATGGTGAACTTAGTTCTTAACTCATGTGCTTAGAAGATTTTACCTAAACTTTATTAAAGCGTCCAAAATTATAATCAGTCATCACAAAAAAGCACAAAAATGTTATTTGAAGATACATGAGGAAAAGAATTCTCTTTCCCTCTCTCTCTCTCCTCCTCCTAAGCTTTAGTATGTGTTGAATTGTTATATGACTTGACAGAAATGTCACAAAACTATCTTCATTTTCTGAAAAGAAAACTCAATTAACTTGCGGCCGTACTTGTAACCCAGAATAAATCAGTGATTCTCAGCATTATACAAAAAAGATAGCACCTGGAAGTTGTGAGATAAAATAATTTTTTATATCATTTTTTTAAAAAAAAATCTTCTTCAAAGTATTTTTTTTTTCAAAGAAAAACTTTGATAGATATTTTTAGGTGAAAAGTAGGCATTAAAAAGGACTCTACAAGTCCCATACACGTAACAGAGGACAACAAATTAAATATTGCAACTATCTGCACCCAAGAGAAAAGGTGAGACTGAGTATTGAAACTTTATTCATGGTTTTATGGAATGCTACCAAATGTAGTGCAGTCAGCAGGATACATCTATAGAAGCAAAGAGGTGTTCAAATGCGAATTCACGCTCATATATTAGGAGCAGATATTTCAAATTCAAAAAAGCTCAATACTTTAGCTTTCACTCACATGTTTAGACATTATATACAGTGAATAAATAGTCAGTGATTAAAGGAGAAAACTGAGTTTCAAGCCATTAAATGAAAGAATGAAAGTCTATTTACACTTGCATGGTCCAGATTCATTTTCTGATTGCAGTTGTTTTACTGGTTTATAAAATATTCTACCCAACTGTCTATCATCTTTTCCATGCTTCTAACAAAAGAAAACAAACCATCAGGAACTACTACAAATCATTAATTTATATTTTTCAGCCTATCTTTTCCTAATTCTTGCAAAAACTGTCCTCACTGTAAAATTTTAAAATTGCCTTTGAATCATTGACTATGGTCCCTATCAGAAATGTTACACTTCCAGAGGAAACTAAAGAAAATAATTTCTTCCTGCCCTAATTATTCAATGAGTTGTGATCAGAAACTTGATTGATAGCCCTTAAAATTTTATACTAGAATTACTAGGAGAATGCTTTTCTCATTTACATGATGTTGGAATATGGTTTTTAAATTACTAGACTCTAGGCCTATTTTGTGTTAATGAGCTCCACACAGTAACTCCCAGTGTAAAACTTTGCTTTCCTCTACATTTTACAATTGTCCAATGGCACTGCAAGTCACAGATGAACATAGAGATCTGGTTCTCTACAATAGGATGTCTAAAATTAAAAAAAAAAGTATTTGTTATGGGTTAATTTATAAATTATTGCTATTAATATTTTGTTATTATTATATCTTCCCCATTATGAAGACATTATTGCTATCTATACCATTTCAAAATATGCCTTCTGACTTTTTCACGATGATGCATTTTCAAGAGAACTCAATATGCTCAGATTAGCCCACCCACCTACTACAGTCTTTTTATTGTCATTCTGCTCGGGAGCACAATAGTTGCATTGTATCCCCCAACTCCCCTGCTGTTGTTCATCAAAACAATAACCAGAAATTTTTTGTCTTAATTCACAACTCATCTGCAAAGGAACAAGTCCTGCTGTGATGACCAGGGTGCATTAATAGGCAAAAGGTATTTGAGAATGGCGCAGAATAAGCATCATGCAGGCTGTGGCAGAAGCATGAAAACTTCTTACCTTGCCTTACAAACTGAATAAATTACACCTAAAAACAAGTGACTAGTTCAATTTCCCTGTCTTTTAGTTTTCAGAGACTCTAACTGGCTTGCCAGAGACCCTTTTTATGTAGAGTTTGTGGTAACATAAATATCTAGCTGGCACTCAAGTGCTAGACTGAGTGCCAGACCGTGGTACAGTTAACTATCAAAATGATTTTCGGTAACTGTAATTTAGAAATTTCTTGTGAAGTTTGTTAAGTAATGTTTGCTAGATGCTTATATTTACTAGCAAGAAAGTATTATAAGCAACCATCTTGCATATGGATAGAGATATGTATGCAAAAATTATGCTTATGGATGAGTTTCATTAATTGCTGTTGAAACATATTTTTAAAACAGCTTTTGTTTGTTTATACATTTAAAACTATTCCACATATTAATCATTCAGGCTGAACTGCTTTCTGTTGCACAACATTTTAAGAAATGTTTAACAAAACCATGCGGCAGAGAAAGAGTATGGATTCAGATTTCAGCAAGTGTATTACAACTAGTTGAGGGATATTGTCCTACCATTCACTTGATAATCCATGCACTACAGCCTGGGCAAGGTACTATCCTGTGACAAACTGTAGTTGTCACATATTCCACACCAACTACATCTACTTTATCCTTTTGAGTCAGAGCAGTTATGTGGTTTTGAGGCAAATCCTTCATCCTTACCGCAAGTTGCTCACATTCACAGTGTACTTTTGGTACTCATAAGGTGGTTTTCTACCTGGGAAAAATTAGCAGAAGCTCCCATGCAGACGCACACTAATTGTGCTTGAACCTCTGCTGGGTACATAAGTGTTCAAAACAAAAACCGATTTGTTGAACAGCTTCAAACCAGCCCATGAAGAGATATTCAGTGGATGGAGATACTCCATCTGTTGTCAAATCTTACCTCTGCCTACACTGGTTATGGCAGTGTGAGGTCTATCTGAGCTCAGGCTGCTTGTATCAGGTGACTATGAACAAATTAGTTCTTAATTATGTACATATAGATAGATGTGACCATAATACATCCCTGACTTTCAGAACTAAGTTTTTTAAACTTCTGGTAGCTGTGTTCTCCTTTTCCTCCTCCTCTCATGAGTTTTTTTAGTTCAACTAATTTATAACTTCCCTGTAGGTGGAATAAAGTACTTAGAAGGTCAAAATATTTATCTTAGTTTGCTTATTATTCAAATTTCTCTGTCTTAAGTTTTGGTCATGTCATATACTCTTTTCCCTGAAATGCATCATCTCAGTTTTAGTAATTTCCATGCATATTAGGGATTTGGAAGATGAGTGTTGGGCTTGTGAACAGATATCAGAGAATCAAATGAGTAAAGAGCAAAAAAGTTGGAGTAGAAATAGGTGGGGGAAAATAGTTTTAAATATTTAAAAGAAAAATACACAATTATAAAATTCTGTCTAAATATAATCCTCCTCATTAATCCTGGACTGTTATTACACGATTAATTTTCTGAGAGTTAAATAACATTTATAAATCACTACAGTATTCAGTTACTAGAAGTTCCTGTGAAGCTCCTTTTTTTAAGCATCCTACTTCCAAAGTTGATACTTCAGGCATTACTAGTAAATATTGCAAACAATTTTAGGGAGTATGAACAGGGGAACAGGCTCCCAGGATCATTAAAGAATTTTAAAAGCAGAACTACAAAAGGAAAAGTAGGAAAAAAGCCCACATTGCTTACATTTTTAGACAAATCATGACAGCCCAAACTGATTGATTGGCTGTTTGAAACCACAACAATAAAGTAATGCAAATTTAGTAGGTGTGAAGCCTCTTAGTCAGCTGCTGTCCAACTGCTACTTAGACTCTATGTCTAATTTATAATGACAATTTGATCTGGCAAGTATTTGCAGTGTAACTGTCAGATTTTTAAAAGCTTTAGTAGATAAGAGCTACCACAGTTTCTTACAGTTGTGTGTTCCAGCAGTCGCTTTCAAGAAACTTTTGGCAGTGAGCTGCATTATTTTATTACACTGGTATACATTTCTTAGTAGCTTGAATCCATTAGTTTGATAAATTGACCCAGAAGTGTCCTGACAGTCTGTTTCTCTGGCTAAAAGTCAAGCCTAGTACCATTAGCCCAGAATGAACATTTGTAGTACACTTATTAAATTTCCTGGTAATTAATATTTTTCCTTAACTTTTAGATTTGAACACTACAGGTAGGTATGGAATCCATGACATACAATTATGTAGGATGCATACTTTCTAACTCTACTTTTTGCACTGTTTATATAAAAAATGTGTTTTGAGTTGAATAATGAACCAGACTTTCAGAACAAGACTTTTTCAATCACATCAATAGGTAAGCTATTTAACCTATTATAATTTTAAAAAATTCTTCAGACGGAACTTTGTATAAAATTTCCATAGAGTAAAATCAGTTTCAGTAAAAAAATATTAATTAAACTGTTTCACCATTCTAAATGGCATTTCTTTTTACTGATGTATGCAGTTGAACTATTTAGTGAAATGCCTATTGCATTATATTCACATGACTCTCTGAAGATCACTGAATGTTATTGAGTGACGTGCACATTTTTCCAGTATACATGTTCCTGTCCATACACAATTATTTGTGCTGCAATGAAGAATGGAAGTCATAACTCTAGAAATTCATGTTGGGTTGGTTTTTTTGAGTATCCAAGCAGTCATGCAAACCACACAGGCTGGCAGGCACCTGAATAGTGTGACCTTTCTGAGCCTAGTCCTGGCACAAGTCAATGAGTATCACGTCTGTGGCTCTCCAGGCTGCCTCAGAGCCCCAGCCTGCTTTGGGGGAGCTCCACCAGCAACACCTCCATGTGCTCTAGTTTTGGAGAGAGAGAACTGAGTGCTGGAAATATAATTTCCCCAAACAAACAATTTCTAGCAGTGATAATTTAATATGACCTTACCTTTAAGTTTGAGATTAAAGATCAATCTTAACTTAGTGTCATATTTACATATCTGCTATTTCGCTTAAGTCTGAAGCTGTTTTTTCTGTTCCCTATCAAGTTACTGTTCTATAATTATTCACATTGCAACACTGTCTGACTTAATATTTTCCCCTGATGTTAAAATATTGTTTCATTTGCTGGCTCTTCTGGGTGTCTTGTTCTCTCTTCTCAGTCAGCAGACCTGTGAGACAAATTCAGAAGTGATACGTAAGGTGTTGTAAGATAGATCACGTAATATTTACTTGAATTCCCTCATTATTTCATACTCTTCATAATGTGAAAGGCAACGTAACACAATATAACTCTCATACAAAGTAGTTGAAAGGACTTGCCTAAGCTAAAGAATCTCCTTCAGTAAATTATACTTTCTCCTAGCTGTTTATTGCATGACCTAACTTTGATTTAAGTACAGAAGGTCCGAGGCAGAGAGTAAGGTAGTAGACACACATCCGAGGTAATTCCATTAGTTGTGGTCACACTGGCAAGTTCATAGATAAACCATGCACATGTATAGTCTCTGTGGGGGCTAGTTCAGCTCATAGGCAGGTTAGCTATTTTAATTGCAGGTCTGCCTGGCTACAAGTATTTATGAGACATTATGCTCTCAAGTGAGCAGAATCAAGCCATCCAAGAATGACTTTTTATGGGAAATACAAACGAGACACCCGCTGTTTTATGCTGAATCAAAAGGCACATGTATATGAAAAAACTACTGAACTCTCTGGATTGTTTCCATTATTTTTGGTATCTCATCCTAGTAAATTAAACAGAGTTGACTGTAAGATATTCTATCTTCATTACTCCTCAGTTTTACCTTGTGCATCACATCTGAATTCAATTCTATGCGTTCAATTGAACTACATACTTATGTTTAGAGAAACACAAGTATTTTGATGGCAGTCTTACCCATCAGGTAAAAAAACATGGTATGTTTAAAGCTAATTTTGCTTTAAAGAAATGTTTCTATTTCCTGCAAGAGAAAGAGATTTGGTTTCTCCAATGGTCTATGTGAACTAGTCTAAGTTGTCAGGATCTAGAAGAGACTCTGGTACACAGTGCCTGGTGACAGAGAGAGAGGGAACAGAAGGTGAATCAGGGTGTCTGGAAGCTATAGATAAAATACAGAAATAAATAAAAGTAAATATATGAGGAGGAAATAGTGGAAAGAGATTGTGAACATGAAAGCTGAAGAAGAAAAATGAGGTGGATAGTTTCTCTGGAGCATATTGGTATTGCCTCTGCTGAGAAAAAAAGTTAAAGCTCAGAGAAAGTGGCTAGGTACCTTCTGCTTTAAAAATTTTTGGAAAGAGTTGCAGGAAAAAGGAATTTAATTTTTAAAAAGAACAGGTCTGCAAGGGGGAGTTTCTGCACTACTCTGGTGGTTCAATCCTGCTTGAATATATCCCCCAGGTATTCATTGCCTTTCATGATGCTTCATTCCAATAACTCATGTTACACTGAGTAACATGGGAATTCAAGTATACATTAATAGGCTTTCCATATTCATTTTTCCAGAAGGTGGATGTGTTTGGAATAGAACCTTTGCACTCAATCCTCGTTGTCACAGGAAGAGTGCAAATTGTGTTGTGATAAATTCTAAGCCTATTGTGGAATTTTCAGCAATAGAGATTTCAGTGTTGCTGATATGATCATATTATTAAATAACGGATAGCAATAAAAGAAATTGCACTACAGTTTCATGCAAATTCTCTATATTTGAGAATTTTGTACCATATATAAAGTCACAAAAAAAATAATAAGAGCCATGCCTTTTTGTTTCTCTTGAATATAAAAATATTTGAATGCAAAAGTTACTTTATGTCTAAATTAATCTTCATCTTCCATGCTGGTCAACTTACACTCCATGATACAGAGGCCTCCTGCAATAATTGCTTTGCACAAGCATCCTGCAGTCATTCCTTAGCTTGGAATTGTTTCTGGAGAAGTATTAATATATGATTTTAACACGCAGTTTCGCTGTTAGAAAACATTACTTTTTTTCATATTTTAAACTTGGACCGTCAAAAAGATGAACATTTTCATTCTGCTCAATTTCAATGCAAGCATCAACATTAAAACCAGTTTTGGTGAAGCTTCAGTTTTTTCTGCATTATAGAACAAAATGGCATATAGGAGTAATTTTTTTTTATTGTTTTCAGGGGGAAAAATATTGATTGTCCAAGTATTTTGGGTTGTGGTTCTTTAAGAAAAGGTTACATAGTTTGCTAGCTCTAATAATTTATAAACACTCTTGTCTGTGATTAAAGACACACAAAGTACTAACCTGGAAGCAACATTAGACTAATAAGTACTGACATTTTGTGTTTACAGCAGATCTAGGATTTTGCAAACTCAAGATGATAAGAAATTCAATCTCCTGCACTGAATTGATCATGTTGATGTGCAAAGGCTGTTAGCCGCAGAGATACATGCTTGGTTTTAATAGTCTTGTCAATATCACTTTTTCCCTGCATGTATATAATCCTTATAGTTATTCCATAACAAACAAACAAACAAAAAATTTAAAGTGGTCTAATATTTTATTTTATATCCATAGGTATTTAAGTTTTGTAATTCTAAGTGTTCCTCATCCTCTCTGAGGCATTCCCTTAGTGTATCTCAGGTTGGGGTGTGGAAAGGCCCCATTGTATTCTCTGGTTCCTATTCAATCAATTAGTATACACTTAGGAGTTACTCTTCTGTGGCAGACCTACCCATAATTGAATTTATGTCAGATAAGATGCTGTCCTTATACATCCACTGGGAGCAGAAACATAGACATCAGCCGTAAGGCACACAAAGATTTTTCTTCCCTAAAATCTCAGTGAAACAATAGCTATTTGCTTTCAGAGTATTGTCCAGATGCTTAAACATGTAAGGGACAGATTTACTGGACTTCTAAGAATATTCAGTCACTGCTCAAGCTGATAATATATGAGATCAAGCTATTTTATTACATGAAGATGATAGATGGCAATGTTTTTCCAACTTATATAATCATCACTGATGTAAGAACCACCTATGTACTATCTCAGCAATTACAAACATTGGGGCAATTTACAATGGGTTAGGGGCATTGTTAATTGACAATCATAAACTCAAAATCTGAATGGGCAGATCCCTACCAGTTTTTTATCTCAAGAGGACTGAATTAATTGCAAAATTACAAGTCTTTTCACATTTATAAACTGAGAAATACACAGCATGAAAATAATTTTTTTTATTAGCATAGTGTAATTTCCTTTTCTGGTTGTAGATTTCATTCTGAATATATTCTAATGGGAAAAAAACTGTTACTATCAATAAATTATATGAGGGAAAGACAACATCTAATTGCAGAATGTTCCATTCACAGGCCCTACCTCTCTAGCTCACAGAAAAAATGAAGTAAACTGGACAAGTTGACATTCATTCATCCGCATGGTCTCAGAGCAACATAAGAATTCTTTGTGACAAGAGAATCAGCACTTGCTTTTTAGTCGTTTCTTTGCACCCTCTTCATACAACTCTTGCAGTACAAAAGGGCAACAAAGTTAGAATCTGTGCCTTGGTCATAAGGTGTTGTACAACTAAAAGTGAAAAAAAACCAAACAAGCAAACAACAAACCAACAAATCTAAAATGCAATTAACTTAGATAAATTAAATTAAATTGCAAAGGAGCTACTGTATCATCGCAACAGGTATTCTGATAATATCCAAAGAGGTAGTGATTAACAGATCCATCATTTTTCTTGCATAAAAACAAAACAATGGAAAATGACAATGTGTCTTTAATACTTATCATATTGAACAGTTAAAAATTTTCATATTCTGAAGGATTTATTCAATTATGGGAAAAGATTCGCTAAAATAAATAAAGCATTTTAGCTCACCCTGTGAGAAACTCCTATTAAGGACAAATGTTTGAGCCAGAAAATTTCTTAAGCTTCAAAAATAAACTGTATGGGTAAAGGAGATTCTTCAAAATGCACACTGAAAATGTTTGATTCCTCTTCTGTTTTTACAGATGTAAATCATATTTCATTTAAACTGGCTTAAGAAAGTACAGGATTGAGGCCACACTGTTTAACCTCACCATACTCCAGTTTTCAATTGATAGTCCTTAATTTTTTATTTTTATTTTTTTACTCAACAATTTACAATAAGTCTCAGCAGTTAGAATAATAAAGAAATACCCTATAGTCAGCGACTGATTGTCTCTTGATTAGATACTGTTCCAGACTGCATTTGTTCACATCACTTGTTTCTTTCTATTTTCAGGATCCACAATTGCAATCAAATTTCAGACATAAACAAATAATCACAGTCTACTTTAGCTGAAAGAAGAGTTCTGTTTACACAGATTGGAGTCCTACTGTCTTTTTCAAAGCACTGAGAAGGAGGTTTTGCCATACATATAAAGAAAAGAATCTGAACCTTTAATTTCTCCATCTGACTTAGTGCCACAAAGTCTGACGAGGGATTCTAGATCAAGTGGAGAGTGTGATACTCTGTAATATCAACTCCCATCCTAAGTAAAAATTATAGTTTATTCTTGTTCTTAAGGAAACATTCCCAGGCTCAGGTGTCCCCTGCCTGTAACGTTACTATCATGAAAACCATCTTCTTAAAGGAAATGCCTTTTAATTTTTAGGGCACTTCAAATAGTTCTAGATTAATGTCATGGTTTAACCTCAGATGTTGAGTAAGTACTATGTAGCCATTTGCTCATATTCCCTGCCTCCTGCCCCACAGATGGGGAGGAGAATCAAAAGAGAAAATGAGACCTCATGGGTTGAGATAAGAACAGTTTAATAAGTGAAAGGAAATAATAATAATAATAATAGTAATAATAAAGGTAAGAGGAGGGAGAGAGAAAACACAAGAAAACAAATGATGCACAATAAAATGCTCACTGCCTGCTCCCTGAGATCCAGCCCATCCTCAAGTCATGATCAGCTCCTCTGATCTGAAACTCTCCCAGTGTATATTCCAGGCGCAGTTTGGGTCGGCCATTCTGGCCATGTTCCTTCACAGCTTTTTGTGCAGCTCCTTAATAGGAGTGCTTGAGATACTGGAAAGTCCTTGATCTGGAGTAAGCACTGCTTAGCAACAACTAAAGCATCAGTGTCTTATCAACATTGTTCTCGTAGTAAATCCTAAAACCACAGCGCTGTACCAGCTAGTAAGAAGAGAATTAACATTGTTCCCAGACAAAGCCAGGACAGCTAATAGCAGTGCAAAATAAAAATAACGGTGATGCAAATCCTCTTTCTCTGGCTATAGTATAATTTAATACCTTTTCTTATGGGTAAAATAGAGCGTGTTTTAGAATGTGAGCATTTTACTTAATTGACACATTTTATTTTCCACATGTTCTTCAATAACTGTCAGAAGCAGAGACTATTCTTTTACTATAGGATTAATCGTTGTCAAACACAAAACCAAAAGAACGTAAAGGAACTTGTCAAACATTAGTAAGCTAAGCTCTATAGATTTAGCATGCATTAACACAGAATTAGTGGTAGGCCATCTTTAATGCCCACATATCATTATAAATGTATTCAAATTTCTATGTCCATTCTATGATTTTACAAATTTATTGAATCCCTTGAAGTGGGTGGCTAAGAAGGTTGGCAAAAATTACAGAGTTGGCAAATGAGTTAAGAATTAACTTGTTCATTGAATACACTCAAATAAATATGAAATTGTCTTGCTCATAAAATCCATGAAGATAGAGTGATTAATCATGGAGCACTTCCAAGATTGCTCATTGTGTGGACCCTGATCAGAGCAAGAAATAAGATGGGGCACCTCTTCTTTCATCTGAAGGTTTTCAGACTGTGTCCACATTCTGAAGGTAAACAGATATTTCAGTAGCATATATAATGTAGTCTACTAGCAATCATGTTAAAAATGAGCTTTAAAGAAATTACACTGCTTACCTATGGAGTACTGTTACATTTCCCCGGTTGACAATCATCCTTTCTTAGTCAAACACACACCACAAGCCAGATTTTTAGCCAAGATGAAGGTTCCACTTACTATGCTGAAATAGAACATGTCACAGTCTTTCTATGGCAAGAAAAAAGATATATCAATGACAACTTTTTTTGAAAAAACCATCTTGGGCCATAATTCCTTAAAAGAATGAGAAGTATGCTGTGGAAAATGCAGAACTGTAAATACAGAACACAATATTTTTAACTTTGATTAATAAATTAATCAGAGGAAGGGTCCTAGAGCCATAGAGGCAGACCACAAACAGTGTGCTCCCCAAGGAAGCAGGGGGAGCCAAAAGAATTAGCCACTGCATAAGTGTGAACACTGAGACCAAACATGGAAAGAGGACTCTACAGCATGAGGAGCAAGACATGATCTGAAGAACCCAGGAGGTTCAAAGGGCGTGGATTGAACCATATTGCAAAGTAAGAAAAGTAAGTGCACTTTGCCAAGACCAAGTTGTATCAGGTTATGTTTTTCTAGGCATAATACTAATAAAATGTAACTGGAATCACCAGCACATGCTTTGTGTTTAATATTTGTTTCTGAAAACTTAACACATAAAAGCCAAAATTTAGAGTCCAGAGGTTTCTAAACTCCAGGAAGTATTGATAGTCACAGGTGTCAGTATCTGGGTCATGTGTTGCCATCTCTCAGGAAAGGATGCACCTTCTGTCCCTGATGAGTGGCTGCAGATGCAGGGAAACTTAGTTTGAGAGTGAAACTTAGTTGGAGAAGACCCGGCAGTGCCCAGCCAGGTGTGAGAGAATGAAATGGTTAATGACTGAAACATTGTTGAAATCACTGAAAGACTTTTGTCCACTGTAGCAAACTGTAAAGGAGCAACTGCTCACTGAAGCCCACCCCTCCCTGAATATGCCTACTAATTTGGACTGTGATGGGAACTAGAGATAAGATAAAGGTGATACTATTGTCCAATTGTCCCAGGAGGAGAATGTATCCACAAGTGTGAGTGACTGGAATGCTAATGGCTCAGACAATCTGGTTGCAAGCTGAGGATGAGCAAAGTAACCCCCCAAGTGCTGAGGGCCTGCACACCTGGACACCAGGACACGTGGACTACAAGCTGGGTGTTGGACAAGATAAGGAGAGAGCCAAATCCTGTGAGACCGGTTAGTGTTTCTTTGATCTTACACAAATAACTCAGCTGTGATAACTCCCCTCCAGTGAAGCACAGGGATAATTCAAGCATAGCCTGAAGGTATTCTTCTCTGCTGATCAGCCATAATGGGCCATAATGTACTCAAGGTTGTGACGTTTTAGAAGGTGTCAAACAATCCTGAAATGTCTCCTGATCCAGTATTGCATCATCCATTGTAAACCTCCTCACCCCAAGGCAGGTACTGGGTGTTTCCACCTAGCCTAAGCACAATAAAACCCCAGTGGACTTCTCTCACTACATGGGCCTCCTCTAGCCACGCTGAGCTTCCCTCGATGGCTCCAGACTGCAACCATCAATTTGACAAGACTGGGACTCTCACCACCAGGAAGACCACAAGAAAGTCAATGGGACATCTTCAGAATCCACAGAGTGGTGATATTTTTTCTATTTAATCTGTCTCTTTGTCACTCTCTCCTCTCCCTCCCGCCCATTTTTTCCTTTATCTTTCTATCTCTTTCTGACACATATTTGCTGTTAAATAAAAATCTTTACTATTGACTTTGGCATATGGTCTCATTTGCACCTTAGTTCAGACAAAGGCATCTCTCATAATTTTAATGACTGGTGTTAACCAGGGAGGACTTCGCTGTGATTCTCATAGGATCCCTGGATGCCTTAACACATTGTACTCAGGAAAGAAAACAAAAGACAAAGATTTAGGCTGATATCACAGTGAGAACACAGGATGGCCACAGAAATTAATACAGAGGGTGATCTTTAAAATATCATTAAATCAATTCTACACAGATCAATTCTCACTGAATTCATCTAGCCTCCTGCTCACTTTGCTTGAGCAATAATCCTATTTGCTGCTATTCTCAGTGACCCTGGGATAATAACACAACCTTTGCTTCCTCCACACATCTCTTGACAGTAATGAGTTTCCCTGTGCATGTGCACTTTCAAACCCAGAGTTAATAAGGCAGTCACTTGTTTATTAGAGACAATAATATTTGCTCCTGTCACTTTATGTTGTACTGTGGCATATTTCAAGCAACAAATTTCTCTTCCTGGGAGAAGGTAGAATTTCACTATGTTCAAAAGTTCTGAGTTACATGTCACGTATGCAGTTTTGTTCAAGCCCACAAAGAATGGGACAAAATGGTATGTATTTTGTTTCTCTAGATCCAGAAGGCTATCCTTTGAAGACTCTATTTTCTGGTTAGCAAATAGAAAACTACATTGAGGGGAAAAGAGTAAACACAAGTCAATATTTTATGGGACAAGACATATAATATGTGTGTTGAGGACAACCACACATTAACATTTGATGCCAATGGTTTTTTAGTTCAAACAGGTCTCCCGCCATATCAGTATGAAAATTGATTTTCTATGCTAGTTTATAATTATATTAATTAATTTTAAACATGTTATTTTTTTCTTTCTGAATTCCCTTTAATAATGATAATTCTTTCACAGTTTCCTACTTTAAACTGTCACCCTTTTAAAATAGCCTCAGAAAACAAGTGGTCATTAATGTAAACAGTTCTTTTCCTCAGAGATACATGAGACACTGTAAGACAGAACCAAACATCTTCACTGTATGAAGGTTAGTCCCTCTCACGTGAGCTTCATTTCTGGTAAAGCTTAAGAAGCACAATCGCAATACCTTCAGTAAACCACTTTTGCTAATGTGCTAGCTCACTTCATCTGGACACTGGGTCAGTTATACAGAAACAGTTTCCACAGTCCCTAAAATTTGTTCTACAAGGCAGAATAACATGAAAAGGTTCCTTATTCCGTATGACTGGATCACAGATCAGGACAATGCTTGCTCAGAAAGAGAAAGGATTTCTCTCTCTTTCTTTCTTTCTCTTTCTCTCTTTCTTTTTCTCTTTCTCTTTCTCTCCTTCTCCTTCTCTTTCTCTTCTCTTTCTGTATGTCTTGTGTGAAACAATTCATAATTCAGCCCCTATTCGTAGCTATAAAGCACTGTATGCACACATAAACAACAAAATATTATTCCTATCCTTACTGACTTAAGAAGTTTACATAATAGCAAGTATACTTCTAGCTGTTAAAATGCTGTTTTATTTAAAACTGTCTATATATTTAAATAGATATAGGAAAATGCTTAGACTTCCTAATCCTGAATTTTGAAAGTCTACTTGTCCTTTAATGGAAACTTTAAGCAACAAGACAGGGAAAATAAAATATTTGACCTAAAAAGCTATAATGCTCAACTGATTTATTTAGAGTGCAAAACTAAATTTATTTTTTTAAAAAAACGACAGCAGCATGTTCCCACACATACATAAACTATGTAGCAAAATATATTTTCCTGTATTTCAGGATTTTATTATAAAACTAATATTTTTTATAGTAACTACCTCTTCCCCCTACTTTTCCTCTGCAAGACACTATAGAAGAAATTAAATAATAATTTTGCAGCGTGCATGTTGAAGCATTACTCAAGCAAAATTCCATCTGAGATCATTTGGATCTGTCCATAAAGTAAAAATTAATAAACTACCTGAGCTGAAAGTCCTGTGAAGAAAATGAAGAGATACTTCAGAGTTTTTGGCATGTACATTGTATCTGTTCAAGCAATAGAAAAAAAACAAGGATATTTAGGTCCAAAACTGAGTCCAAAACTACAAAATAACCCCACTAATTTTGTCCTTTCGTAATTTGTGCTTTTCACTGACTCTTGAAAGGGAGCCAGATAGGTTTAAAGGCCCATCTTCAAGGTTGCACTTTTGTAAATTATCTTGCAGTGTCAGGACTGACTCTCTGAGAAAAGGTTTTTTCTGTTGTGTAGCAAAGAGCACTTGTATTTTTTTTGCCAATCAAAATAACGATCAGTGACAAAGTAAGATACTATTACTGCACAGAAAGGAACAGAAATATTTTTTTATACTGAAATTTTAGGTGCTTAGTAATTTTGGCAAGAAGTTTTTTCTTTCTATAGCACTATTATATTCATGTCATTTACAACATTCAGTAAATACAATAGCAAAGGTCTCTAAACCTATTTAACTGAAGGGTGTAATTTACAAAATTTTCATGGAAAATATTTTTTACTAATTCCAGAACAAAAAAATTCAATGTGAAACTTCATATTCACAGTAATAGCTCAGAGAATATTCTGTTCCATGTAGATCATAAGGGATCATATCTCAGCCTTCATTAGCAGAGCCTAAAAGAAATTTGTATGTTACCCAAAACACTCATCCAAAATCAATAAAATTCAAGCCTAAATAATCATACCTTTATTATACAACATTTGGTCAGAATTAAATTTTTTCTCACAACACAGCAGAACACAAGTTATATTGATAACTCATTATAAACACTGTAAACCACTGATTCTTACTTTAGTTTTATATAAATAAATTTCTATACGACTTCTATGTCTTTACTGTTGCTTTATAAAAAAGGCTTCAGCTTGGAAGGACACTATTAATACTTGATTGTCTACTAACAGTCATCAATCATTGAAAATACAAGCATAAAGAACCCTGGAATAAATGATGAGTAAATATCACCACAAGCCAAGCTCTGACTTTCTTCCTCAGTTTTCACTCAGCTTTCATTTAGGCAGACCTCTTGTGAAAACGGTGGAATTTATTACAGAACCATTACCTACAACTTAGTGTGTGGTTTAGCCTCAGGTGTCTGCAGGACAGTTAGACTCCCATTGTTTACTTCCTCACATTGAAGAATGATTGGTAGGACATGAAAGTTTATGCGTCCTTCCCACATGAAAGGGGGGTTTCCTCAAACCCTTTGTGTTTGATTGATCTGTCAAT
Source organism: Anabacerthia variegaticeps (assembly GCA_035583185.1). NCBI lineage: Eukaryota > Metazoa > Chordata > Aves > Passeriformes > Furnariidae > Anabacerthia > Anabacerthia variegaticeps. The sequence goes on along the minus strand of JAWWEW010000041.1, from coordinate 40,759,149 downwards.
ACCCCAGAAAAGTCAAGATACTTGTGTCTGACCTGTCTGTCGGTGTCCCATCATGGGGACTCCACTGATGAATGCACTGTATTTTAGCAATGCATTGTCCCCACCACTCATTCTGGAAACTACAAAGGTCCATGAGTCACCTTCAGCTTCACTACAACCTCAATTCTGTGAAGAGGGTCAAACACACTAGTTATAGGACAAGGCTTGATCCTACAGATCTGCTGCCAGAACCACAACAGATATCTGCTAATAACAGCAGATCCGAGAGCTAATGGGATGTGTCACTCACCAAGGACGTGACATAGGACCATTCCTGGCATGCACAGTGTCTGTTATTCTGGAGAGTCAAGGTATCAGTG
>JAWWEW010000041.1:40694962-40758780 GCA_035583185.1 Anabacerthia variegaticeps | reverse complement strand
ATTTATTAAAAAAAAAAAAAAAAAAACAAAAAAAAAAAAAAAAAAAAACCAAAAAACCCACAGCTAAATGATACAACTGACAACTATTGAAAAAAAATGGTGACTCCTCTTCCAAATCAGCAGAGATTGATATGTCTTCAAGAATACTCTAGTTAACTCATCCAAGTGAGATGCAAGGTATTAATATGGAAATATTTGTTGAGTTCTGGCTGCAGACTGCAGACTGAAGTCTGCAAATATCCCTGACTTGGAGGTGATGCCTAAATGCAGATCTTCTTCAGCTCATACTGTTGTCTGTTCTCAGATGGATTTCTCTACTGGAGCTGTCCTATCCTGCAGAAATAATTTTAGGAGTACTGCAAGAAGGATTTGAGTCTCAGATTTCAGCACCTTATGTTCAGAGCTCTGAGGAACAGATTCACCACCTTTGGCCTAAGCACTGTCTAATTACTTGTGCAGCTCTAAAAACAGTGCCAACAGAAAGAGTCAATACACTTTCACAGAAAATGACTAAGACTTGGTGATTTATCAAAGTAGGACTTAGGTGCAGATAGGCACTAACATGGTTTTGAACCAGAACAGGCAAAAAAAGGGAATTATTTTCTTGACTATTATGGTGTGGTTTATTTTTTTGCATACTGTTTCTCTCTCTTATCTTTGCCAAAACATCCAAGTTTCATGGTTTTTCTCCTTGTATTGTTCTATCTGGTTCATTTCTTTCGCTGAGCATCTTGTTCTCTTGAATTTCTATCTCACATACTAATACCTCTTCTGCATTGTGTGCATTTAAGACCTCAGGCTCATACTAGACAACAAAGAAATAATAACAGTAGAACATTCAAGCTTTCCACAGTTAAGCATCTCTCTGACAATGGTGCATAAGCCATTAATTGCCATAAAAGGTTTGCATAATTGGCTCCTGACTCCAGGGAGAGATGCAGGAGCTCAGCCTTTTGTCAGACAAGGTACCAAAATCCTATATTTTTTGGAGACTATATTCCATTTCTTCAGTCACATTTAAGGCATTTGGGAAGAAACCCACATTTTAAAGGACAAAGACAGAACAAATCTGATCATTAGTATACAGTAGTTTGGACACAGCTATGGATGAAAATAGGTTTTTTGTTGTTTCATTGTACCTTTTTTGGTAAGAAAAGGTACCAGGGAACAAAAAAGTTACATGAATAGTGTTTCCATCACATATGTCTTATCCTAGAAATGCATCCAGTACAGAAATCAGCTAAAAGTCCAAACTACCATTCCTTTTTCATTATTTTCTTCTGTTATTGCTCTCAGTACTCAACAGGTCAATTACAGACTTCACCTCACTGAACCAGCTACAAGATTGTTGAAATCTATAAAGCACCTCTTGGCTCCATTTCTCTCAAAACTGATAAGTGGTGTTTTCCCAAGATCTAAAAGAGATTATTCATTACAAATGTATTGATCTGTTCACAACTTTTTAGCTGAAAGACTTCATAAAAGGAACCTCCACTGTGTGCAGATTTATAACTGTAATAATATCTTTGAACTGTATGAGAGACAGCCAATATGTATTTTATGAACCCACTATTTGAAGCTACTGTACTTTAAAGTGGTATGCAGAATAGAATGAATGGTTTCATTTTATTTGTCTTACTTAAAATTTTCCACTTATCTGTGCAACTGGAAGATTGAAATCATGGATTCCTTACATATCCCACAAAGTAAAGCCACTAGCATAGTCAGCATCTTCCCTCCTTAGCTGAAAAAGCAAGTATAGCACGTCTATAGCAAAGCCTGTTTCCAGCTAAGTATTTCAGCAAAATCTCATGCCAAGTTCGGTATCTTTGCATATTTCTGTACATTTGGCATACTGTTTCTTGAAACAGTCAGATGTTATATTTAAAAAGTTATTATATGTACTTTGAAATCCATGCATAAAACAAGGTAGTCAGAAAGCTTCCATTCACTCCACTACTTTTTCTGCAGCAGTAACGACCCGAAAAATGTGCGCAGTCTCTACAAAGTGTGCCTCTTTGTTTGCTGAGAAGGCACAGGTAAAACCCCACAAAACTCTGCCAGGGCCCTATAGGAGGATGGGGTGAACAAGAATCCTCTGTATCAGCAATTTCATCTCCAAACCACACCACTGTCAACAGCATTTGGGGCAAGATCTCACAACCTGTCCAGGTATCAAAGGTTTATGTGGTGAAGCTATGTATAAATGTTTCTATGATTGACTGATGCTAAAAGAATCTGCTCTGTGCCAGCAGAAATAGTGCCAGAAGATGAAGGGCGGAGCGGGGCCATGTTCTTGGAAAAATGGATTTGGAGACACCCCTCATAACAGCAACAAATCCCTGTATGTCCTGATCACAGTGGGAGTTTTAGAGATGTGTGACCAGTTGGGGCTTAGCAGTTGAAATCTTTAACCTTAGTAACTAAGGTTTTAGTACACTACAGACCTAAATATACTCTCTTCTGTTTGATTTTGTATTGTCAGATTTGATCTGCATCAACTCAGTGTATTTTAGGTCTAAACACTTTTAAAAATTACAGGCTTCCAATGGAAGTCTTTGCATCTAATTGCAGTGAGAACAAATGTGTTTTTCAATCTCACTTCAGCTGACAACCTAACAGCTGAAACTCTGCTGCAAACTAGAACTATAATTTAAATTTAAAAAAAAAAAAAAGTTTTTAATTGTTTGTGATATGGTAAACATCCACAGCTATTTCGCTGAAAAGAAATGAAGAACGAAGGAGAGAAGGGCAGAAGGAAGAGAGAGATACCATTCAATTGGGAATTGTGGTGTAATCATTCCTACTACTTTTTCTTTCTGGGTTTCCCAGCTTGATAGCTCCAGAAATTATTTTTGATGGCGCAGCATGGTGAACAATTTCTTAGATGTAACTAGATTCAGATTCTGCTTTTTTTGCTGGGAAGGATATTAATTTGAAGAACTTTGGTTTAGCACTTCACACTCAAAGCTAAACAATGTATATTTTAAAGCTTTTGATGGTTCTTGTATATTTGCTTGTAGACATGTTCCATTTGCCTCAATATTATTTTTCTCCTGTCCACATTTAGTGAGCAAAAAAAGGAAGAACCACCTTAGAATTAAAAGGGAATCTGTAATAGTGCCAGGATAAGCGACATTTGGTTTTCATTTACTTTGCTTCAATTATTCTACCCAAGGTCCATTCTATATGCATGTAATGGAAAATAGAAAGCCATGGAAATAGATAGAGAAGACTTAACAAAATTTAAAAAAATTTACCAAAGGAATGACGCAAGACAGCAACCAGTGAAAAAAGAAATATACTTTCATATTAATTTCTCTCTCTTGTTTACCCTTCTTTTTTCTTCTTTCATTCTGATTTAGTTTACTTACCCCTTACTGCCTGATCTCCTTGGCTAAAAAGACTACATTCACCTTCTCTCTTGCACATTAGCTCTACTAAAAGAATCATCTGCAAAACTGAGTAACTGTACCAAAAAATCACATGGAAGCATCATGAAGTAGGTTTTCACATCTTGGGCTTAATGTACTCTTAGCCTCCATTTGTGAGATTCCTGAAACAGCAAGAGCATCCTGCTGATGCCAAGACTTCCATGTAGCACCTCACCATTCTGCAGGTCCTGTGACAGTTCCACCATCAAGCCTGCCAGACAGGGTTGAAATTCTGAATGCAGTATATATCTTGCCTGCCAGAAGCCAAGATTACATTTTAATCACAGCTGCTAGAATTCTTCATTTTCCCCATTCTTCCCTCTTACATTATATACTTTACTGTGTCTCTTTAAACATCTGATTACCATTTATGAGGATTCTGGTGCTGCAAATGGGTTATTCCGCAACAACTGATTAACACCAACATAGTCAGAAGGGAAACTAAATTATTGCAGTTGTGTATTATTATGTGTTAGCTGAAATGATGGCACCTTTTGTCCTCTGGTTTTATGACCTTGTAGATACAATAGCTAAAAAAATTGACTGTTTAGTCTGGAAAGGTGGCAATGCGATTCAAGAAGTTAAGTCGAAGAGTTGTTTTATTCAAAAGGCACATGAGTTAGAATTTTTCCAAGGTGAAGTGTTATCAGCAACTCCCTTGATTAGTGGACCAAATTCCTGCCGTATCAACATGTGGAGAGCTCTAATGTTGCAGTGACAGTTTCACATCTGCCAACTGATAGCCTGTGACTTTTTGGCATGTTCCCATCTTCACAGCCCTGTTATCCACGCAATGAAGACAGACTATTTTCTTGTTAATTTAGGCTGAAACAAAACAGGGGAAAAGTAGGCAGAGGTTGTTGAAAAGTGTAGTCAGTAAAAATATCAGAGGGTTGGGAGGTTTTGTTCATTGATTTTTGGTTTCGGGGGTTTTTTTAGTCTTTTCACTTACAAAATTTCTTAGAAAAGTTCTGGTATTGCCAGCTTGGATGCATTTGCTGAAATGTTTATGAGATTTATGAATTGAGCTTCTGGCCTTTAACATTCATTTTTCAAAACAAAATCAAGTAGTATATCAAAGAAAGTAAGTGTGATCATGAAAAGGACCATCTTGCAAGGATTACTCCTGCAGTGTTTTTCTTTCCTTTTCTTCCCCTTTCTAGCCCTTGCTCTGAAAGCAAAACCAAGAAGAATATGAACATGACAATCAGAAGTGGATAAAAGGCTTTTTTCCCATGCCTTTTGTATAGAATAAACATTTATTAGACCCTATCACCTCTCATCATCTCCTGTGCAGAAAATGGAAGAAAAAACTCATTGCCTTTGTCATGGCTCCTTCTCAGGCACTAGAGTCCTACGTTCTCAAGGAGACAATCATCATCATTCATGCTGGCTGCTAGAGGAATCAGCTGGTCTGAAACCAGCACAATTTTCCATCTTCCCTGAACTTTGGATGGATGGTTAGTAAAAAGCCTGGATGTCCAAAACTTTCTAGAAGAACCTCAGTGGTCAGAAAGATATTATCCAGCTGTGTGGTATCAACTTCTTCTTGAGAAGTGAAGCAGAAGATGAGTAAACCCCAATGAAAGATATTTCCCTGTAAATACATCTGCTTTTCTTACGTACTTGGGTATTACTATAAATTGTTTGCTTAGATTTAAGGCTACATAGTCCTGTAATGCAGCAAATATATTCTTGTTATTCCTAAGAGGCCACAGGCTCCGTATGAGTGTTTCAAGGCCTCAGGGCTATGTCTTGTCTTAGTTTAATAATTTAAATTAGAATACAGTCAACCTGCCTGTACTTTTTACATGTCAGTTGTGTGTGAGACCCTCTTAGGAAGGCTTTTTGGAGGTACCAGCCTACAGTCATCACAGACAGACAGAACCTGTTCTTACTGGACTATCAGCAGTACTACTTAAAGTACCTTGAGTACCTCTGAGTTTTCCCAGCGATCAGATCTAAAGCTACATGATAGCAAACCTGGTCTTGAACATCAGCAGCCAAGCCCTTACTAAAGGGTTACACTCCAGACACAGAGAGGCACTTCATTTTGTCCGCAATGAGAAAATCCACAAAACCACAGGATCACAAAATCACAGAATATCCTGAGTTGGAAGGGAGCCACAAGGATCATCGAGTCCAACTCCTGGACCTGCAAAGGACCATCCCCAAGAGTCACACCATGTGCCTGAGAGTATCATCCAAATGCTTCTTGAACTCTGTCAGGTTTGGTGCTGTGACCACTTCCCTGAGGAATCTGTTCCAGTGCCCAACCACCCCCTGGGTGAAAAACCGTTTTCTAATACCAACCTAAACCTCCTGTAACTCAACTTCAGGGCATTCCCTGGGGTCTTGTCCCTGGTGATCACAGAGAAGAGATCACTGCCTGCCCCTCCTCTTCCCCTCAACAGGAGGTTGTAACTGCAATGAGGTCTCCCCTCAGTCTTCTCCAGGCTGAACAGACTAAGTGACCTCAGCCACTTCTCATATGCCTTCCCCTCAACGCCCCTGATTGTTTTCCTCTGGATTCTCTTTAGTAGCTTAATATCTTTTTTATATTGCACTGCCCAAAACTGAACACAATATGCAAGGTGAGGCCGCCCCAAGTGCAGAGCAGAGCGGGACAACCCATCCCTCAATCAGCAGGAGATGCTTTGCCTGATGACTCCAGGACATGGTTGGCCCTCCTGGCTGCCAGGGCACTGATCACTCAGATTCAACTTCCCATCGACCAAGACCCCCAGGTCCCTTTCCCAGCACTGCTTTCCAGCATCTCATTCCCCGGTCTGTACGAACCTCCAGAGTAGCCCCATCCCAGGTGCAGAATCCTGCACTTTCCCTTGTTGAAGTTCACATGGTTGGTGATTGCCCAGTCCTCTAATTTGTTAAGGTCTCTCTGCAGGACCTCCCTGCCTCTGAGGGAGTCAACAGCTCCTCCCAATTTTGTGTCATCTGCAGACTTGCTCAGTATCCCTTCCAGTCATGCCTCCCAGTCATTTATGAAGATGCTGAAGAGCACAGGGCCCAGGATGGAGCCCTGTGGAGCCCACTAGTGACAGATCACCAGTCTGATGTTACTTGATTCACTATTACCCTCTGTGCTCGACTCGTGAGCCAACTGCTCACCCACCACATGATGTGTTTATATAATTGTGTGCTGGATATTTTGTCCAGAAGGACCCTGTGAAAGACAGTGTTGAAAGCTTTACTGAAATCTAAAAATCAGCTGGTTTCCCTTGATCAGCTGGGTGGGTTACCATGTCATAAAAGGAAATCAGATTGGATAAGCATGACTTTCTTCTCATGAAGCTATGCTGGCTGTGACCAACGAATGCATTGTCTTTCAGGTGTTTTTCAATACCTCTCAGAATAATCTTCTTCATCATTTTACCAGGCACTGAAGTGAGACTGACAGGCCTGTAATTTCTGGGGTTCTCCTCCTTGCCCTTCTTGAAAATTGGGATGAGTTCACTAGCTTCCAGTCAGCTGTGACCTCTCTGGATTCCCAAGACTGCCCAAAAATCATCAAGACATCAGCCAGTTCTTTGAAGTTTCTGAGATGACTCCCATTAAGCCCCATAGATTTGTAGACACCCAGCTGGGGCAGCAGATCCCACACAATTTCAGGGTCAGCTGGGAGCTGATCATTCTCACAGTCATAGTTCTCCAGCTCAGGGCACTGAGACCCCCTTGGTCCATGACCTGTGTTGAAGACAGAGGCAAAGAAAGCACTGAACACTTCTGCCTTGTCTCTGTCCCTGTTTATGAGGTGACCGTCCTCATCTTGTAATGGGCCAAGGATATTTCTACAGTGTCTGTGTCATTGTTGGGACGGACTCGCTAAAAAGCAGGCAAAGATCCTGAATAGATAAAAGTGAAACTCCTCTTTATTTTTTCACACAGCTGCTTCTATATATTTCTTAAGTGTATGTGCACTAACATTATTGGTGCTCATTACACACAAACAATTACCTATTGGCCACAGTTACAAACACTGTCTCTGTACAAACTCATCCAAGTTTCTTATCTGCTGCTTCTCCTGAGTTCTCTCAGTCTCTGCAAGCTGTTTATCTTTACAGGTACACAGGAGTCTGGCCAAGGTCAAATTCTTCTTGCTCTGTCAAGAAATCCACAGACCTGGTGCAGTTTCCCACATGTCTGTTGCCATTAATATACTTGAATAAACTATTTGTATTTTCCCCCAGATTTCTGGACAGCTTCAACTCTGTTTGAGCTTTGGTCACACGAATTTTCTCTCCACAGTGGCAAGCAACCTCTCTCTATTTTTCCCATGCCATCTGATCTTGCTTCCACTGAGCATACACCTTTCTTTTTTGCCTTATTTCCAAGAGAAGATCTCTGTTCAGCCAAGCCAGCCTTCTGTCTCACCTGCTTGACTTTCAGTGTTTGGGAATTGCTTGCTCCTGTGCCCTTAGGAGGTGACATTTGAAAAGTGACCAGCACCAATAGACCCCAGCACCTGCAAAAACATTTTTGCAGGGCGCTTTACTTACTAATTCCCTGAGCAACCTTAAGTCTGCTCTCCTGATGTCAGAGGTGAGATTATGCTGTCACTTTTCCTCCTGTCAACAGAGATTTTAAACTCGATCACTTTGTGGTCACTGTGGCCAAGACAGCCATCAATCTCCACCTCACTCACAAAGTCCGCTCTGTTGACAAGCAGGAGTTCAAGGAAGGCATCCTTCTGAGTTGGCTCCCTTAGGACTTATTCCATAAAATTGTCATTCAGGTTACCTAGGAATCCTTTGGCCTGGGTTATACCAGCTGTGTGATGCTCTCAGTCAGTTTCTGGCAAGTTGAAATCCTCCATAAGCACAAGGGCAATTGATTTGGAAGTGTCCCTTAATTCCTCAAAGAATAATTTGTCAGCGTCATTGTCCTGGCTGGGAGGTCTATGGCAGACTCCCACAATGACATTCACATTATTTGTTTGCCCCTTGATTCTTACCCAGAGGCTCTCAAGTGTGCCATTGCCAACTGTGAGCTCCATACATTCTAACCCTTCTGTTCCATACAGTGCCACCCCTCCACTTCTTCTGCCCTGCCCTGCCCTGCCCTGCCCTGCCTGAAGAGCCTGAAATCCTTCCAGGACTCTGATAGTAGCAAACATAACTTTCTTTGTTTTCTCATGCATTTCTCACTTCTTTCATTATTGAGACTATCCATCTACATAGTTATAAAGAAGGTCACCACAGAAAATGTTTCATTAATTAGCTCAATCCACCTATCTATACAAACGGACATGGTAACATCGATTTCAATGAACACTTTTGATAGCAAAAGCTAAGTAAAACACCCTGGAAAATTTCGCGATACTGTGTTATATAGACCAGCTTATATTGTCACAGAAACTTAGCAGTAATAACCTCTTGGCATCTTACTTGTAAGACATACTATACAGCAGAATAACTACTAGCTATGAAGTACTCATCAGAAACTTGGAGGGCCCAGTTTAGCTTGATTAAAACCCTTAATATGAATTTTTAGCTCAGGCTGATACAAAGCCACAGAGTCATCATAGTTTGTCAGATAATGAACAGTACATTTCAAATTTTGGTTGTTCCCAGAATTGCATATATATGCAAAATTGATAAATTGGACATGTTAGGTAAAAAAAGGGAAATGCTACATTTCAGAACCTGAAAATGTCTAGCTTTAGTATTGATAGAAATATTTATGTAAGGGAGTCATTTCATTTATATCAGTTTTGTCAGACTTGGTGTGTTTCAGTTTGGATTTGCAGGTATGAAAGAAGAAGATTTGGCACTTGAACACAAAATATGAGGGAAAGCATGAGAGAAGCAATCTCAGTTGTGTATATACTGAATTTAAATAAGAAAAAAATAAAATTAAGTATTAAAATTGTCCTTAACAGCAGTTCCCCTGTTAATTTCAAAGGTTTTTTGAATTTTATTGCTTACAAAATGTCCTAAAGGCTTCCATGCTCAGGAAAGACAGGAACTTTTGAAAACATACATTCAACTCCTTTAAAACCAGCATTGTATTTGAAGTCCTCAAGTAACATTATAAAAAAATTGACTGAACTTTCCCTGATATCTAAGCTAATTTTAAATTCGTTTAATAATGCACTTGATAATGTACTTCAAAATCATGTACATAAAGTCACAAATAGACTTTATTGACACTGTTGACTCTTCAGCAACATATGCTGCTAAAGTTATGAATGCTGTCTTTGAAACTCAAACTTGACATTTCTCTCAGTGTTGGGGGTTTAACATGTCTTCTACCTTCAGCATTCAAAGATGACAAGGCTATCTACCAGATGTATAATCCTGGGAAACAACGGCAATTCACAGTTTCATTCACCAGTCAAATCAGACCTTTCAAACAGTAGGAGAAAGTCTCTCTGAGCATAGGGTTGTCTTTTGTAGAATGCTGGTCCAAGTCTGTTGCATGAGGAAATGAGGACTTCTTACATCTGAAAAAATGACAGACATCTGGAGTCACTGAATTTTATTATTTTGCCCCTCCTTAGAAAAACTTGGCAAAAAATGATATTTAACTCTGTCTCTCAGGAATCTTTTAGAATCTAATAATATTTAGCTAAAGTTACAGAGCAGCACATGTAAAAAAGCAAGGGAAAAGAGAAAAAAAAAAAACACAAAAGGGAAAAGCAATTTAGAAAGCATTTAGAATACTGCTCTGAGTAGCCTAAAGGAAAATCATAGAAACAAGCAGAAAATATTCATCTTCCATATTATGTTTTTAATGATGTCAAGAAAAAAAAAATCAAAACTCTCTAATTTAAACCCCGAGGAACAAGAAATAACTTTAAAAATTATAAAACTTTTAGAGAGGTTTTGTTCTTTTTTTCTATTTTAACCTACTCCAGACAGAGTGAAAAATAACCTGAAGTGACTGAGATTAAGGAGATCTATCCAGAGACCAGTTGTCTTTCCTGTGTCTTGTTCATCTGATGGCCAGTATAATGACCCTTTGAAGTTCTTTTATGCTTCAATATGAGTAATAGACTGAAAATGCAAATAAAAGTGTCCAATGCCATCCCCTCAGATAAAATTTGAAAACAGACTCAAATTCATAATTTATAAAAGCAGCCATATCCTCTATGTTTGTGCTGTTTTTACAGTACAAGTAATAGGTTGGGGGATTTTGGAACATTTTTATAGTCTCAAAGATTTCCTTCTCCTATACTGTTGAGTCTGTATGTTTAGTGGGGTTTCTACTATTTTCCAGGAAAACCCTGAATCTTGCTTCATTTTATGTGACTCTGGATTTTCTTTTTTTAATCACTGTCTACTGATACTGATATCCAGAATTTTCTTTAGTCTTCCTAGTCTTAACGTAAGGATAGGGCTTATTCTTACAGTTATGAATAACATTATGATGATGCAAAAAAATTGCCCCCTCCCCTGGCAGGATCCCAAAACTCAGCCTCCACTGCAACAATACACAATTCAATCCAAACTCTCTTCCCAATCTGGAGTTATTCTGTTCTCCTTTTTTTTTTTTTTTTTTTTTTTTTTTTTAGCAGCCATAACATTGAAGTGTCACGCCTCCCCTTACTTTTTATGACTGAGGGGGAAAACAATTCTCCTGGAAGCCTTGAATATTCAAATTATCAGGCTTTTTCACCCAGCTTTCTACCCTTGAACTTGGCCTCCTGTTTCCATTCAATTGTCCAGAATTTATGGGCTTTAGGCAGCTCAACCAAATCAGTCCCCAGGCTGCTCTGAAACCAGCCAAGCTCCAGGAATCCCACCTACATATTTAAGGTTTCATACAACAAAGGGGGAAAGGAGGGCAGAGCGGAGCTGACAGGTTAGCAGTGCTTCCCTTTATGATTCCTCAGGGGAAGAAAAATAACACTCTAATGATTTAAACAGCCTGATGTGTATCAAGCCTATAACTCATCACTAAAGAATTATGTGTAATATACCTTATAGCAGCTAAAAAATGCATTTGCCATAAAGCAATATTGTGTTATTCACCAAATACACTCCACAAATCCTGCCCAGGCCTGTTAGTAGGTGACCAATTTAAATAAGGTAAAGCTCTGGAGACTGGTTATTACTACATATTGTACCTTGTAGAACAGCTCTATACTAATGATCTACCTGAGAGAAATCACCTTTGCATATAGTCCCTTTCTCTGGTCTCAGAAACCTAATTTCCACAATATCAAGGTATTTTAGAACGTAGTTAATTTTTACTAAAAGCAAAGTAAATGCTTCTAATTTAAGGAGTCTCCACAATGTTAAACCTGCAGTGAATTGGAATAAAATGCATATCTCAGAGAAAATTAGTAATAAAATTTACATTGTCTTAATTAGAATTTAAAAGCAATACAATATATGCATTTGTATTGAGCTTTCTTAGTGTCATCAGGAAAGTTAATAGTCGGTTGATTGAGATAACTTCAGTCTGTCTCCACCCACTTGCTATGTTTTAACCCCAGCTAGCAAGTAAGCAACATTTATGTTGAGATAAGAAGAGTTTAATAATTGAAAAAAAACCAAAAAATAATAATAATAATAATTGTAATGAAAATGAGAGAGAGAGAGAAGGAGAGGGAAGAATAAAACTCCCAAAAAACAAATTCTGCAAAATACAATACCTTAGCATCCACTGACCCAACCAGTTCCAAGCAGTCATTGCCGCTGCCACACAACTTCCCCAATTTATATACATGGCATGGTGTTCTGTGGTCTGGAATATCTATTTGGGCAGTTTGGATCAGCTGTCCTGGCCATGCTCCCTCTCAGCTTCTTGTGCTCCTGCTTACTGGGAGAACATAAGAAACTGAAATGTTCTTGACTCAGAGTAAGCACTACTTAGAACAACCAATTCATCAGTGTGTTATCAACATTATTCTCATACTAAATAAAAACAACAGCACTGCACCAAGTGCTAGGAAGTAGGAAGAAACATACTAAGTACTAGGAAGGAAATGAACTCTATCCTAGCCAAAACCAGGACGCCATTTGAAGCTAGCACTCATGTTCTCTCTGATTCACAAGACATGTTAGAAGACAGGAAATTGATTCTCATCCCTGTTTGAAGGACATCTGGCATAAATAGATTCCAAAACTTGGGGATGCAGGGATCTGTGCTAGTGGTGCCTGATAAGGTTCATCAATGCTAGCCCACTTCACACAGGCATGACCATCCCTCACTGCTGCTGCCTACAGAAGGCACCTACCTTGTCAATGCAATATTTGCTTCTTGGCCAGCGGGCCTGTTGCCACCCAGCACCTTCTCTGTTGCAATCTTCCAACAGTCTGGTGTCTTTGCCTACCAAAGGCCTAGGAAGCTGATCAGGATTTGCTGTCAAGTCCAAATGAACTTGGCTCTGATTTGAGAAGGACTAGTCTTCAAGTGAAGCACCATGTCAGCAAAGGATGTGAGTCAAGGCTTGGGTTTGGCCCTAAGCTTTTCAGGCTTTCTGAACTCAAATCTGAGCTAGCAGGAGATGCAAATCAGTAATAATGTTTTCCGTGTAACTGTTATTCCAGTCACTCAGCCAAGCAGAGATGTTGAGGGTCACTACACTTTAATACAGACTCTCTTAACTTTCAGTGTTATTAAGACCTTGGGAGTCACTCAAGGTAATGATTCCAAATGGGGGGAAAAGTAAGGTAGATAATGGAGCCTACAGGCATGGAAGAGATTTTATTATTCTTGGGAGACAATATACAGAAATGTCAGACAGGACACTTACTGAAAAGTGCTGGAAACAGTGCCTTTACATAAAAGGGAGTAATGTATAAAATAAATTAATTGAACTAACATTTATTTTAATAAAAGTCAGAGGAATTGGGGAAAGGGAAAATTCTTATCTGATACTTACTTACTTTTCTGAAGGCTAACCTGAATGAAAAGTAATTATTGCTTTTGCTTTTTGAATCCTAAAACACTACAAAAGTACATTTCACCTGAACTTAGGTGTGATGAAATGAAGCAATGCTTCTGGTAACTACCATACTCCAGAAGCTCCCATTACCATGACCTAATTTTTCCAGCCTATTTCCCATCCTTCCCAATGAAAGCTCTTCCCTACAACTTCAGTATGGTTTATTTTGTCTTTTAAATATTAGACAAAGGTGTCTAAAACAAGCTCAGTTTCCAGAGGTAGAAAGCAAGCATTATTCTGTCTGCTTTTGAAAGGCAAGAAGAAGCTTAAATACCAATTAGATTACTCAATTTCAAAGTCAAAAGGCTTATTTAATATGATAGCATTATTATTACTAACATATCAAATGTCAGAATCACCATGTTAAGACACAAGTTTCAACTCTTTTGAAAGTGTGAGTATGTTTGCATATCTAGCAGAAAGTAAACTTAAGGACATAATCAAAACCATACTTGTCATCTCAAAAAGTAATTTATTAAAACAAAGTCTGGTAGGTGTCTGCTAGATTTAACAGCAGAAACATAAGGTAATCTGTCATAATCACAGACAAAGACCCCAGAATAGTTCTGGTAAACATTTCTTCTGGTCTTTCTAAGTCAGTGTTCCCTCTTTCTCTGTTCTGCAAGTTAATATTTAGAAAATCAATTAGAAAATACTCTTTTTAAAATATTTTGTGGTCAGGACTCCTTTTAATATGCACAGAATAGATATGTCAGTTATTTTTGTGGTTATGATCATCTAGTTGTTTTTTTCTTTTAATCAGAGTCATCTAATTTCCTGTCTTGTATTGATGTATCTGGGGCAAAATGAAGTTCCAAGAAAGTTCCACTTCATCACATTTCATTACAGGCCAGGTTTGTGTTCCTAAATTTTATAGGAGACAGTATGAGTCACCCAAGTCCTTGTAGCTGATTACTTAATATATTCATATTTGAGAATTGTACTTGAGCCAGTCCTGAACAACCACTCAGTTCACTGCACCATTATTTAAAGACATGAACTGTGCCTCCAAAGCCCCATCTTTACATTTCACATCCAGTTTTACTTTTCATTCACATAAAAGCAGGTGATCTGGCAATCAGGTTACCAGACTGCTTGCAAAGTTTTTCCTGCTTATTTTTTTTCCCTGGAATGGTCTCTGCAGGTTTCACATAATCACAGAATCATCAAGGAGATTTTTTGGAAGAGATTTTCAAGATAACCTAGTCCCACTGTCAACCTAGCACCACCAAAATCAACCCTAAACCATATGCACAAGAGTCACATCTGGACACCTCTTGAACACTTCCAGAGACAGTGTTTCCACCACTTCCCTCAACAACTTATTCCAATGCCTAACCACTCTTACAGTGAAAAAAAATTTTCTAATATCTAATCTGAACCTCCCCTGGCATAGCTTAAGGTCATTTACTCTTGTTCTTGCACATGAGACATGGCAGATAATTCACATATAGACTTCTCCATTCAGTATGGAGCTAGATATCAAAAATAATGAGAAAACTGTAGGGTTTAATACTATTTTCTTCTCTCTCATCTCTGAACAATCTTAGTGATAAATGATAAGCAAGATAATCTCTACTAATTTAAAAAGTGACTCCCTGATGTCCACTCCTCCTTCTGCAGGAGGTCAGTGTCTCCACAGGAACATAACTGAAAAAAACCACAGTATATCCACACCTCTGTGTTTTAAGGAGGGGAGAAGAAAAGAGGTGCCCTGTGCTGTGGCACCTGTTTGCAGCAAGACAAACAAAAGAGAAAAGACATACAACTTTTAACCACCATGGTGTGGCTCCCTGGACAGCTCTCTGGTGGTCCATCAGGAGCATCCAGAGCAGCACCAAGCTTCACTCACAGAGTTGATGGGCAGAAAGAACCACTCCAGGTTTCTACTCTGTTATCTTGTAGGACATTTGCTGTTCCTCATTTAACCAGTCTGGCTGTTCATCCCTTTAACCTCATCATTTATATATGCTGTTTCCAACACCCAAATAAACATTTGGTTATGATATTTTTACAGGTAGATTTCTAAACATCCTTCTCTTCCTCACATTCCTTCATTTGTTCAGGCAGTTCTGTAAGGTTTTCTCTTCATTAATAAGATTTTGTTTTTCAGGTACAGATTCAATTCTGTGTTAAGTGATATTTCAGCAAAGAGGAGACACATTTCTGAAACATGATGAGAATTCAAGTTCAGAAAGAAAGCAGTTTTGGGCATTGTGTTCTACAAGCAGAAAAGATTTTAAAAAAAATACTATCTCAGACCATAGAGCATTTTCTGGAGGACTCCTATCTTTGTAGGTAGGAACAACCTAGTATGTTCCTGATATAAACCACAGCAAAAGCCATAAAATCGGTTTTAACCCAGTTCATCTGGAAACAGAAACAGAATTAAAATTGTATATACATGAAAGAGGTATTGACGTATTATAAATCTTCGTAGCCCTTCATGTCTCCACCATTTAAAGCAAGGCAGGGCATATCTTTTGAGTTATGAAAAGAAGGCAAGCCCCTGAGTCTGCCTACCTGTCTTCCCATTTGAGACATGCACTTATCACACAATTGATGGCATTCAAAACAGGAAACTCAAAGTATTTGTTACCAGTTTTATTATTTGTTTACTTTGGAAAGCTGCATCCAACCCCAAAAAATCAAAACAACAAAAAAACAACCAAACAAAAAAAAAAACCCAACCAATCAAACAAACAAAAAACAACACTTATTCAATTAGAAACACTGAAAACAGTGGATCCTAAAAATCTGCTGTTTGTTTGAAAATACATTTTCTGTCACAACTATGGGATTGTGCTAGAGACCTGTTATGAGTATGTTTTGTAACATTAGAGGTAAAGATAAGCACCCTTTAAGAAATTATGATAAGCACATCTGTGATCTGTGTTGGTTTTCTTAAATATGCAAAATAACATTATAAACTATTTTCTTTCCTATCAATTAAAACTGATAAAGTATAGATAAATAGAGAAGTTTATCAGACAATAAGCACCATAAAGCTACAATTTACCTTTCTTCAAAATGTTTTAGTTACGTGTAGGCACCTTACTGAAAGAAATTGTAGGATCCGTGGTATCTTTGTACATGAAAACACAGCCAGTGCCAAAACCCATACTGTTCAAGGGGACTTATGTCAAAGTAAGGGATGACCAATGGAAGTTGCATTGAATTGAGACTTGGTATAATGTGAGTGAAATCTACACCTTAAAATATTTCAAAATGCCCGACACAGTCCCTTATGGAAAAGTACATCCATTTTGCCTGGCTGTGAATATAGATATGGACATTTTTATTTTTTTTTTTATCAGCAGATCCACTTCAACAATTGGAATAATCAAACCTGCAAAGATCTCAGAAAGAGTGATGTTAACATCACCATTTTTATTGTTTGACAAACAAAGAATATGATGTAAAGTCAACATTCCCCTACACTATGCTCTTTGTGAGATACAGATTCCAAGTCTCCCACAAACCAAGATAATTTGGTGTAATGTTACTGCTGTTCTACAGGAAGAAAAAGACCATGAAGTGTAGATTTATGTCTGAAATTGAATCAGGTTTTCTGGAGTTGATGCCCATTTAAATATCATTTAATCCTAGAAGATACAAAAGGAAACTACAGTGCAGGCAAATGTCCTATGAACACCATGGTATAAGGAAAAGAATCATCTAACCACTCTCTCTTTCTCTCCCCAGCACAGATTTTTATAGTGTTAGGTCCTTCACTTTAAATAAAAAATAACATATGGTGCAAAAGCTGACTATGAACTATACTTTTCACAACCATCTGCAGCTTTCACATTCTGCTGCTATGCTACCTTCAGAAATTCCGTAGACTGAAGCAGGGAGAAGCCAAACACATAAGGAAAGTGCCACTGTCAATGCCTCTTTCTGATATTAGTGGCACCATAAAAATGTTGGATTGTTTCTTAACCTAGTTAAGGAGTAGCAATGACTAATATACTGGTTCTTCTAATACTTATTTTTCTAATAAAATACATTCCAGTAATAACAGTATATCTTTATGACCTCCATCAAGTTAAGTGTGTTTGTACTGACAAGATCATATTACATCATAGACTAGTTACACAAAACCATCAGGCATTAAATGTACATAGCTGCTTGTCCTTAAGGCAAAGATTAACAATTAAAAGCTTAGTAATTCCCATGAAGATTTTTCACACTTTTAAAAAATACTGGTGTACATCATTGCAGACTCTGAGAAAATATCTTCTTTTAAGTTCACTGGTGTTTTTAAGGCTTGCATTGCAAAAGGAAGTGTTAGAAACACTTTTTTATGGGATGAAAACTTAGAATTTTGGAACAAAATGCAACACAGGTGAGTTCCATTAGTCCACTGAGTGTAAAGAAAGAAATAAAAGAGTACCAGTAATGGTAAAAAAACAAAAGGTCTTGTTTCACAGTGCACAATCATGTTGCCTTTGGAACTGAAGCACTTTCTAATGAGTCAACTTTACAAAGACGGAAATCAATTCTCTTTCGAAGAAAAACACCATCATTACCTAAAATTGGAGGGCATCACATCTTCCATGTAGTATTGGACAAAGTTATGTACAACTAA
Organism: Anabacerthia variegaticeps; assembly: GCA_035583185.1. Lineage (NCBI taxonomy): Eukaryota > Metazoa > Chordata > Aves > Passeriformes > Furnariidae > Anabacerthia > Anabacerthia variegaticeps. The sequence continues at coordinate 40,740,839 of JAWWEW010000041.1, read as the reverse complement.
ATGAACAAAGAATTGTTGAAAAAGTACAATGAAGGTGCTATTTCAGCCAAATGCTGGAGAGTTGTACACAGGGGCAATTATTCTTCACCTCTAGACTAAGCTGTTGTTAGTTCAGCTAAGAACCTGAACACAGGAAGGATGTCAGATCAGAAGAACTCTGAACGGTTTTAAGTATGCTATATACATATTTTTGTATCAGATATAAATGCCTTGAGTTTGGATTCTTTTTAACCTGGGTCCTCAAAGATGTCTCTGTGTTTGCCTCTAAACCATAAAAAGAGTATATTTAACTCATAAGGAGACCATATTACTCCACTTTCAATTAGATCTTGGTCTGACTCTTTATCAATCAACAAATTAAAAAAAAATAAATGAAATCATCACATCACTGAGATGTGATTTAACTTAAAGTGGAATTAATTGGATATATTTCATTTTGTAAGAAGGAACATGGAAGAAGCTACTATCCTAGAATCCATTTGGTTTATGAAAATACTAAAGGAATAAAAAGAAAATAATTTTTTAGGTTATAATATAATATAGGAATAAAAAGGGAAAATAAGTATATAAAAATCCCTGAATATTTATTTTGAGATAGTAAGCTCAATAAATAGCATAAATATTTTGTAAAATTTTGTAAAAAACGTTACCATTAATTTAACAATAAAACATACAAACAAAAAGCTGAGCAATACCCAGGAGTCTGTGGATAAATAAAGGGTTTTTCAAAGAACTGAAATAAGGCATAATTTGGAGAACACTTTGAATCAAAGGTTATAGATTTATTTTTTTTCAAATTCCCCTTTTAATAACACTAGTGTACCTGAAGAGCCAGCAGAGTTCAAGTGCAGGCAGCAATTGCTCATACAGTTTTACAGAGATCTTGAACCTAACTGAAAAGGCTTTGTTTGGTGTGGGGATATGCTGGAAATGCGCACAGGGGGAAAAAGCAAAGATGAGATGATGGGGGAAGAGCATTACCATGTGTGTGGTGTTACGTGCATGCCTCAATCTGTCTTCTGTAAAATATTTTGTCTCAGTGAATAAGCTAAAATATGATAAAACGTGATAGGAAGGGCAAGTAGGAAACCAAAAACTGAATGAGAATATGTAGTTCTTTTTCCTCAGTGTTCTGATCTACATGTTTCTAGAAAGACTGCAGACTAATTTTGCTAAGGCCGAAGAAAATATAGGAGAAAATTAATCACTCAAGTGCCCCACCATGATGAAAACATGGGGAAAGAATCGCAGTTTATCAGAAAAAGAGACAAGCAATATATCCTTAGGAGCTTTTTAAGACAGACAGCTGTGCTCATTTAAACTCTGAGTAGGTGACAAGCTGCAGGCAATTGATCTAATAGTATGAAATCTGAATGCTGCATGCAATTTCTAGGTGAATAGAAAATAGGCCTGCTTGTTCCAAACTTAATTACAGTTGCTTGAAAGGTGGAACCTGACAGGCCTTAATTGCTGTTTCACCTTCATGTTGATATGGAGAGAAGAGGCAGGGAGTCTCAGTTTAGTGTCTGGTCTAAGAAGCTAAAAGATTTCCCTGACGAATGAATACATCTGAAGGGAAAATATTTGACCAGTAAGAAGGTGAAACTGGAAAAGAGGAATAAATGCCTCTTCTTAATCTCTAACAGGATGGTGGATGCTGGAGTTTTGTGATCTTTGTGGGACTGTCCAGTAGACCTTAGATATGGGGAAAGGCAAGAAAGTCTGTCACTGGGAAGAATATCTGCAGCAAAAACAGAGGAGGTGGGAAAAAAAATCACAGTCTGCAATTATTGAGGTTCCACTCTGTTCTCAAGAAAGCACAAATATTTCTCTAGGGAAGAATTCCAATACATATTTCACCATGTAGAATTTTTGTCAAAAATGGCACCTATTGGAGGACTATTTCCTTCATTAAAAAAAAAAAAAATAACATGGTGTAACTTTGAAAAAATTAAAACTTGTATGATCTTCCTGAACATCAAACACGCTTTTGCACATATGGACCAGATACCTTATCTTGTACTGGAAATACCTGAGCTTATTATGGTTTTGATTATGTGAATCATAACTGATTGCAAACCCCTAAAATGCTGATGACACTGTAAGAAGATAGTGCTTGCTACGACCTTTTGAAAAGGTGGCTGCATTTGCACAATTGTAAAAAGTAAAATTCTGACAGACATCAGATGAAATCAGCAGGAAGGAAAAGCTGAGGTAGATCTCAGCATGGGACTGCTCAGGAACATGACGTTACTGCCCTTGCAGTGAACTAGCAACTGGTGTCATTAAGTGCTCTGTTTAGATGGACAGAGCAGTAATAGTTTCTCACTGTGTTGGAGTCAAGGAGGGTGAAGATAAACTGCTCTGAACGTTGTTCCATAAAAATGAATTAAGTGCTTGGCAGTTTGATGGTGAAAGAGATTTTACAATATAAATGTACTAGACTTGCTCTTTCTAATGTTGTTTATATTTCAATCCTGTCATCAATTTGCCAAAGTTGTTAGTAGTAAAAGGGGACTGTTTTAGGCTTTTTTACCTAAACCAAGAAATTTGCAGAAAGGGGGAAGAGGAGAAGAAGACTGAAATGGATGGTTTCAAGGTGTTGATCAAACAAATGTAAAAAACACTGGAAATTTTGGTTCAAGGCATCCTTGGGTTATTTTAGGGATCTTTAAGTATCTTCTCTTCCTATTTTCTAATTTATACATTCAAGTCTGAAATGCATGAGTTGTCATTTAAAATCAAAATCCTAAGTATTTCAATTTTTGAATGTTCCTAAACTGCTTCTATCTCTCCAAAATTAAATATTTTGACTTTAAAAAATAAACTGATTTAGAAAAACTTCCATTTTACCATTTTTGCTGATTTAAAACAAACATACAGACACAAATACCTAATCTATGCCTGATTTCAGTCTCCAATTACAGCCCTTTCCACCAAGTGAACTCAGTGCCATATAAAAATTGTTTCACTCTAAATGCAAGAGTTATTTTGATTGTCTTTCATGCTTCACTCTCCCTCTCTGAGAGATGCCAACATTTACGGTTGTCACTTCTAGCCTTGTCTTGCACTCTGCAATAATGAGTGGACTGTGTTACAGCAGGAACCTGAAAGGGCAGAAATGTAAATTGGAATGGCAGGTTCGCCACGTTCTAAGGAGCTGTGATGTTCAGTCTTTTCCTGCATGACAGTGAGGTACTGTTAGCTTTTGTAGCATCTTCACAGCCTTTGTATGTGGGGGTGGCAATAATTCAAAGCAATCATCCTGAATTCATTGTGGCTGTCTGTGTGTACAGATCACACACACATGCAAGGAGATGTTTTAGCCCTTTCTTTTGCCCTGGAGAGGGATTCCAGAAGAATCTAGCTATGATCTTTGCCCATGCAGTTTTTGATAAACTTAGAGTTATTCTACTCCTTTCTCATGAATCTGTTCAACACACTGACCATCATAACTGCTGTAACCAGTGCCAGCACAAAAGACAAACATTTTAATTTTACAGAGCCAGTAACAGAGAGCTCAGGATGTCCAAATCCAGTATGCTGTCTGCGAATCCAAATGAGAGCCATCTGTGGACATGCAGCAGGATATATGCTATCCTGTAAGCACTGGAGCACATATGAGGTTAATTGTTTCTCTGTTCAAAAATACCACTTTTCTAAGTGCATTATTATTTGTTTTGAAGATAAATGAAAAGAAAGAAACAATAGGTTGTGCAGACCAAAACAATTTTGTTAGGAAATAGGCATCAGAAAAATTGGATAAGTGCCATACTGCAAAGGTCATTTACCAACAGGGTATTTGAAAAATTAAAATGAGCATGTCTTTAGTACATATCAAACTTGAAAGAAACAATAGTATGTAAGACATCATGGAGCGGGGATAGAACAGAAATCCTTCTCCCTTCCTCTAGGGGTGCATTACTTAGCCAAACCAAATATTCAGAGTGCCAAAACCTGTGCCATTATGCCCTGACTCTGACTATGGAGTGGTTTGCCTCTGTGTCTGTCTGCCTCAGTGATTGTAAAATGAGTTATTGAACCAAATACCAGACAGATTTTCCAACATGTGGTAAAACAACAGGATATTAACAATTCTATTACTTTCTGTGTGTACTACCATTCTGAATAGCTTTCTCTGTGCCCTCCCTCAGCCTTCTTGCAGTGAGAAGCAAGGACTGTCTTGATAAAGGAAAAAGGTCTCAGATCTTCCCTTAGAAAAATTCATTCATATGGAATATTCTGAATTTTTAAGTTCATCTGCCCTATCCAGATATGACTGGACTCATTAAAAGAAAAATTAAAAAAAAATCTATACACTCAAAATCACATTTTTGTACCTTAGCAACCTACATGAAATTTGGGAGGAAAGCAGAAGCAAAGTCTGAAAGCGGAAAGGGCTTGCAGAAGGCAGTAGGAATTCATGCAAATTTAATGTAAATAAAATAGCTCCCAGTTACCCACAGGCATCAAACCTGGAAGAGATGGATTTTTGTCTGGTGATTAAGACAACTCCTAACTACTCTCCCAGCTGCTATCTACTCCTAAGATGTTATTTACTGAAGACTTAGGAAGATAGCATAGCTGGAGGAGAACTGAGATTTTCTAATGTGAACTAAATTTTGCAGGAAATTTAAAGATAGAGAGCAGAAAGAAGAAATATTTTGGAAACATCTGCAAAAAGTCATTCTGTCTCACTTTTTCACTTCATGTAGCAGGAGATGCAGGACCTATAAAAATGTCTTTAAAACTGCCACTATTCTTCATGTTTATATATATATATATACTTACAAATGCATGCATACATAGATATTCCTATTATGTTGTATCTGGTGTCAAAAATCAAACTTAAGGTATCTAAGTGTCTTTGGCAGACCAAAGATGGCAAAAAGATATGGCTATATCAATTTGCTAAAAATAAAGCAATTTGCATAACACTGTAAGAGAAAGTCACCTTTTTCATACAAAACAGAGGAATGGTTCCATATGTAGCTAAATATCATCCTTAATACTTGCAGGTCATGAATAACTGGGGGTTTGCTGTTGGGGTTTTTTGAGGTTTTTTTTGTTGGTGGTTTTTTTGTTGTTGTTTTTTTTTTTTCATTACTGTTGCCTAGCTTTTTTAATTAGCTTATACACACACACATCAATGTGACTTTTTTGCTAGTATATTTCAAAGCATTTCAAAGAGGCTTCATATGGTGAGGAAGCTTCAGAAAAATCAAGTGTCTTGTTTAAAGATATCCAGCTTACCTGAGACAGAGCCAAACCCTCTAAAACAAAAAAAAAAACTGTTTTTAATATCATGGTCCCAGACATAGCTCTCCATGTCACCATGGTGTACTGTAACATGAGTTTGACTTTGCAGGAGTTTAGGAATGTTCACTCATTTTAAGAATTGGTTTACTGTAGTTCACGTGTCATGAGAGGGGATTACATAAGAGTTTTGTTTAGTTGGTAACTTACAGAAAGAAGAAAAATGTCTCTGTTCTGCACAGGTTCTGTATACCAATGTCAAACAAGAAAGGAAATTCTTCAGGATGCTCTTAGTGTGAAGAGAAGGAGCACAGAAGAGCTGCTTCACTCATGTTTCAGGACTTCATATTGTCAGAATTTCAAGGCTTCTGTGACTCGTGACAGCAGAGCAGCATCAGCCCTTTTTGCGTTTTTACTCTAATTGTCCCTATTCTTCATCTTCCAAGATTAATTCGGAATAACAAATTAACAGCCGGTCCTTGCAATCCTCCATCCACACCATCTTTTGACATAGATCCATTCAGATGGGTGTGCTACTCTTGAAGAACTCTACAGTTTTCTACACTTGGCTTTAGGATTTGAATTAATGACATATATGTGCAATAGTTTCAGCACATCCTAGATGCATGATCTTCTTAAGACTCAACTGTAACACTTATATGTGGATAATTCCAGGCTTTCTAAATATTACACAGCTTGGTAAAAGCTGTGTAATGCCATTGATGAATATCATCATTGTTGCATATATGAAGTCTTACAACACCATCCATGCACCACTTAGAGATGGAGAAAGAGGACTAGTTCCAGAAACAACAGGTGTATAGAAGCTCTGTATATTTTACAAAGAGTGGAATATTCTACATAATTTTTAAATTAAATTATTACCAATTATGATGAATATATACATGGGTAAAAAACATGGCCAGTTATTTTGGTCTCTCTATGGCTAAATGAGAATCTATTCTGCTCAACTAAACCTTAAAAAATCCCATAATTGAATAGCTTCCTGTGTGAACACACTAAGAGATGAGGATAATATTTGTTGCATCTCAACTGCAGAACTGAAATAGAAGAAAAGCACAACTAATTTGTAACTTCACCAGTATTCTCAGATCTCAAGTCAGGTATTCTACTGGGTGCTAATCCTGACAAAGATACCCATTAACACTGCCATATGCCCAAATACCTGTGTTGCTGCATGACTACCAGGCCTACCTGGTTATCACTAGAGAACGTCTTGCAATCTAAAGGTAGGTTGATGATTTCAGGAAAATGAAATGTAGAAAGTCATATTCATCATGCTTCTAATTTCTTTTCGCAAACTGCAAGAAAAAATTTCAAGCAGCCACCATATATTCTGGGAAAATTGTTATATTGCTGAGACATCCATCTCTGCATTCAGTCCTCCTGATGCTTGAAGCCTGCTTTGACAATCTAAAGCAGATTGAAGACAATCAGCAAACTGACATCTCCAGGTAAATTCCACCCTGTATTTTAATATCAAAGCAGCATTGTAATAGTGCCAAATCAACAGCCAGTGGTTAAGGTGGGATACATACTCTATATAAATATATTTTTAAATGTTCTTTTCAGATTATCTGGTCAGAGTAGAGCTATCCTGGTTGTCAAAAAACAAACAAACAAACAAAAAGCATATGTGAAAACCTATTGCTTAACTTCAAAAATTCCCAGTGTCAGAGTACTGTAACTCTTACATTGTACAGACCCAACTGTTGAACTACAACTCCTCAGATTCCAACACAATTTAAATGCCTATGTAGAAGCATTTCAGGAAGAAGTGCAAAAACGAAGACTGAACAAAATGCTCTCCAGAGAAGCAATGTACACAGAGGTATCTAATCTAGGCATAGGTTCATTATACTGACTTTTTTTTTTTCTCATCTTAAAAACATTTAACTATATTTATGGTGATTTCTGCAACCTTCTAAGCTTACTGAGAGCTTCTAATCAGAAGCTTTTATTTGAGTTCATTACAAGTTTAACTCACGTAATTTTTCTGACCCCATTGCACATTTTCTTTCAATAGCTATTATTCACAACAAGTTTACACATCAGAGTGGCTTTTACCTTTCACTTGCTTTGAATAATGTGTTACTTTCTAGTAAGATTTAAGATATCTCTTCTACCTCCATTTATCATATGCACTGATTGAATTAATTTCAAATTAGGCTGCAGGCTAATTTGGACAAAATTCATTTCCAGCAGGGAATTTGCAGAGCATTTACTACAAATGGGTCTGCTACAACTGGGCATTAGCAGAGTACATAGCAGGTGTTATTAACAGCAACAGCAGCTTTAGGAGCAAAGATCAGGTGAGCTGATGTCTGAACACAAATGAGAAAATTCCATTCTTCTGCCTATCGAATAGCGATCACTTCACAATAGGAATTCAGTGTTTGCAGCTTCTGCTGGGAATACCTGATTGATGGTACTCCTGGTTGGTGCCACTTGTCAGACCATAACCCCGATGTTTACATTGCAGCACTGCCTGCTTTTATCTTTCACTTTCGCTGCTGCCGAGCTCTAATTTACTGATTACAAATTGATGGCCATTTTGGCATTACTGATTTTCTTCATTTAACATTCTTAATCTTGCTTCTCCACCCTGATCTTTATCCAAGCACAAGAGAGGTACAAAGTAACAGTTAAGAAACCACATAAAGAAACTTCAGATGTATCTGGCATACTTGCAGTATAGTAACTTGAATTAAAATAGGATGCTTCCTCTTTCATGCATGTTTCTTTTAATATTTTTTACTAAGAAATCTTCCAAATTGAGATAAGTTACTATAAATTCCACCTGAAATACAATTAGTAAGGTAATTAAATATTTTTACGCCTAGAATGGCAACATATTATCATTTTAAGCCTAATTTATAGTGAACATCAATGAAGACGTATCTGTGTGAAAATTTTAATAACATTGTGCAATGTGCATGAAACTGCTATCTATAATAGGAAGAGCATGACAACTCATGACAAATTAACATATTTATTAGTCAGCAAAGTTGCCAGGATAAAATTGCTGAAGAAATTCAAATAGTATAATGGGAAAGGTGAGGCTTAAAACAGATAAGATTATAGAAATGAAATAAAATTGGAATTAATGTACAAATTTGGAAGCATAGTACAATATTTGAAAAGTGAAAATATGCCCTTAAGCTGGAATACTTCACGCATAGTAAGTTTTAGAAACTGTGGAGATTTTTAAATCTTGTGCTAATAACATCAGAATTTCATATCATTCAGAGATAAAACTCCTATGTGACTGACACAGAAAATAAGTTTTATAGAAGAAAAATCGTAGAAGAAGGTGTCATATAATATGTTTATTTTTATGAACTCTGAATGTGATCCAATCTGTAGAGAAACTTTCCATCTTCCAGGAAGCTCAGAAAGATAATAAAGTGGTAGACATCCAGAGAGTGTTTCGTATGCCTAAGAGTAGGCAATTCATGCCATTTTTGCCCCTAGAATAATTACATGGGACTAGGTTATATGGCATATGTCCTGCAAAAGACACAGATCCTTTGAAGGGGCTATTAAATACCAGGATTGAGACCGTAGCACATCTATAATACCCGAGATGACTAAGCTTAAATATCTGAGATGTGTGTCCCTCACAGCCCTACATTCTCTCTTCTTTTTGCATGGAATTTGTTCTTCAGGAATCAATGCTGGGTCCAGTCCTGTGTAGCCCTCATTATTGATTGGGATGGTAGGAGAGTGTACCCTCAGAAAGTTTGCGGTTGACGCAAAACTGGAAAGAGTGACTGATACACCAGAGCGTTGTGCTGCTGTCCAGAGAGATCTTGACAGGCTGGAGAAATGGGCTGAGAGAACTTCATGAATTTCAATAACAGGAACTGCAAAGTTCTGCACCTGGGGAAGAACAACAAATACACAAATATATGCTGGGGGCCACCCAGCTGAAAAGTGGGTTTAGTGAAAAGAGACTAAGGGTCATTGTGATTCCCAAGCTGAGCACAAGTAAGCAATGTGTTCTTGTGGCAAAGACTTCTAGTGGTGTCCTCAGCTGCACTAGGAGGAGTTTACTTAGTAGGTCATGGGAGGATATTTTTCCTTTCTACGCCGCACAGGAGAGACTACATCTGTTGTATACTGTGTCCAACTCTGCATTCCTCAGTGCAAGACGGACATTTCAGAGAATCCAACAAAGGGGCCTAGAGATAATTAAGGGACTGGAGCATCTGTATCACAAGGAAAGGCTGAGACAGCTGGGACGGTTTGTCCTGGAAAAGAGAAGGTTCAGTGGAGAATCATTTTAACGTGAACAAATATCAGAAAGGAAAATGTAAAAGGAGAGCCAGGCTGTTTTCAATGGTGTTCAGGACCAGAGGCAATGGGTACAAACTGAAACAGAGACAGTTTGGTCTGAACATCAGGAAAAACAGCTTTTACTTAGCACTGGTTGCCCAGAACAACTGTGTAGTTTCCCTGCTTGGAGATACTCAAAAGCTGTCTGGCCATGGTCATGGGCAATTGACTCTGAGAGACTGGTTGAGCAGGAATTTGGACAAGATCACATCCAGAGTTCTTTTTCAACCTCAGATTTTCTGGAATTCTGTGAAGGGGAAATCAAGAGACCTCTTGATACTGCAAACTTTCAAACCACATCTCTACACACATGACAAAAAATAACAACATTCAAGTCCACAAGCTATGAAAATCCTAGCATGTGAATTTGGGAGTCTGTAGCTCTACAGTCTCTCTCAGCATAGAGAACTGTTATTAACTCAGTTGGTTAGAGCATGGTGCTAACAATACCAATATTGTGGGTTTGATCCCCGTATTGGCCATTCACTTAAGTGTTGGACTTGATCCTTATGGGTCCTTTCCCACTCAGAATATTGTGATTCTGTAAACTGTTTGTAACCTCAAATAATAACTTAATGACTATGTGCAATTCCTGAAGATGTTCTGAAGAAACTCATGCTACAAATGTGCAGCCACCTATGATTCAGACAAACCTACAAAACAGTGCATGTATTAAGCATATATTTACATAATCATGCAAAATACTCATCTGTATGCATAAAATTAGATCTGTAGGATACAACAGATAATGCCTCTAGTTTAACATGTCTCAAATTGCTTTATGTTTGGGGCTTCTTTCCAGATTAATAGAGGCTAGCTCCACAAATATTTCTTCAACTACTCTGGGAAAAGTTCCAGTGTTCCGTAAGGGCAATCTCTATCATGAATTTTATGCCAATGGTTTTGTGGACATTACATTAAAGCATTTTATCTTCTGTTTTACTTTTTGTGATGCAATTCATTAAGTACATTTCTTCCTAAATCCTGCTGTATTCATCCTGATTCAGTGAAGCCCTCAGAAACCAAGAAAAGCCTCCAGGATATATATGCTCAAAACAAACCTGAAACTCTGGAGAACATTAATTTTTCTTTACATACCAACGTACTGAGCTCAATTTGCTACAGTAATATTAAAATTAAACAATGAAAAAGCAAGGAACTGTATAGGAATTATTCCCCCTACATTGCCCGAAAGATTTTTCTTTTCAAACAAGTAAATTATCTCTATCTTGTTTGTAGCAAAACACCAACCATAAAAAACTTACTACAATACAATGAAGTCTGCTGGGCTACCTACCTTACATATTTCTCTACATTTGCTGTAAAATGCATGAGTAACATTACAAACCAATAAATGGTTATAGAAAGAAACCATGTTTTACGTATACTTTGTTACTCCGTTGATAAAAGAAGAATCAGAAAGCCTTGTTAGAAAGAATTAGAAAACCATGACAGAAAATATCTCATACCAGCCATGTTCCAAAGCTGTTAGATATTTGGCAGGTCTCAATATGTCTTGAATGGAAGCAAGTGAAACAGTAGGTGATACAAATATTGTAAGTATATAATTCAGACAGCCTTGCCATTGTTGAGATATTCCTTCATAAATTCTGATTATTTTCACTTTCTTTCAAGAAAACTGAAAAATTTCATAGTTTTGAATACTTACTTGCTACTTAGAAAAAAAAGAAAGTTGTTTGAAAGCAGTGTTAGAGTTATGTTTCAGTCTAACAGAAATTTGTGAGAGCTAATTCATTTTGAAAGGAGGAAAAGAGAAGGATAGAAAAAATGCTGTACCTTTCAAATATCAAGAAAGGTGACAACGGCCTGTACTATCATTCACAGTCCACATTTGAGGTCTGATTATAAAACAGTTCCTAGACTGCCTTTCCTATTAACCATATAAGTTTTCTGTGGAGCCATATATTTGCAGATCCTTATTTTATATTTCCATGCTTCAGATACCACTTACATACGGAAATTGTAAACAGAAAACAGAGCCATCACGCTTATTTTTCAAATCAGTTCCCCTTTATTTTTGAAGGGTGCAAAATGGAGCACATACTTGTTCACACCCCTACAAACCAAGTTTCAAATGAGTTTTTACTGATTATAGATCACCTGTGTGTTGCAAATTACTCTGTAACCATAACTGGTGTCTTGCTTTCGTTGCAGAACAAATGGAAAGGAGTGAGTCTGAAAAAGAAGGAACTTTTTTTTGAGGTATAAGGATGAAGTAAATTTACAGTATAAAGCTACTTTAAATTGAAAGAATTTAATTGAATGTTGAAGAAAGTAGCAGAAATTATTTCAACATTTCCTTCAAAAATATTTGTTATTTGTGAAACAAATAAGAAATTATGGTAATAGGCTTATCTATCTGAGCCTGTAATTTTTACTGGAAAACAAAAAGCATTTCACACTTCTCCATCAAGAAATTCTAAGAAATAAAGTCCATGGAGCATACATGAAATTTGCCTCTTGGACTATCCATAAGGCACTACACTATCCATGCATCATATAGTAACACAACAGGAAGTTTCCTGCTCACTAACTAAGATGCTTTTTGATATTTAAATGTTCTGCCAAATTATTCAATCTGCTCCTATGGAGTGTTTTTCTCTTTTGCAAACCTCCAAGAGGCTTATTTTGAGATTAGAGTGGGTACAACAGGAAGTATTTTTTTTGTTGTTGTTATTTTAGTCGGGGGTGGGGGGGGAGAGATGAGGTTTGGTTTTTTGTTGATGCTTTGGTTTTTTGGTTGATTTTTTTGGGGAGGAGAGTAGGAGGTTTTTTACAGGGCGGTGGTATTTTCTTTGTGTGTGTGTGTGATTTTTTGTTTTGAGCAAGACATTATTTTGCACATTGGTAAGAAACTATTTTATTACAACATATTATACTGGTAGGTTTCAGAAATAACTTCTGTGGCCTTCATGTGCTGATTCCAGGTTAGTTATTTATAAAAAGCTTTTTTATATTTTCATACTCTCCTATTTATACAAATATGTGGTGAGTTGTACCTGTACAGTTAAATATGTGTAGACAATATATGGAATGCAGGTAATAGATAAAGAGGACAGTATAACACGAGCTGTCAAAATGAATCAAGAGAAATAACTGACAATTGCTGTTGTCTGCTGCCAGTGTAATTTTTTTGAGCTGAGCTGCAAAGGAAGAATTTAGCAGTAATTTATCTGGATGATGTTTACCCACAGCATCATGAACAACTTAAAACTGAAATGTAGTAAATTTTTTACTACACTTTGCTGCTGTGCCAGTTATATGAAAAGTAGATAAAAATGCATACTAATCAACTATGTGTTTCATATGAGTAAATTCCTGCATTTTGCAGAAATTTCAAGTAAGGATGTTATCCACAGTATGCTTTTGATTAATAACACCTATTTCTAGAGGCTTCAGTGGGCTTTGGATTAAGGTCTCAAAGAGTAGACCAGGATCCAAGGAACAGAATGAAGCTGTTAAAGTCATACAGAAATATATGATGCACCAAATATCTCCAGGTAAGCCCAGTACTACTGTTTCCTCAGCATCTGTATACTTTCTTATGCAGGATAATGTTTTCAAGGTGGATCCAAATAAACCATTTCATTGACATACATATGTTGGTAATAATGTGGCCAGACTCTTCTGTACCTCACTTCTATTCCAGAAAAGATTATACATTCTTAGAGCAATGATGTGTTTCATTAGGCTGTGGTAAAATATTCCTGAGGGTATAATAGCATGGATGCTGTTCTTGGCTAAGCCAGCTCTCAGAAGAAGCGGCAGTGATGACAACTTAATTCAAGCCTTCCAGCTTTGATAATAGCACAGCTGTGAATTGCTGCTGGGGACATCTTAAATGTTAAAATTGGTCTTCAGTGGAGTGACCCATAAGTATAGCCTCAGCTGCTTTCCTTAGACTAGCAAAGTTTATACGCACCTTCTTTCAGAACCACTGCGATATCTTCAGACCTGTCTAGAAGGTTTGCCACAGAACAAAAAGATTAGCACAGTGTACCTGCAACAGAGATTGTGACGCAGCCTATTTTAAAAAGGGCTATAATTCCTATTTTCATACAACAACAGAGCTATGCTTTCAGATGTTTGCACTTTTCAATAAAAAGTAAAAGGCAATGCACTACCTGAGGAGAAAGCCTAAAGGCACTGAAGCTTGGGATTTGGACTGTTACTCACAGAAATATACAACTGTCAGATGAGATGAATAATGACTATTATTTTAGATCAAACTTTTGCTTGAAACTGAAAAATCTGATGTGAAGAAAATCTTCACAATTTATAAATCTTTCCTTTTCTGTGCCCAAAGGCTTGCAGTGCTTCACCCATTGTCTCTTTGGGCAGGGGATTCAGTATAAGTGGTTATTACCCTTGTCATAGTTCATCAGCTCATTTGTGCTGCTTCATGATTTTTGATCTGCAGCTTGAATCAATTCAGATTAAAAGTAATGGTTTGGGGTTTTGTAGCTTTTTTTCCCCTTATGTTAGGCCTGTCTGCAGGCAGGTGGTTTTGTGGTACTTATACTAATTTTTGACTTTGTTGTTATACATCATGGTCTTGAGTCAAGAGCGTTGTCTCATCTATGAAACAGGAAATGAAAATCTGGCTTAATGACATATTTACTTTTATTACAACTTAATGAAATTTATCAAAATAGTTTGAATTCAGATTTTTTTTCCCCAAATATGGTCAGTTGTGTAGCTTATATCAACAGAAGGGAGGGGATAGTAGCAGGTAGGAAACTGGTCAGAGCAGCATAATAACAGGTCCTTCCTCAGCCTAAAGGGTCTGTGACTACACTCTGAAATATGTGGCTTTTCCTCAAATGCTCTACAAAGGCGGTGAAGAAAATAAGAGTTGACAGAATATGTAGTTTTGTCCAAAAGTTTAGATTCCAATACCAACTCACACGCATATGGCATGAAAAGGCAGCACTTTGGCTCTTGACCTGGGTTGTGGCTACTTGTTACAGATTTTCAATGATGGAGTTCAATTTCTACCCAGGCTGGAGACTTTGTATGGGGATGTAAGTCAGATTAAGGGACTTCAGAGAGTTCTAGGGAGAATTCAGATGTCCATGTAGACTTAGCCTTTCTTAGCTCTGTTCCTCTTTTACGAGTGGTTAAATCAAGTCATAACCAATTTTGGTCAGAAAGTGACTGTGTATTCTTACAACCAGATGTGAATCAAAGCATCTGAGCTAAATAGGGCATTCAGTATTATGGAAATTTAGGAGAATGTTCATAAAAAATAGTATTTTAAAGAAAAGTTTTTACTGGTAATATGAGATTCAGTAATGTTTTCCCACATTTTCCCACTGCTCTTCCTTAGGTTTACTAAGATTCAGAAGGCCTCCATTACAAATTGTTTAAATATTTCTGTGAAGGCAACATGAGTGTCCAACTACATATTGAAATAGTTTTGATTATTTTTTGAAGCATAGAGTTTAAAATTGAAGTGTAAATAATTACTTTTGTAATTTTTTTTTTCTTTACAGAGACATTTATTGCACCCAGACAGAAGAACTTTCCTGCCAGACCTCCTTTTAATTCCCTAAGCAGAAAGTCAAGTAAAACCAAAAGCTAGTATGGTTCTGAGCCTATTTTAATAGTACATCTCAATGTCATTCATTTTGTAGACTGCAAAGTCACTTTTAGGATCAGTTCAAGAATCTGAAAATATTTTAATTCAGATATTTGCATTATACTCTTCTCATTTATGTCCACCTAATTTTTATACATATGAGCATTTACCACTATGGTGCAAAAGTACATACACTGCAACATCTTTCACAAAAAATTAACACAAAATGAAAAATCCAGTTGTATTTGCCTATGCCACTGGCATTTTCCCCACAGAAAGGACAGGCACAGAAAGGACAAAGATTTTGAAAGCAGAGGTTTGTTGTTTTTTTGTTTGTTTTTTTTCCAAAATGAAAATGTTTATTATTGTGTCCTTGGTCTAGTATCAAGAACTTTCAAATCCCCTTTCAAATTATGCTTATAGATGTCTTTTTTGTTTGAGATGTTACAAAACTAAAGGAGATCTTCGTATATAAAACACTCTAAGTACCTATTTCAAACACATGGTTGCACTTAGAAATAATAATAATGTTCATAATCTTTCATTAGTGAATTCAGACATCATTTAATGGATTCCAGCTCATACTAAAATTGTACAGCTCTTTTGACATGAAAAACACTTAGAAAATTCTAGTTTCCTTTTAGAGGTTTGAAAAAAGAGTAATTTTAACCTTTACTCTTTTAAAAGAGTAATTTTATAACCACTTTGTAAAATATAATAATTAGGAAACTAAAAAATATATTCTTCTGTTTTTAAGAACTATTTACAATAAGCTAGCACTTCAACACTGAATCATCACTAACCTGGAAGCATATTATCTGCTGCATACATCTGGCATTGCACAGGCAACCTAACTTCTCATGGTAAAAAAGATGCTTTTCTGTACAGGACACCTCTGTATGACGGCTGACAAGCAAATGATTCAACTACATGAAAAAAAGGTGCAAAATTACATTCTTCTGCTAATAGAGTTCTTTTACAAGAATTATCTGGGAGACTTGGAAATATAGTCAACTAATCAACTATACAAATTACGAACTTATGAGGGAATAGAAAATTGAGCTTTCTTCAACACTGAAAAATTGTAGGTTAGTGATTCAAATGTGCCAAACTACTTCAGAGTGTAATGGACCATTGGTTGAAAGATACAAACTATATAAAGGGCATTATATCTGTTTTTCTAGTGGTCACATTTGTGATCCACGTGTAAAAGAGGAGAAGGCTATATTTTACAACTTGAGATGACAGAAAACTTGGTTAACTCGGAGGTGATCCACAAGAAATGGGAGCTATTAAATGGCAGCCATAGTATATCTGTCTAAAGTGTTTAGGACTGCTGTATAAACTTTCCAAGGTTAAAAGAAAGAACTAAACTTCAGGATAGCATTCTCCAAGACTTACGGCAGGACTATGTGAAATTTCTCACAGGTCGTATTTTCTTTGCATGGGGTATGTCTGGCAGACAGGAAGGAAAGAGTTGCTTCAACAAGAACTTTGAGGAACATACTGAAAGGGCCAAACAACAATCTATCAAATCCATCCAATTTTTTAATAAACTCTTCTGTCTTTTTCTGCTTTAAAACATATACAGCTGACTCACAAATTTCAGCAGGTAATTCCAAACGGTTTTGGTATGTCATCAAACTTGTTGTATGTTTAAAAGTATCATTGTGAAACAGGTTAACACTCAGGAAAAAAGTTATATCCCTGGTTATCTTTTTTCAGCAAAGGAAAGGTATAATTCTGTTAATAGGAAAATGTGTAGGAAAGTGAGTAGTTAAAAAGCAAATATAAACTAAAATGTTATGCTAAATGTTACTAAGAATAAGGTTCATCCTTTGATGGTGGGTGAGTGGGCTAATTCAGAAATCTGACTTTGTCTTTCTGAGTTCTGTCAGTCCGTATCTTCTTTGTCACTGTGTTTGAATACAATCCTCCTGTCTTTCCTTATATACCTTTTGAAAAGTTACGTCATTGAAAGCATAGTTTTTCCATTTATACTGCCTTAGGCTATAATGACTCATAATTTTTCTACCTCCTGCTTCATGTAATACGTTACATGCCAGACAAGAGCATGAAACTGCATCTGTACCCCACTTACCTCATATAATTCATCATAGAAGCTCACTTTCCTCTCAGCATGGAGACTTAACACTTAAAACATGGTAATAATACTGTGGAAAACTTGACATTTTGAAAGGCCTTTTTAATTTCAGAAGTTCTTGGCATCTTAGGTGTATATTAACATACTTCATGAGATTTTGTTGTGTTTTGTGGTCTTTTAACCTATTGCTTCAGTCTTTGAAGAAATTATCTGAACCAACAGACTACACACAAGGCTGAGTAGTGCATGACATTCTTCCAGGGTCTCTTGTTTGAACTAAAACATAGTGCAGCAACGCTTGGGAAATGCAGAGGTAGAAGTGGAAGCAGAGAAAAAGGGAAAATAAATTTCAAGCAGTTTGGTTTAATAACCTACTGGCTAATTCATTCAGGATCTAATTATCAAGCACACTGGGTAGCAATTCAAGAATATTTTAATGCAGCCACCTTAACTTTAAAAAAAAAAAAAGTTTGATTATTTATAGATTACAGATACAATTATATAAGTATGGAAATATACTGTTGAAGCACACGTTTTGTAGATAAGACAACAGGTCCATATAGACCTGTGTCTATCGTTTTGGAGTAACTGTTAAAGGATCCATGGGAAGGCACTTAGGTCAGGATACATAGACAACAATTATGCCCTTTACATACTTTTTCAGGACACTTTCCCAGCTCTCCCTTGTACTTTATAGGTTTCCTGAACTAATGGTTTATCTACTAGCCATTTGCAGTGGGTTGAGCATGGATGGATTCCAGGCACTCACCAGAGCCTTTCTGTCACTCCATTCCACAACTGGGCAAGGGAGAAAAAGTATTAAAAAAAGTTCATTATTTGAGGTACGATCTGGAAGACATAATTCACTAATTGTCGTCACAGACAAAACAGACTCAACTTGGGGATATTATTGAATTTATTTTTTTAAAAATCAGAGCAGGATAATGAGAAGTATCTTTAAATCTTTAATCTTTAAAACACCTTTCCCCCATTCTCCTTCCTTCTGAAGCTCTACCTCTTTCCCCACAGTGGCCTAGGGAGATGAGTACTGGGGGTTATGGTCATTTCATCACATGTTCCTGCCACTGCTTAGGGAGAAAAGTCCTTTCCCTGCTCCAGCATGGGATCCCTTCCACAAGGAGGCAACTCTTCATGAACTGCTGCAACTTGAGTCACTCTTCTACAGGGTACGGTCCTTTAGGCCTAGGCTGATCCAAGGTGCGTTCCCCACAAGGTCACAAGTCCTACCAGGAAACCTTTTGCATCATGCGCTCCTCTCTCCACAGATCAGCAGGTCCCTGCCAGGACCCTGCTCCAGCATGGGCTTCCCACATGTTGACAGCCCTCTTTCAGGCATCCACCTGCTCTGCAGGAGCACTGGTCTCCTCCATGGGCTGCAGGGGCACATCTGCTTCACCATAATCTGCACTACGGGCTGCAGGGAAACCTCAGCTCTGGCATCTGAAGCACTTTCTGCCCCTCCTCTTTCTGCACTGACCTTGGTGTCTGCAGAGTTGTTCCTCTCACATGTTCTCCCTCTGCTCTTCTCTACTGCAATTACAGTTGCACAATAACTTTTTTTTTTTTTTTCCTTCTTAAATATGTTTTCACAGGGGTGTTACTATCAGTCCTGATTAGCTTGGCCTTGTCCAGCAGCAAATCCATCCTGGAGCTGACTAGCATTGGCTCTATCTGACATGGAGGAAATTCATGTCAGCTTTTCACAGAAGCCACTCTGTAGTCCCCCTGCTACCAAAACTTGGCCATGCAAACCCAATACAGCATTGATGAAACCCTTAGATAGATGCTGAACTAGATGATCCTTAAGGTCCCTTTCAACCATTCCGTACCATCTAGACTGAAATATTTGCTAAAATACATTTTACTAACTTTTACTAAAATCACTTCAACAGTTTATTCTGAGAAGTGTTGATATGCTGTCGTACTCCTTTCCTTGTAAAGAAAAACCGGTCTCATAGACTGTCTTAAACTCCCCTGCATGATACTAAGGTTCAGCCTACAAAGAAAGTTTCAAATATTGGTACAACTTAAAATTTTATGTATGTTCCCCTTTGGTCCATGTTAAGACCCACAAGACCAACTCCACCTGAAGCCTGAAAGCTGAAACCTTGTCCTCAAATGTGCTGAAATAATGTTCTTTTTACATGAACCTTTATGTAAACTTTACAGTTCAAATGCGAATTGTTCTCACTATTCTACTTCTTGGTTTTTAATGGAATTTTCTGTTTATGAGGCTTTCTGAGTTTTCTTATTGTGCTTTCATTTTTATTACTCAACTATTTTGTTCTACTGATATATTAGGATATATTGGATTTTTTTTAATTAGACTGTGGTTTAACCATTGTTGTTCAGAACTCACAAGTCTCTTGACAGAGGTAGGTACCTATTAATATAAATATTTCATTATTATCCTTTCTAATACAGCCCGTTATTCTGTCACATATTATATATTTAGTGCCAAAACTACTTTTTTTTTTTTTTTCAATATAAGTGTGACTTACCAGAAATGGGGGGGGGAGGGGGAAAAGGCTGTTCACTAAAAAGAAAAAAAAAAAAAAAAAGGAAAGAGAAAGAAAATAATTGTAGTATCTACCAGAAACATGAGAGAGCAAGAGTAAATTTCACTGATGGCATGGAATCAGGAAGAGATATCCTATGAGGAAAGTTTTGTATTTTCCTTGACCTTTATTCATTGACACAGGGAAAGTATGAGGAACTGAAGAGCGTTAAGTAAAATGTTTCAACAGATTAAATGAAGTTACTTTAAAGGCTTCAATATTTTAATGTAGAAAGTTTTTATTCAGAGCTACTGTTACTAAAAATAGAAAATATTAATTCTTATAAACAATAGAATTTTTTTCAGTAGAGTTTCTTTCATTAAAGTTTTATTTGAAGATACTTTATACTATTAAATAAGACTGTAACAGATCTGAATAATAAATATGACAGGAATTGAGGAAGAGAAAAATTAAGCAGTACCATAAAATGGATTTTTGTCTTTCTAAGAGATATATGAGCTAAAAAATTAAAGAACATAGGCACAGATAGACTGTTCCAAATGACAGGAGCTGTACTGAAAGCAATTCCATCTGTGGCCAAGCTGTGGTATGGATAATCAAGTAGGGAAGTATTTAGTGAGTGTTGCACAAAGACATGACATGATAATATGAAACAAAACATTGTAAGTCTCCAGACAAAACTGAGGGTAAGAAAACATAGAGTTTGGGGTCTGGATTTTTTTTTTTTTACTATTTTCTTTTTTTTTACCCTGATGCCTAATGACTTCTACCCTCAGAGTAGAAACATGTATTGTACAATTTTTGATGTTGAGAGAAAAATTATCAGAATTTTGATCAGAAGGAGTCATTAGATGGGTACTCAAACCCCCAGTTTATCCGTGTACCATTATTTTAAACATTCAGAACTGAAAAACACCCACGTTGACAAGAAAGATGATATTATTAGCTGTACTTCAGATGCCCAAATATGAATATGCCCAAATATGCTCAATACAGATGAAGACTTTAAAAAAATCTCGGACCAGTGTGTCCTGTCATGCCTTCCTCTATCTGCGTACACGTTGGAAGTCAAGACCAGACTTCCTTTGACTGGAAAAGACTGCCATAAAATAATTTGTCATGGTATGGCAATATTTATGTAGAGAATTTATTAAACAAAATATGTAAACTGAACACTAAAAGGTACCGGCTAATTAAATGAACAATTATCCTCAGTAAACGCTCCCTTCTGTCGCTCTGTGCACGGCGGTAAAAAAGGTTTCTCTGTGTAGAAGTTAAGTGAACCTGAATGCATGTTTTAATAATTTATTTTCTTTTTAGAGACATCTCTGCTCTTCTCTGAGTTTGATAAAGGACATACTTTACAATTCATTTATCATTATTCTCAACCTGACTCCATTGACTGCATTCTAGAAAAAATATCATTTTTTAGTATTTATATTTTAAACTTTATGGGATGTGTAATTCCTTTGCAATCACTTTAGGCATCAGAATCTGCTCTGATTATGATCACAACTTGTTCACTAGGGTAAAACTTAGGGTGGTAAGAAATAGTATTAATTAGTGGATATTAAGTCTTCTGAACCAAGAGTTAGCAACAGAATATCAAAATAGCTTTTTCTTACCAGAGATTGTGTTGTGAACTATAGCTATTTCAACCCCATCACAACAATTTTCATCACTAGTGTACTCTATTTTTGTAACTACAATTGCTTATGTTAAAATTAATGTAATAAAATTATGCATATTTATGAACCTGTATGTTTAGTCCTCCTTTGTACTGACATGAAAAATATATCAAATTTATATATATATATGCAAAGTATTTGGTTTTATTTTTGAATTCTTTTTCATTGTAACAAAGAGCAGAGACACACTAACTTTAGAAATGTAGTTCTGTTACAGGATGCTCTTTCTTTAACACTGTCTATCACTCACTCTTCAGAAATTGGAAATATTTCACTAAGATATTTTAAGAGGCTTTCATATTTGATCAACTGTAAACTTTTATTTAAACAGCTACCTTCTTTTCCATTTAATCCCTGAGCCTTTTATTCTGCAATGTACAAATGTGCTTTCACTTACCCAGAGGAAAGGAGGTAGAATTGTTTATTTACAGAATTATAATAACATTTTAAAAAACTGATTTTGAATAAAACAAGTAAAGCTGGGTTACTTTTTTTTTTGGTGGGGTTTTGTTTTTTGTTATTTTAATATAGTGCTACTAGGCTTTGTAATTTTCAGAGAGACTGTCCTAACCAGCTACTATTCAAGTGGATTGATTTAGATAAATTAAACATACATATGTGACCACCATATTTTCAGTTCCAAGCGTCAAGTGATCCTTGTGTCAAGAATATACTGAAAGATTTCCCTTTCTTGCCCTTTATTCTGTTATTAAGCTCAACCTCCCATAACAGGGAAGCAGACCATGCCTTGTGATCTTCTTTATACCTGTCTAAAAAGCAGCAAACAAAATGAAAAGTGGTACCATGGACCTTTTCTTTCTTAAGAATATAGGATCACTTTAGGTAAATGAAAGTTTCCACTAGGAAAAGGCTTGGAGCACCAAAGCTCAGGAGTCTAAAGGTAGAGCTTATTGAAGGTATGAATGCGATTGCTCAATACAGCTATTCACTGGGGCTGTGCTGAGGAGAACCCTCTCCTCTCCTTATGTCAGAAGGACATCTTCTTCCTGTAAATCTCCCCTTTTCCACTTCAGCAGCCACAAAGTTCTGCTTTTAATTTCTGTGCTACTGCTCTAGGGTTGGAGCAACTTGCCTTGCAATTGATTCTGCTGCGCCGCTATTGGGGGAGAATTTTTTCTTACCTTATCATAAAACTGTGTCTGCTCTATGAAGTGTCTGACTTGTATCTTTCCTCAGCTTGTGCATCACCTGCATTTGATAATAAATATCATCTCATCACACAGATAAAACAATCACAGATAGGGGAAAAAAATAAAAATTAAAAAAAAATCAAGTCAGAAACCCCTAAAAAATTACGGTATTGTTTAAAAGTCAGAATGATGTGTATATTAACAATACGTTGACCCATTCTTAAAGCTGGTTCAGATAAAATTACCCAAACTCAGAGAATCTAATGTAATATGCAACAGATGCAGATGGACACAGTTCTCTCCAGTCCACACGTATTGGTTAATGCAATTTTGTCAACTCACAGCATACCAGCATCATATATTGACTGGATGATAATCTACAGTAGAACTTGATACAGCAGCATCCTGAAGAAAATTAGGATGTTACGTACCTAATCACACAGTCATACCCAGGCCAAAATAAAGAAATATGTGAGGTTTGACTTGGCTATAAGAGGGACACCCTACCCTGATAAGGAAACCAGGAAAATTGAATTCCTTATGATGAAAATATTAGGAACTTTCTAGTAGAGTTAACTTCATTAGAAATTTCTTGGAAATCCTCTTTAATTTGATGCCTAGAATTGCCTTCTGGAAGAACACTGTATTTACCATTGATAATAAAGATGGACCAAATCCCTAACATAAGGGTTAACTTATAAGGACCCCTCTGAAGTCTAAAATCCAATGCACTAAACAGGTTTTTTCAGTTAATTAATTTCTTACGCATTCTTGAGAATAATTCTTTAATGACAAATGGAACTGTCCATAACTTGGGTTGCTAGACTTGTTTATGAATATCTCATATTTCTAAATGTTAAATTTTGAAAAGAGCAGAAGGAGGGAGAGCAGAATTTGATATCCCAGGACTTGCCTTATTTTTGCAACCCCTGTCCCCTGTGTAATATCACTCAGTGGCAGTCATCAAAAGCAATCAAACTGAAATAATTTAATTCAAGAAGAAAAAGCATCTGCCAATAGAGAGCTCTCTTAACTCTGGAGTAAAGTATGTTCAGTCTGATTTTGTGATGCAGGACCAATAAAGGACTGAAAAGTTCAAACTTGATATGATATTTTTTTGTGATGATGGCTGAATTTGTCAAGAACAGTAAAGCATATATTTATTTATTATGTAATTTATAAGGTCGAGTTGGTTAACACTATTTTAGAGCAGATTTTTTTCTTTGTTCTCCTTTTGGGTCATGGTTTTCTCAGGTAACTACTAAATAAAACTTTTGGATGATACAAGATAATTATTTTTCATAAATTGGAAAAACTAAATTTTTTTAAATGCTCTGGGATTTGACAAAGTGCTTGCTTTAGATGGACTTTTTATAGGTGAGTTTTAAAATATGTTTTTTCACCAACCACTGTGCATTCTAAGCTTTTTTGTGCCGTAGTTTTGCTGCAAATGCAGCCACTAATAACTTCTCTGAGGGGGATGAATCTTGTCCTGAAACTAAGAAGCTATTTTTCCACAACCTTTAAATGCACATAGCATGTCTCATGGAAAAATAAAAATTGTCCCAAATGGAATTTCTAACTAAGTAGTGATTTTGAGAAAGAATAAAGACAATATTATGTTTTAAAATTAGTTTTGTTTGTGTTCCTGTAATTTTAAGCTGAAGGACAGACCTTTAAGAACTATAAACATGTTGTACTATTTAGAATATGCTCACATATCAAGTATGAAAAAAGTATTCATAAATAAAGAGTCATATTGATGACTGGTCCCTGGTCAGGAAACAAACTTTGCACATAAAATGTGCTGTCAATGTTAATGTTTAAGTGCAGGGGTTTATTTTTGTGGACCTGATTATAGGGTAAGACATTCAATTGTCCAAGTCTCACTTGCAGACCAGAAACCAGAAAATTAAGACGTTGTGGCTCCTCAAGATAAGTTGTGAGAAACTTGATTTTTTTTTCCTTCAAATTTTGCAAGATATTCTGTTATTGGAGATACAATAACCTTAAAATGTAACATTAAACATTTTTATCTTTCCTTTTATCTACCCTTATAGCTATACCATTATAGCTATATACCCTTATAGGTCCTTACAGAGGGCTTTTTCTAGTCTGTCTCCATGGCTGGGTAGAAGTTGAGAGAAAAGCAGCAGGAAATTCAAAATGTTTAAACCTTGCCTGTGTAAAGAAGAATGGAAATTAAAAGAAGAAAAAATGCAGATTTATTTTTTTTTTTCTTCTTGACCTCTAGCGACTTAACTGAAAACTTCCACAGGGATTTCCACACTACCTCTATTTTGAATTTGAAACTGTATTATAATGAGATAATATAACATTTCTAATGAAGTTTTAATGTTGCCATTAACTTTTACTTTCTCTTACACACACACATAGAGTTTAGAACTTTTATATTTTAGGATATTAGCATAGAACCCATATTCTCAGAAGTAATAAATAATTGCTTAAGCAACCTGGCAATCTAAGCTTAGTACTCTGGTAAAACAGATATCTAAAATGATGTATGAATTCCTGTATTAGCAAGCTTTTAACTTAATTTCTCTGAAAATTCTAGATAATAGTTCAGTCATGTGTAGTTAAATTTCACTATTCTAGTGCTGATCCATCATCTAGGTATACTTTTTCAAGGATTTTAAATAAAATTTTAATTAAATTATTAAAAGCATTTTCAAATGAAAACACTAGGTACAGCAAATGATCTATATAACTGCTTGCGCGTGTATGTGCATATGTATGTCTACATCCCATGTGCACAGACTGACCATAGATAGAACTATAGGTACATAAATCTGTATGCTCTTGGTATATATATGACATGTACAGATAGACAGGCACATGGATAAAGGGATAGATGAATGAATGAAATTCTTTTCTAGTAGTTTTGCCCGTTACGTATGTGCAGTGGGAGAAGTTGAAGTAGTTCTTTTAAAGAGTCATTGAAGAGTGTCTGCCACTCCTGCAGGGAGAAGCAGTCTCTGAGGACTGCATTCTAACCATGATGGGAACAGTCTTTGCATTTCTCCATTAATTTTAATTTTATTTATGATATTCATAAGGAAACATTATTTCAGAGTTACTAAGCAAAATAGTCCCTGTGAAGCATTTAACTCTCATTATGGGCTTTCAAAGGAGGAAGCAGCTCCTACATACCAATTTCAT
This sequence comes from Anabacerthia variegaticeps, assembly GCA_035583185.1. Lineage (NCBI taxonomy): Eukaryota > Metazoa > Chordata > Aves > Passeriformes > Furnariidae > Anabacerthia > Anabacerthia variegaticeps. The sequence goes on along the minus strand of JAWWEW010000041.1, from coordinate 40,714,959 downwards.
GCCTGTCAAAGGCCCTGGAGAGCATATTCCTTTTTTTGGTTTAGGTTAGGTTTTGATTGGGTTTTTGCCCCCCTGCTCTGTTATTCTCAACAAGATGCTGATGGTTTTATTGTTCATTCTCCCTAGAGTTTTCTGAAACTTTGCCAGCCCCTAATATGACAAAGAACTGCTCCCCCTGCCTCAACTTCTGATTCATCCCAGATACAAACTAATTCTCCTCTTTAGGATTTTGTATTCTTTTCCAAAACATTTCTGATAATGTTTGTGAACTTGTAAAGTTAAACTAAATCAACAGAACGGAATAAACAATGTTTTAGCAGAATAAAATAACTAGTGGAAAGAGATGAATATTTTTTAAATTTTCACTCTTTCCACTTTCCCATAGAACCCTTGAGGTAATACAAGGCTCTCCCTTGCAGCTCCCTGCTCTGTTACATCAAGTCCAACATTGGTCGTTGTCACCTCAAACCCCTATTAACCTAAGCACTAACCAACAACCAAGAAGTGACTGGTACCTGCTTGAATCTAGAAGGGAAAACCTGGGGAAGTCCTGGACACAGTCACAGCTGCAATGTCAGAGACAAGCACTGAGGAATGCCAGTTCTCCACAGCTGAAGGAGACAGACCATGCCTTCTGCCAGACAAGCCCAATGGAATCCAAGTGATTTTCTTCCTGCATGTACATGGAGATATCTTCTGGAGGTTCATAGAATTATGGAATTGTTAGGGTTGGAAGGGACCTTAAGACAATTTAGCTCCAGTCCCCCTGCCATGGGCAGGGAACCTTTCACTAGACCAGCTTTCTTAGAGCTCCATCCAGGCTGGTCTTGAACACATCCAGAAGGGGGACTACACGGCATTTCTGGGTAACTTGCTTCAGTGTTTCACCTCCCTTCACAGTGAGGAATTTGTTCCTAATATCTAATCTAAACCTACCTTCCTTCAACTTAAGTGCATTCCCCTATGTTCACTGCATGGCCTTGTAAAAAGTCCTACTCCATCTTTCTGGCAGGCACCCCTTTATGTACTGGAAGTTGCCATAAGGTCTCCCCAGAGCCTTCTCTTCCCCACACTGAACAACAACATTTGTCTCAGATTGCCCTCATAGAAGTGGTGTTCCAGCCCTGTGGTCAACTTAGCAGCCCTTCTCTGGACTCTTTCCAACAGGTCCATGTCTTTCTTGTGTTGAGAGCCCCACACTTGGACATAGTACTCCAGGTGAGATCTCACAAGGTCAGAGTACAGGAGAAGAATCAATTCCCTTGGCCTGCTAGTCACTCCTCTTTGGATGTCGCCTAGGATGTGGTTGGCTTTCAGGGCAAAAGCTAGGAATAAAGCAAGGTTCCTACCTCCAAATAAATATATGCAACTCTTTTTCATTTTCCAACAAAAAAAAACATGTAAAATGTAATTCAGAAGAGACTTTCTTTGGAATAATATAATGAACAATTTTGCTGAAGCACTGCAAATATCTGCACATTAATGTCTTGCCAGTAATAGAATTTTTCCATGGTCACTAAAGAGCCATCTGGTTTAACAGTCTTATTCCATGTCTGTTTAGACACAATTTCATTTCTAACCTTCTGGTGAACTTAAGGGAAAGACACAATTGGCTGGTTTTAATTTACATTCTAAACACGCCACATGGTAATTGAATAGGTGAAGTTGTTTCAATCTTGATTTATAACTAACATAAATATCCACAAAATGTATGCATGTGTCTAATTTTCCATGCATTTGGCTTTGATTGATAAATACATACACGTACAAAATGTCTATGTATATATTAAAAATAGATTATATACAATTTTTTTAATTATTTAACAATAAAAATATTCTAATTAAAATACAAAAACCTTATGTCAAGGCATTCACATTTCTCCGTGGGATATTTTTCATGTATTGTACCATGGTAATGAACCTTTAAGGAATTTTCTAAGTAAATGTGACAAGGATATTGATTGTGAATTTATTTTTCTTATAATTTGTGTATGTTTTCTTTCTCTTTAGAACTTCTGCTCTTGTTAGATGAGGGATTTGAACAATTCTTTTTACAATTATGCCACAGACTCTGAGGTTAAAAGTTTCCAAAGTTTCTCTGTAGAAATAGACAGGAAAGAGCAGCAAATGTATCAAAAAATATACGGAAAGTTTCATGGCCATATACAAGAAAAGGTATGGAGCAGATACCACTTAGTTGTGAGAACTCTCAGAATAACATTCTTCTGCTAAAACTTGATCCAGAAATCCAATATTATAATTGTAGTGACAAGTAAGCGTGAGATTTTAAAGGAAGCTAACAGGGCTTTCACCACCCCAGTCACAACGTGCTAAGACAGTATTTGCTACTTTGTCATAGGACTGAATTGTGGCTTCTCCCTATAAAATTAAGATCAGCACTCTCATCTAACTAAATCTGTTTACAAATGTATACTATGGATTAAGACTGTGCCTTTCCTGTTACCATTTAGTAGGAGAAAATGCTTGCTTGTAAAAAAGTCTGGAGGGCACCAATAAATAAATCTGATCTTTAAGAGAGTCCAAATGATTCACATTAGAAACTATATAGAGATTTTTTTTTTTCCTCTGTCCGTGTCAGTCTGGTCCTGTACCATATTTCCAAATTAAGTAGTCCAAGTTCATAGAAATTCATCATTTTACATTGAATTTCAATTCCCCAGATTAAAAGATCTGAATATAAAAACAAGAACAGTAAGTGGAAAGAGAAATTAAGCCCTCAGCTTGATGTGGAAGCACATTTGTAAACAATGCCCATGAGGATTCAAGAAAGAGTAAAAAAACTGTCTTCCATTTTTTCACATGAAGTATGTATCTCAGCCATAGCAGTGGAAATTAGTGGTAGTCCAATGTTTTAACATCCTGCTTTTTTCCTGGGTAGTAGCAAGAATACTTGCCAATCAGGTAATCTGAACCAGGAAGTCAGGATCCACAAAGATCACTGTCTCGCCCAAGTTTCATCACGCACACACACACAAGCAGAACGACCAGGTTCTTCACTCTTAAAAGAAAGTTTATAATCATGTTCAATGGAGGGCATAACTGTGCAGTTCAGCAAGCAAATAAATAATAAAGCTGTAATCAGTGAGCAATGTAATAAGTTAGAAGACTGATAACAAGATCAGTCTTCAGTATCAGTTTTACATTTGTAAAAACTACTGGTTTAAACTTCTGTAGTTGTTCTTCCAGAAATATTTCCATCATGAATGTTTATTGCATCAGTTTATAGCAACCATCCTGCTTCTACAAGATTAAAATGCTCTAAAAAGCAAATACGATTTTAATGTTGCCTCTTGAAGAGTATGTGACATCTGCATTCACTGCACTCATCCCTGCAAGTACTAACAGGAACAGTTGCTGCTAAGTGTTCCCAACTAAGCCCTTCAGCTCACTGTGAGAATAAAATCCTTCTGCTCTGGAGAAAATAAATTTAAATAATGTGATTTTACTAAACTGTGCCCTAATTACACATGATGTTTAATGGCAATTACAGAAGATGCAAAACAAGCTTCAAATTATATTTATAATTGGAATTTTTTTCATTTCTTCCCTAAATTCTATTTAACAAATCATGTCAATTAATGATTTATTTTTTAATTTTTATAATGTGTTCAAGAAAAAAAAAACGCTAAATATATAAAAAAAAGATAGCATCTGCCAACTGTGTAACCATGACAACTCTAAATCTAGATGTAAAATGGTTTTTTCACTGCTAAACTCTCATTAAAAAGAAAGCTATTATCTCTTTTTACCTTATAGGTCCAGAGTAAGTGAGATAAAACAGAAAATTAGTACAGATTTATGTGGTTTCACTAAGTGCTCTTTCTACGTTACCCAGTCTGATATAAAGTGGAATGTCACTAAAACATATGTAATTGGTAGCAGATAATAGAGACTTCTTTCAGAGTCCAAGATTCAGACTAACAGCATTTGTGTAGATCAGAGAACAGTGGAGTTTTGGGAGAATATATTTTAGTACACAGAGTAGATACCGTGATGAGGAAGAGCTTCTCTGAAAGTGTTTTGGGAATCTGGAAATCTTTTGGGAAAAGGCTGCAGCTACACCAAAGTGCCAGGTCCTACAACTGGATCACAACAACCCCATACAGCGCTACAGGCTTGGGGGTAAAGGACTAGGGGTTGCCAGCAGTGTGCCCAGGTGGCCAACAAGGCCAATGGCATCCTGGCCTGTATCAAAAATAGTGTGGGGCCAGCAGGGCCAGAGCAGTGATTGTCCCCCTGTACTTGGCACTGGTGAGGCCACATCCAAAGTACTGGGTCCGGTTCTGGGGCCCATACTACTAGAAGGAGATTGAGGTCCTGGAGCAAGTCCAGAGAAGGGCAATGGAGCTGATGAAGACTCTGAAGTGCAAGTCCTATTGTTGCCTAAAATCAAGGAAAAAAACTTTAGAGACAATATTAGTACAGGTAAAGTAGAGAGCAGTTCATGAAATGAAAGCTTTCAGGTGCATGAAGTATATAGGCATGCTCACAGTACAGGGCTCTTACACATTTATAATGCTATTTAATTATCATATCTAACGGAAACATCCAGCCCAAGAACCTTTTGCCCCTTGTACCACACTCAGAACTGCCCCATTGGAGCATCTCTGATGGTTCTGAACCTTGTATCTTGTTTTGACTACAACATGTCTTGTTATTCTGGTCCAGGTGCATGTGTCCAAAACACAATGTCCTTGCCGCTATCTTGTTCTTTGGAAAGACAGTTAAATAGAAATTCAGGAATGTGGCACAAACCATGAGAAACTGTTAAAAACTGTCAGCTGCTACCTCAAGTTTGAGAAACTATACAGCTATATAAAAATCTATAAATATACCAGATATTAAAACCTACAAATATATAAAAATCCTAAGGTGCCATTTTCTCCTTAGAGACTTGAAAAATTTTGCTTATTTGTGTTTTCAGAGTACCATTCATAAGTTCAGCTTTGCCACTTGTAGGTGAGGTCTCCATCTTTGCTGTGAGAGGGTCCAGCTAAGACATCTCTACAAGCTGCAGCTGGAGGAGCGAGGGCTGTTTAGCCTGGAGAAAAGGAGTCTGAGACCTTATCCGTCTCTACAAGTACCTGAAAGCAGATTGTGGCCAGGTGGGGTTGGCCTTTTTTCTCAGGCAACTAGCAAAAGGACAAGAGGTAGTGGCCTCAAGCTGCACCAGGGTAAGTTTAGGTTGGATATTAGTGGAAATTTCTTCATCAAAATGTTTGTCAAACAATGGAACGGGCTGTCCAGGGAAGTGGTAGAGCCACCTAAATTATTCTATGATTCTACATTATTCTCAGTGTATGCCAAGTTTAATACTATGTGTGCAGTTTCTCATATCAGTGCCCTTTTTGTTTTGCCCTCTGGACTCCTGAAAAGAGCAGAAATAAAGCAGGATAAGAAAACTTAATGTTGATGACTAAACTATACATTGAGTAACTTTACTGTGAAAGCAGATAGTCTCTTAGAAATTATTGGTCTCCTGCTGAGAACTAAAAGGTAGTGAGCATGAATTTAGGATAGACAGTTAGGACCTGTGTGGATCTCTGTGTGCCTTGAATCAGCCCTGTGTGCCTTTTCAGCTGTGGCAAATCAGCTAAATGGGTTCTCTCAGACTGAGTACAGGGTAAATGAAAAGATCAAGTATCTTTTCTTTAACTTTCATCATCCCTGAGTGGGAGATACATTTACTGTATATTGCATTAGTATAAAATTACAAAAATTGTTTAAATTCTGTGTTATGTGTCTGGAATTTACTGCTAGCAGATACCTGTACTATGAAGGTAAATCAAGGTCTTTCAAAACTCCAAAATACAATTCTCCTGACTCATGTAGTCCCTGGACATTTAGACACCTGTAGATTCTGTTGAAAAATTCTTATTACTTTGAATAGAGATGTATGAGAAAGGCCTTCAGTTCATTGTGGGAATAACATTCTTTACTTCTGGAGAAACCAGTTTTTAAAAAATGTCATTGTGCCTCTTTAAATTGGGGTGATCAAGTGTCTCATCAAGAAATGGAAAATACATTCAAATATGGAAAAAACATTTACATGCATATATACACAAACATATATTATGACACAAAGCAAATTCCGATTTATTCTCTTTTTCTATTTAACAAACATGTTCCTGACCAGCATTTAACTACTTTGGCAAACATTCTGTCCAGTGAGCACAGAGTATTGACAGAACACAGCAAGGATACTGATGGACTGCTTTGATGCAGATCTAGGCTGACTTAATCTCTGACAAAAATTTATGGCCAGAAATTGTGGACTTGGTTTTATTATGTAATCAGACTTTAATTCCTATTTCTATTACGTTTAGGAAAATCAAAGGAAAAACTAATACAGCTAGCAACAAATATACGTACTAATAAATTTGATTATAGTTTGACTATTTGTAACAGCAGGTATAAATAAGCCTGGTTTCATGGAATTCCAGAAAGTTATACACACAAAATCAAGATGCCAGTTGTCTGTGTTCTCATATAGGTATGTGAGATATTTAGGATTAAATCATGACACCTTATTATCTCTTTGCAGACATATATTCTGGCTAGTTGTAGTGCTTTGACTCAGTGGCATTAATTCTGCAATGGATGAGAAAGAAACATGGCAGGGGGCAGGGGAAAATGATTTCATATAAATACCCATCTGCAAAAAAAAAAGATGTTGAGAAGTCATGCCAAATGATGCTTATGTTACTCTAATGAGGAATAATTAATGCACATAAACAAATAAAAAACATCTGGTGAAATTTACACTCTTTGCCAGACAATACGAAATTTGCTTGGATAATGTGGCCAAGGCATGTCCAGATTCAAGTGAACAAAGACAGTGGACATGAAATTCTGGATTTCAAGGCCAGTGCTCAGTGTACGTAACTACTTCTTCAAAAATTCTTCATCTGAAATTATCGTCACTACTGCTATGCAGAAATTGCTTTCATTTTAAGAATAAGTTAATACAAATAGCTGTGTATCACAGTTACAAAAGGGAAGAGGTCTGTGTAACTAAATCCAGATGAATCTCACAAATATCAGGCATTGATTTACACTGTTCTACAGCCCCAGTGCTCCCATATAAAACAAAACATTTATGGAATTCCACCTGGGGACAGGTGAAGAAGTCAGGCATGGTGATGAAAGAGAGAGTTCGGGGCATATTAACCTCATTTATTTTATATATTTTTCTTAGTTTTAGAAATACATCTGCAAATAATCCTCCTAATTACTAATTACTATTTCTTTTACATCATAATAGTTAAGAAAACAGCAATATAAAATTTCATTAAAGCATAAACTAACACCTGTCTTGGATTTTATTTTTTTAATCTCAATGTTTATTTAACAGTAATTTTCTGGAGCAGAAACTGAGTGACAAAGATGTGTTTCTGTTTCAGTTCTGTCATACTCCAAAATCTGCTTTAAGCCAGATCTGAATAATGCCACCATACAGAAAAGAATATTCCTAAATGGCATATCCTTTAAAAGAAACAAATCATAACACAATAGACTGAAATATTTGCTACACATGTGCTGGAATTAAAAGTGATTGTGAGTTACCTAAGAGTCATCATTAAGATGGGTATGCATGCATTCAGTACTTTTTCCATGTAGTTCAGAGACTCAAGTGCAAATACTAAGATTAAAATAAGCAGCATCAGAATAATGATGATCAAGGTTAAAAAAAAACAAGCACACTATATTCTTTACTTATTACAAATGGTATATGAAGAGCATCACAAAATTTAACTTACATAGGGTAGTTGAATTTGGTTGACTACAAGACCTGTAAAGTTTCTTCTGTCCCTGTAAATGGGAGGTTGTTGCAGTTCCTGGTCCCCAGGACCAGGCAGTAGAGGGCCTGAGCACAGTTTCTCTATCTCACTCTCCCTCTCTCTCTCTCTTTCACACACACAGAGGATAGTCAAAATCAGAATTTAATAAGTGTATAGAACATACTATGATGAAGCCTCAGACTCATATAGATACAGCTACTGAGCAGCAGGCAGCTTCTTATATGTGGCCGTGGATTTCCATTAGCTTTCCTTCTGATTTTCCACAATTGTTCCACCCTTGCGGCAGCTGATGGGGGATCCTCTCTGCCCCTTGTCCCTCTCTCACGTGGCCCCCCGGGTCCCGAGATGTAGCAGGAAGGACCACACATGCAGAATGGGCAGGAAGCAAAGAGGATTTTATTCCCAGGGTATGGGGTTTTTATAGGGGTCTCCCGGGGGGATGTGATGTCACATCCTGGACAAGGGACCGAGGGGCAGGGAAAGGGTTAACAATGGAGCAGGCAGGGGACAGAGGACAGGGGAGGGGTTCTCACAGAAACTTGCTTGACCAGTTTCTCGCATACTAATGAGGGTGCTACCAAATGCTGTTGGGGACAGACAAAGACAGGGAAAAATATTATGGTGAGCATCTTCTGAGGCTTATTGCTACACACCCTAGTTTGCTTGAGTCATCATTTTCTCTGCCTTCAAGCTGCCTCCTAGAAATCCCATAGGAAACTCCTGGTTCTTATTGTCCTTCTGATCCCTGTCATATTTTTGTGCAATTTGCTTAACCTTTATTCAGATAACAATATCTGAATTTAGTTTTCTAGCACTTATTTTCAATAACTGTTTCAAGCTAACGTGGCTGAGATGACACAACAGTAGAAAAACAGCTAATGAAAATATAACTACAAGTCTGGTATGCTCCATTTGGGACTTCAGAGCTCCTTACCAAGTAAGAAAGTCATGAGATTTCTTCCTTCCAGAAAATAGTACAAGCTCCTACCAAAAAAAAAAAAAAAAAGAAATTATATCTTGTACTTATATTTTGAAACATGAGAAGTTAAGATATACCTCAGTGTTTACTTGTGAAAAGGAAGACTGGCATATTTTATTTGAAATTGAAATTTGAATTTTCACTGATCTAATTGAAGCAACAGTAACCTTAGGCATTTGCAGTACTATTTGAATGATTCTTCTTAAGAAAGAAATTAGATGATATACATGAGAAATCATGTATGTAATTCAAAACATAATTGAAGGTCAAGCCTTATGAAAGACCTCACAGCCATTGCCTAAATGAAATTTTACTGTCAGCAAAATTCTCTCCATCTATCCTTTTATTTTTACAGCCCCACTCCATCTGCAGTTCTGGCCTCTCTTTTCCCCCTCAGCCTAACTCTAGCCTTAATTAATGTTCAAGTCTTACATACAGACCGCTATCATCCCCTTACTTAGTCTAGAACTCCTCACAGCAAAGTTCCCCTGAATCCCCCATTTTCTTTTAGCAGCTGCTTTCCAATCATACTCCAACTGCATCATTAGCCCCTTCTTTCTTCCTTTCTGCTTTTATTTCTTCCTTCCATACTTGCTTTCTCTATTTCAGTATTTTTCTCACTTTTTCTCTCTATCTACCTTAATCTTATCCTAAACAGGAGAACCAGCTTTACAATGAGGCTGTAGTCAAAATATAATAATGTGTTTAATTTAGGAACTGGAGAGTCTTTATTATAAAAGGTAGTCCTCAAAGTTTCTCCAGAACAGTGTCACAGACCTAGTCCAAGCTCTCAGATAGAGGAGGTGGCTTACTGCACTGGTCCTTTGAGGTTTGAACAACCTCACAGATGGACTCTTCATGGGTGCTCTGGGCAATCTCTTTGACTGTCCTTAGAGGAAATAACTTACTTGCTGTGTTCAAATAGAACCTCCTGTGTGCCAGTTTGCACCTGTAGCCTCTTCTCCTGTCAGTGGGCACTGTTCAGAAGAGTCTGGCTCCCTTTTCTTCAATCACTCCATCAGGTATTTAGAAACATTCACAAAATTCCCCCTGAGCTTTCTCTTCTCTCTGCAGAACAGTTCTGTCTCTCTCAGCAATAGCTCATATAAAATGTTTCACTAACAAGACTACTCACATGTATTTTAACACAAAAAATAATACCAGGACAGGTTTAAGGGAAATAGCAGGAAAATACCAAATATTTGTGACATTCAGACAGTGAAGAATTTCCCAAACAGTATAAGCTGGCCACAGGTCTCATGGAGATGTCCAAGAGAACAAATGGGAGTTCATGGGATATACTAACACACAAAGGTTCCTTGGTAGAGAGCAGCTATTTCACTGAAAGCAGTAAAGAACCATGTGACAAAACCAAGGTCGACTCAAACTGTTAAACCATGTCCATGCAGAGCCAAAACCAGTTTGTCCTGACTTCAGATTCAAAGATATTAGAAACGCTTTATTGATGTTCTTTGAATTCAGAAGAAAAGGTTTTTCATGGTCTTATACATAAGCTACACAAATATTCAGTGACTCTAAAACTACCTGAAAACCAATTTTCCACAGATATTTAGCATTTGGCATATGTTGCATAGATATGCCTGCACACAGTAAAAGGCAACATGAGGATCAAGCCTCAGTCTATAACCAAAGATGTTATTTTACCACTTCCTTGTTCTCTACCTTAGCCTAGACACTAGCATTATTTCGGGGGGGGAGGGGGGGGGAGAAAAAAAAAATAGAAAGAGGTGGTTATGTTTATCTTCCATCAGGGTGATAACGACTCAGAGCTTTTTCAGTTAATGTTTCAGATTGAATTACAGCCTGAAACTTTCCGAGAATTTAATTACAGGTTATTCATAAAGATTGTACTTAAGGAAGCAAAAAATAATAATAATTTTTTAAAAGCATCTTATTTTAAATGCCTTGTTTTGTTGAGAAATATAGATAATTTTGGTTTCAATCCCTAACACCAACCTCTCTTTAGGAGAGTGAAATTTCAGTCACATCATCCTGCTTTAAAATAAGATTAGTTATAAAACCATATTGTTTATTCTAATTTTTCAAATTCTTAAAATATTCAGATATTTATTGTATTAATTTTCCTTTTTCTTTTTCTGTCATTTTTCAAAACTGTCAAAAACAGTTTCAGAAAAAGTACCTTCAAATTTGCTATTTCTGTGGCATCAAAAAACTAAGAAAGTCTGTCATAATTTTCAGAGGATTAAGAAAGTATTGATTTAATCCCTGGTGATGTACAGCAGTGAGCCGTGACAGCCCAGACGTCAAACCACATCCTGAGGTGCATCAAACACTGCATGACCAGTTGGGCAAAAGAAGTGATTGTCCCGCTGTACTCCGTGTTGGTGCGCCCTCACCTTGAGCACTGTGTGCTGTTCTGGGTCCCACAGATTGTGTAGGACGTGAAGGTCCTTGAATTTATCCAGAAGGCGGCACGGGGGGCAGCTGATAAAATGGCTGAAATGAATGTTCCTATGAGGAGAAGCTGAGGACTTTTGGTTTATCTAGTTTGGAGAAAAGGAGGGGTGACCTCACTGATCACTCCAGCTTTGCAAGGAGGGGAGTGCAGAAGGAGGTGTTGATCTCTTCTTCCTGGTATCCAGTGATGGAAATGCACTGAACTGTAGCTTTGCCTGGGCTAAGAAAGGTCTAAGAAAACAACCTGACAGTTGACTGCTCATTGCAATGACACTTCATCAGTCCCAGTCTTTTATGAGCTGAGCTTTGTTTTGGGTTTGTTTTCTTTCCACTTATCCTGAACTAAAAGGCTGTAAAATATAAGCCCACAATCTTTCTCTTTTTTTTTTTGTTGTTTGTTTGTTTTCTTCAGAAATTCAACCTTAGCAGAAAAATCAGATAAGAAATTTCTTTGTGACTAGCTGAAGTAGAGCAAAGTAGCTAAAGTATCTTCCACCAGGTGACAAAGACAATTGCACATCCGTCTCCACTGACATCTGACCACATGTGGATTTGCTCACTAATCTTCAAGGTAATAAGCAGCTAAGCTTTGATTTAACTACAGTGTCAGAATGTGGTCTGTCTCTTGCTTCTCTTTTAAGACAGTTAAAAAAAAATTTTAAAAAATAAAAAATTGAAACTCAGCCTTTGCGTTATCTAATCATCAGTTATTAACTAATAAAGTTAAAAATAAATGTATTTTCCAGCAGATTATATGTCAGTGTTATTTGACAAATTACAAATAATTTATTTTTGTTCCCTTTTATTTGAAGATCTTTTTCTATAAATGTCCATTTAATATGCAATTTCAAAGAAATTATGCTGCAAATGTACATTAAATATGCTTTCGTTTTAAAAAAGCTTAACAATTTTCTATTATTCCTATCTTTATACAGACTTGTATGGCTAATCTATTCTTACAGGAATTTTAGGAGGAAATGCTAGAATTTCCATATTACAAAAGGCAAACTTAGCTCCAAGTCTTAATGCAGAATTTAAGATACAATATTAACATTTAATCACAATAAAGAGTAAGAAAGTTTTTTAAAGCAAAGAATATTTCATTTGTGTGTTTTTTAAAATGTTAATTCCAAAACTGGTAGAATAATTCTGTAGATCTGAATTCACAAGAGTAAGAAAAGCTTTTCATTAGGTCTCTGCCATATTTAACCACCACAGGGACTCTGAGCACTGCCTTCTAAATCAAGACGTCTATGATTGCCTTTGCTGGGTATTCATTCCACTTCCTCAAAAGCAGTGCTCAGCTTCCAGATTTACAAGCCTGAGAAATAATGAAAGCTGCAAACATTTAGGGCAGGAATAAAACACATATCAAGTTCAAACACACTAGTCAACTCAATGTAAAATAGCCCTATCAGCTTAACATAAAGTTGATATGGCCCTATCAGTCATATGAACTTTCTGCATAAATTTGGTCACAGCTCACAATGATTCAGATGTGCAAGTCAGATTATTTTCCTCTGGTTTATAATACCTCAGCTGTGCTATGGATGTCTTCTTCATTTCAAAAATCATGATCTGCTCCATCAGCGTGGGGAGACTGCTGTCACTGCACATTATGCTGACTGTGATATATCTTACTGACAACATCACCTCCTTTTGATTTACTTTGACAGGACTTAAAATACATGAGTGGGATATTCTCCAAGGCATATAATCAATTGCATCTGCTGCATTTCTGGTATTTCCTTTGCCCTGTTTATACCATTACTGTCTCTGCTGAAGCTATATTATTACTACAAATGTTTCCAGGAACATACACTGGCATCATTTCACAGCACTGTTTCTACAGCATTAACAATTTAGAACCTCAAATGAATCTCCGAAGTATTACTAATTTATTGTTTTAATACTCAAGTTATTGTGATCAATAAGATGATGAAACATACACACTAAAATCCTATGTAGCATATTCATGGTTTGCGCAACGCAAGACAATAATGTCATAGTATATTCAAGAATAATTAAAAAATTCTTATTGGCTTAGAAAAATAGTAATTGGGTATTTTTTACTAGAGAAAATAAATAATGTTCAAATATTAAAGTCAGCTAATTTCTGGGAAAATGTTGGCATAAAAATCCGTATTCTCAAGAACTATTTAGGACAATAAGACTAACAAGTAAAAAAATATTTTATTTTTAAGAAAGTGTGTGTGTATGCATTAATTCAATCGTGTATTTTCTGACATAAGTATTTACACATTGTTAAAAAGCAGCATTGAAAATGAAAAGATTACGTTAAAGATGAAGGGTAGAAAGTAAGTTGGGAAAAAAATCTGATTAACTACAGGTCTGTATCTGAACAAGGAAGAGGAAAATCTATGCATAATTTAAATTAAACAACATGGTATGATTTAGTTTTAATACTGAATACTCTAAAATACCTTAATTTTGTTAATGTGCTCAACTTAGACACATGACATTTCTGATATAAATACCATCTAACTGTTTAACTATAGTACAGATTTACAATTGTTACAAATGGTTATAAATAAAAAATAATTAATATTTAATATGTTTTGATTAAGAAAGAGAATATTCAGTGAAACCACTTTCTTTTAGAGAGCTGAAGAAATGCTTTGCTGAATCAAGCTAAAAGGTTCTTCCAATGTGAAATTCTAGGAGAAAATTATCACATTTTATGAAGAGATGAAATCAAGAGCTTGTTGAAGTTTATATTGGAAGTGGTATCAGGAGCAGTAAGAGATAATGAAGAACTGAAAATAGTTATTGTAGATAATTTATGAGCTGCATGCAACTCATGCGTGATAGGACTGAACATGCCATCATCTCAGCTGTATACTGAACTGAGTATAGATGGGATCTGTGAAAGCTCAACACATTAAACCTCTTTCACTGACTCAGGTACACAATTTGTATTTCTTACAAATCAACTGTTCTACCAAGAAGACTGAGGATTTATTTAGACTGAAATACAGACTTATGTCCATATTAAACTTAATTCAAATTAAATTCCAGAAACTATTTAAAAGTCACTTAACTGACAGTTTGGTTTATGTTTAAGAAAGGAAATAGAAAAAAAAATCATGAGCTATCACTGTATTAATAAAAGCAGGGATGTAGTTGGAAGTACAGTTAGAAGTACATATTTCTTGAGTAATAAAGGAAAATTAATAACTTTTGGATTCTATGTCTAAATCTGATCCCTTTTCTTCAGCTCTTTATTGAGATTATGCTGTTCATTCTGTAAAAATTGTAATTTTTTGCTGTTTTACACCTCATTCCCATGTAAAAATGAAGGAATAAAGTGAACTGTCATAGAGCAGTAATAATTTGGAAATCGGAAATTATGCATTTCCAAGGCCTGATCTACCATGTAAATGTAATGACCATCAAAACATAATGGAATAGGCACTCCATGGACAATGTGTCTCAAAATTGAATATGCATAGTGAATCACCAGCACACTAAATTAAGGATGTACCTAATGGCCCGCAGATGACTCAGCAGTGCCAGAGAGTGCCTTGCTGAGCTGTACCACACTGCAGAAAAAAATAGAGAGACGGTAGATGAAGGATTCATCAGTGGATGTAGATGTAGATAAACGTGGAAGGGTGGCTGGGGCTAAAATTAGAGGAAACTGAGAAGTGATATTCACATCCTAACAGAAGCTGTAGCAGTATGGAAATTATAAGGTAAAATGCAGATGCTATTCCCTGGGTGGAATGTGGTCGGCATGCTCAAGACCTATTCCATGATGATTCCCCACACATATAATCTGCAACCATAAGCACCTGCTAAGGCGGATGGAATGAAGGGTAGAGCAGAGTGGAAACACCAAGGCCAGAATCTGCAGAAATCCTTACAGGAAGGGGAACCTGATAGTACTGTGCAGCTGATAAACCACATAGCACCTACCAACCAAGGGAGAGAGAAGATGTCCTGCTGCCAAGCCAACAGCTGGGGTGAAATCATTCTCCTTGGATGAACTGGGTTCATTATAACCTGATTACAATATTAATGAATATCTCCATCCCAAAGTCACCCACCACTGAGGTATGACGACCCCTCACTGAGCTTTATATTTTCTTGACTATATTTTCAAGATCAAAGTAAGAGAATTTTATACCAACCAGGAGCAAAGCTATGTATGATGAGAATCACTCAGGCTCTACCTAAGCATAATAGTATAAATAGTATAAAAGTTGAGAATGGGGAAAATTTACGGAAGACTCCATTGTAACTGTTGGGATGAGTCAATGGGCTGAACCTGTCTTCTCTCCCATAAGGATGCCTATTAGGTAAGGACCATATTCTGTTCCTGCTGAATACTTTTATTAGAGATTAAAGCTTGTCTGTATATTGCTTTAAGTATGTTTTTGCAGTCAGATACTGTCATCAGCAATCTTTGACCCTTAACACGTCACAATTTTATACTCATAAAGAGTTTTATTCTATAAATGGTTAATGTGAGTCCTTCACAGGCACTAGCAGTCACTGGCAACAGGTAATATACTCAAGTAAGATGGAAGACCCACTGAGGGGTCATAAACCAGGAAGACCTGCTGAGGTGTGCTGGTGGTGTGTGTCCCTGAATAAGTCTGTCAGACCGCCCTCTGATCTAGCAAAATTGTTCTTTGAAGGGTCCCCATAACAGGACACTGAGACTGGTTTGGCACAAGAGTATCAGCTTTCCTGCAGCACTGACAGACAAATCAAACACTAAGAATGAGGAAATCTCCCCATATTTAGGGTCAAGAAAAATCTCCCCCTTTCACTTAACAATTAAGAAAATGTTGATTTTGTTGCATAGAGAATAACGTATTTGTCTAGAACCCAGGAACCTTTTCTCATGCTCTTGTTTCTGGCTCTTGTATTTGTACTAAAAAGAAAAGGAGTAAAAACCTAAAGATAAATCTTTCCTCAGCTGATACCCTTTGCTGCAATTACAGAGCCAGCTATGGCTCATCTTCCACTGTATCTCCTTCCCAAAAGATATACACTGTACTGGAAAAGATGAAAAATATTATCACCAGAGAACACACTGAAGTCTAGTTGTTAGGATGGTCTCCCTGATGGTAGAACGGGATGGGAGAAATGGGCAGAAATAACCAGGTGTCACAATTTATGTTGTGATAGAGGTCCCTAAACACCAGACTCTTACACAAAGTATCAGCATCGACTGCTATAGCTCCAAGAACAAACAGTGAAGAACTTTTGTTCTGCAAACTTCATGAGTGTCTCCTGGACTGTGCTTCCCCAGAAATGTGAACAAAAGAATACACTTGGTCTTTTAGTCCTTTTCAGATCTCAGAACACCATTTGTGCCAAAAAAACTGAAATAGTTCTAGGCACTAGTGATAACTTCAACGCAATCCAAAAGAAGGTGTCTAGAAACTTCAATGCTGAGAAGTGCCAAATGATTAGGTTAGGGAGCTATATTTTGTCATTAGGTAATTAGAAGAGACAGAAGTCCTTATTGGCTTAAGATGCCATTGTAGAGAAGGTCATTGTATCTAATAATTCTTTGCTGACACAAAGCAAAGAATTGTTCTATGCATTCATTTTTGGGAAAGTAATGAGGTAAAATAATCTAATTTATTCAATTAGTTAAACTATACCTTTGAGTTACTTTTATAGAAAATCTGTTTTATTTTTTACAAGTGTGGGGTTTTTTTCTTTCCATGTTTTAACGGTCCAAAATTTCAGCTGTTAACAGTTCATATTAGTATAGTTGCGGTGCATATATAAGGAATATATTCTTTCAAAAAATGGTCTGGGCTATTTTATTTTTTTAATCATGTGTTCTTAAAGTCAAAAAGACAGTAATAGTTTGGCATTATAATGAGCAACAGTAGTTGCTTACTTCAAATAATCACTACTTTTTCATCTATAATAATGGCTAAATGGTAAATTTTAAAATTCAGATGACTTTTTATTCTCAGCTCCATTACACCAGTGAATGATGCCCAATCAATGTATCAGTTACTACAGTCAAATTCAGGCATCTGCCTGAAAAGAATCAATGATCAAAGTAACTCACCCTGGGAAAACTTATCTCCAGAGTAGATCTATCCTGATATTACCTTTTTCTGTAAGTGTGAAAGTACTTGTTAAGAGCTTTTAGTCCTACTCTTCCTCAGAATGAATACTAAGACGATTCAGAGTCCTTTTCAGAATAAACATATACGTTAATTTTATTTCAGACAAATTAAATTGTCTAAAGATGTGCCTGCCCCCAAAAGGTAGAGTTATACAGGAACAAATCTGAAAATGAGTGCATATAAACTCTATAAATAACAGATACTAACAGTTTCTATGTAGCATTTCTCAGTATGTCATATAGCAATAAATATGAACACATCTGTTCATAATACAATTCAGCTTCAGCTTTCAGTATCTTCAGTTTTTGATTTTGTAAGTGTGGGGTTTTTTTTTGTTTGGTTGGTTTTTTTCTAGGGTTTTGGATATGATTTAGTTATAAAACAGGGACTTGTTCTCTAAAATCTCTCAAAAAATCTCATTCCTGCATCCCTCAATAATTTTACTCTAGGTGTAAACTGAAATGTAATTCAAACATGGGTGGGTGCTGGAAAAGAATAGGAAGAACGAGATTAACAAGAGAGGGTGATTTACACACAAAGATGTGCTCACCACCTCGATTCAGTTTCACATGGCTGCTGAGACAGACAAGGTTGTGGATGTTTCCACAGCCAGTGTTACCCTTCCCCAAGACCAAAACAAGGAAAAACAACAATGGACAAACCCCCACCAACTGGACAGTCATGCCACCCTGACCAAGCTCGGTCCTGCTCAGCTCCAGCCAGCTCTGCCTGGCTCCTTTCATCTTGGTACCTATGACTCAGCTTGAATCCTTTTCTCTCTGGTCATACTCACCTGGGTTCAGACTCACCTCTGCCACTCCATTCCTTGCAGCTGTATCCTGAACCAGCACCATTCTCTGCTGGGCTTAGCTGTGTTCTTTCCAAGGGATGGGAAGGGACAGACAGTGGTAGGAGAAGGACAAAGTCTGCAGGGCTAGTCCCAGAAACTTCCCCAGGGAAGGGACAGAACAAAATGGCACACTTCTGGTGTGTACTCACCTTTTTCTTCCTCCCAAAACCACTGTCCTGCAGTGATGATGTGGTGGGGTGTTGTGCTGGTTTTAAGGTAAACTGGCAGGAGAAATGAGCCCGACTCAAAAAGAGATTACAAGACAGAGTTAAAATTTAATAAAAGGATTACAATAAATACAATGATACAGAAAAAATATTGGGTTTGACCCACAAAATGTATATGTATAACCCAGCACCCTGGGGCACGAACAGAATGGTGTTCATTAGCCCTTGTGCTGAGCACCACGTGGTCCCTCAGAGTGAAAAGTAAAAGGAAAGGAAAACCCATTGGTGAGGATGATGGTCACAGACTTGTCCAGAGTGGCAGTCACAGTCCTGGTGAGGATCTGGTTCTCCTCTGGATCTGACAAGTGGTAGCTGAAGTCCCCAAATCCCAAGATTTTACATGCTCAGGTTCTGATGGGAATGCCCAGCACCTCCCCCAGGGCAAGGAGTTTCACAATGGGTGATTTACTCTGTGAATCATGGGATACTTTTGGAATCCTTGATGGCCCATTAGCAGACATGACCCCTCAGGCTGGGTGTGAAGGCAGTAATGCCTCCTGGAGGGGAGTTATCACAGCTGAGTTATTGGTGTGAAGACAGGAAACTTTCCTATCTCACAGAGTTCCTAAACACCCAGCTTGTAGCCTGAGGGCTCAGGTGTGCTCTGGACAGCTGCTGCAAATGATCCTTTATTAACAGTTAGTCAGCAATTACATAGATGCTGTAGAATACACAGTTTTGGTTACACCTAGGCAATGACAAAGTGGTCCTGGCCACTGTAACTAGGACGGGTAGAGAACAGCAACCGCACCCACACAGCTCTACATTTCTGCCCCCTCTCTGCAACCAGGACACCACTGGGATTTAATTTCAAATTGTGTAAACATCAAGTTAAAATACCTAACGTGGCTTTGCTAGCAGCTGTGGATGTTTTTGCACCTTGATTGGCAGGCCTGTGCTTACAACTATTAAGTAAAGATTATGTTTTAAAGTGGTTATTAAACTTGCCATAGAACTTGTCTAGTGCTCTGCGGAGTTTTTTACACTATTAATATTCAGAAAATTATTTCTTGATGGGGAAATATCTTTTGAGAACTATCTGAGCACAACTCCTGCAAAAAGTAAAAATTAAATATAAATTACATACTTCAGTTAATAACATAAAGAATAGGAGGATAGGCAGTCAGTTATTCATGATATATTATATCATATTTTATTATATTATATAGATGTAGTGTTCATGATAGTTGCTTAGCTTCCAGTCCTGAGGAAAGAGGAATGGGCAGCAACATATTGTTAAGAGAAGAAAAATGCAAAGTTTCTTTGAAAGAATCAAGGGGATACAAGTTTCACACTGCTTTATTAGCCATTAAAAGACAGTTATAGTGAGACTTTTAAATGAGAAATTGCAACATGTCTCCTACATATCAAGTTTTTCAGTGGAGTCAGCTGTAAGCCTAAAAGGTACATCCAATGGTCTGGATTATTCTGTACATATATTTCTATATTTATTTATATTTTTATATATATGTATGTTTATATATATATATTAGCAGTTAAGCCCCTAGGCAGGACTCAGTGTCTTATTATAGGTGCTATTAAGACCAGACAGCC
>JAWWEW010000041.1:40669660-40694862 GCA_035583185.1 Anabacerthia variegaticeps | reverse complement strand
AAACTATTTAAGTCATTCAAGGTCTGATTAACATAGAAACTGCTCAAATTTGTTGTGCAACACAGATCTCTGGAACAGTGGTAACTCAGACATAGGTGCATTCTAATGACATCTGATTGTAGAACAGAGTTTTGTGTTCCAAATACAGTTTAATTTCAGAAGTGTTCTGTCACTCTATTTTTTCTTGAATATTTAAAAGTCCAAAACCACCTCTTCCAGAAACATAAGGCTTCCAGATGAAGCACTAAAGTACAAGTAAATCTATTTTAAATTGAAAACAAGGAAGTTTAATTGAACTGACTTTTGAATGCTGAGCCTGGAGAGAGATGTAAAAAACAAAACAGAAAGTCAACTCACCAGGCAGGTTCTTCTAATTTCACAGAGATTAGAATCATGTCACTTGTAATGAGAAAATTCTATTACTATTACATTTAAAATTATGTGTGAAAACATTGAAAAGAGCTTTATTTTAGCTTCAATTTAATCTTCAAAACTTTTAATGGAACAATTGGATTCAATACAACATGACATATAACACATTAGTATACATATATAATGTATGTACATTAGTATATAGAATTCAAGCTCATTATTTGGGTGACTGGATATACATTTGGACATGTATTTAGGCAGTCAAGTTGTGTGTTTCTCTTCATTCCTAAAGTAACTGTTTCCCTCCATTACAGTTCTATTAATCAAACAATACTCTCACAGTGAAAAGATTTTTATTCACTGGAAGCATCATACTCTGAGGAAGAACCGAGACAAATAGCCAGTCAAGATCATTTATATCTCAGCTCACCAAAGTTTCTGCAACCGAAATCAGTTCCTGAATGGTATCTAAACTGCTGCATTTACCTTGCAGCCAAAAGCATAATCTAAATTAGAGTCCAGCTCTGCCATGTTTTAAGTACTTTGTCAAATTTTTGGATTCTAAGTCTGCAACAAATCCAAAGATGCTTAATATTAGCTACTTAAGGCATATTTAATATTAACCACTTGAGATAATTGGGCTATACTATAGTCTGTATTCACTGTCTAAATGGTGTGAAGCTTTCATTCAGGAGACTGCAGGAGCCGTCTGCTCCTCACTTCCACACAGGATTCAGGACACTGATTTCTGCCTTCACACAGCAAACGAGTTCTAGTAGCAGTTATGAATAAGTAATTTTTTCCATTGAAAAGTACTGGAAACAGAGGTGTGGGTACTGGAAAAAAAACACTCTCTCTGCACCCTATACTACAATTGCACACATATACATTTGAGCTGCATGTCACTGACAGCCGATTTAGATAGTGTTCCATGGAAACTTTATGTCTCCTTCCTCTCCCCCATACTAAACACTATTCAAATATCAAAAAGTTTATGGCAAAGGAAACTGGTAGGAAGGGATACTGTAGTCATGATGCTTTATTTGAGTACATTACCTAGTCATTTCTTAAAATGTCATTTTTCTCTTTTCCGTACATGTAGAAACAAATGCAATGAACTGTCAGCCTGTGAATTGTGGCTTCGGCTTAAATGGTAAGAAATATTTTGTGGTTGTCTCACTGAGAATGAGCACTAGAATGAAACCAAACAATTTCATTGAATAAATGTACTTCAGCATCTTTCATTTTTTTTACAATATACATCTTTTATATATTGGACTTTTTATTTAATTTTACTTGGTTATGACAGGCTGTTGAATGAGAGACACTTTGAAACAGAAATAGTGACACCTCAAATTAAGTTTTTCAGTTATTAATTTAACCAGACAGTTACTGGACACAAAAATCAGTAAATACTAACTGATTGTTAAAAACAAATTCAGATATGATTAGCTGTGTAATAGATACACATATATTCTATTACTGTAAAACCTCTGTTTTATTGGGTTTTACCAAACAACTGCTATTTCTAGTGCTTATAAAATCTAACTACTCTATTAAATCTGGTTCTTTAGACTGAATGGGATGGATTATGTACTATTCAGCTACTCTTTGTGATGGGTGTATGTTGACCTGGATATTGAGAATGTTAGCATATGACTGTGTTTTCCTACTGGCAGAGTTGGATCACAGAATCACAGAATACGCTGAGTTGGAAGGAATCACAAGGATCAAGTCCAACTCTTAGCCCTGCACAGGACCAGCCCCAAGAGTCACACCATGTGTTTGAGAGTATCAGCCAAACACTTCTTGAACTCTGTCAGGCTTGGTGCTGTGACCACTTCCCTGGGGAAGTTATTCCAGTGCCCAACCATCCTTTGGGTGAAGAACCTCTTTTGGATATCTAACCTAGACCTTCCCTGACACAACTTCAGGCCATTCCCTCGAGTCCTGTCCCTGGTCACCACAGAGAAGAGATCAGTGCCTGCCCCTCCTGTTCCCCTCACAAGGAAGTTGCAACTGCAATGAGGCCTCCCCTCAGTCTCCTCCAAGCTGGACACACCAAGTGACCTCAGCCTCTCTTCATACGGCTTCCCCTCAAGGCCCTTCACCATCTTCACTGCCCTCCTTTGAACATTAAGAGCCTAATATTTTTCTTATATTGCAGTGCCCAAAACTGCACTCAGTGTTCAAGGTGAGGCTGCCCTAGTGCAGAGCAGAGTGGGATAGTCACCTCCCTCAACCAGCTGGCGATGCTTTTCCTGATGCCCCCCAGAGCACGGTTGGCCCTCCTGGCTGCAAGGGCAGTGTCTTCCCTGTCCTCCCACAGTGAATTGATACTGCATTAAATAAAACCAGTAAGAGAAAACCCAGTGCACAACAATCCTTTCAGTCCTCATCATACAGCAAAGGCAGCCTTTAGTCTTACAAACAGGATAAATCTGTACCTGAAGATCACCGATACCCCCAACTTCGAGGTGACTACAAGTTTTGACTCATGTATTCAGGGAACCATTGAGGTTCAAAAGGACCTCTTCAGATTATGCAGTCAAACCACTCTGCTCATAGCAGAGCCAGCAGATGATGTCTTCTAACACCAGCTACATTAAGAAACTTACCCTCATATATAGGGCTGGGGTTCTTTGAATGAGGCAGCCATAAGGACCCCCTGCCATTAAAAGTCTTACCAAAGAGGCCACTGTGAAGATAAGAACATGTTTTCTGCCCATCCAAGCTATTATATTCTGACAAAAAACAAAGCACTGTTGTCCCAGCATATCCTGCTTGAACTTCAAAACCCACAAATTTCATTACAAAGAGTACCAAATTTCTATTTTAAAGGGCTGTTGTATATGATCGTATTGTTACAGCTTTGAGATTTACTCTGCCTCAACTGAACAACAATGGCTAGCTCTACAACCCCAACAAAATGTCAAAGACATAAGAAACTCAAGGAAAGAGCTTTAAGCTAACACGTTATAGTTCTTGAATATATATATATATATATATATTTCTTGAATAAGCTTGAATATATATACAATTAACAACAAATGTTCAACTGATCCTCAGTAGTGTGTTCAAATGTAGTGTTGGTTTATGTCTGAGTAATAACACAGAGACAGAGGAAATGCAGCACCCACTGCCACTAGAACGAGTGTCTAATGGAATCTATGCTAAGAAAGTTACTACATCCTTCAAAATATGCCACACCTCCAAAATACATCCAGAATTACCAGATGTTTTTCTTTCAGTAGAAAGTTTTCATTCTGAGTTTATAGATTTAAAATTGTGATGACTTGGGACCATCCATACAAATGCTTATACACAATTAAAAGTATGTCTAGGGAAAATGCCTGCATAACTACTTGCTAGACCTAAGCCTTGAGTGTGAGGAAAATGCATGAACAATAAGTGAATCTCACACATTTCCATTTTTAGTCTGGAACTCCCCATCTCAGTCTGTTCAGGGAGGTTTCAAATTTTATTGCCATGGTAGTAAAAACAATGACTCAATAGCAAGTCCCCATCCAGCCAATGAAAATTTCAAAAGCTAAAAGTCTGATCCAGTAAGATATTTAAACCCATGTGATTCCTTAGCACAGGACTATTCCCACTGAAGTGAATTAGAACTATTTCTTTCCTTGAAATAATGCCTTCTCTTAGGTTCCAGTGTTCTGCCAAACTGGGACCTAAAAGAAAGTGTCTCATAGTAAAGAAAACAGCTATAATTCCTATTTTCTTTTGGGGACTATCAATTCTTTCTTTCCCTAAGTTTTTACATCTGGGCTCAAACTTCCTTACTTAAATAATTCAACTGGCATTAAGAACATATAGACTTTCTCTTTTTAAGAAAGGCTGAATTGGGGAGGAACAAAAAACTCACAATGTTAATAATACAGCACAGATGAAGACCAATAAGAAAGTTTTCCAAACAATTTTAAGGCAACTCTCCAAATTATTTGTGTTCCAGTATTCCCTACATGCAAAAGAACATTTCAGCATAGTTAAGACTAAGCAATTCAAAGAGCCAGAGAGCTCAGATTGCTCATAATAAATCAAAACCAAATTATTTAGCAAAAGTTTCCGGGGAGGCTTTCCCTGATGGCCTAGTACATTCCCTGACTTCAGTATACATGTGCATTCAGAGAAGTTCAGCTATTTCATGTGATCAGATGGCACCCTTGTTCAAAGTTTGGTCCATAGTGCTGGATATTTTGGGGGAATTTAAACCCTAACAACTTAATTTATTTCTTGTCATTTCTGTGCTCCTTCATCAATAAAAACAAGTCAGCCTAGAGTGATACATACTGCTTGTAACTTAGTATATACTGGAAATTTATTTTCTCACTTTTGCTAGTGTATTATTCTGTTAGGTGATATTGCTCTTTACTTTGCTTTTTGCACTGTTTATAGCCTTCTAGCAACACCATAATAAATTATCGATGAATGTCTAATTAATATCACGCATTTTCAGAGGGAGATTTATGACTCTTCAAGACCATGAAATCAGTCCCATTTGAAGACTCACCTTATATTATTTTGTCAGAAAATACTGATTTATATGTCCCTTACTGAAATTTAGTGAATTCAACCTGCATTTAGTTTTAGCACAAACAGGGAAATGCATCTTGTTTTCACATCTCATCCCACTAATCACACTTTTCTAAGACAATAAATATCCATAACACTCCTGTACACAGCCTAGCACAAATATAATAAAAACAAATAAGGGTGCTTATGACATCACAATGTTTGTAACAAATGGATTTTGAAGGCGCTTGATCCTGGGAAGGTAATTATGTGATTTGATGGGGTCCACAGTAGCTGTAATCTGATTAGAGAACTCATAACGTTAGTATTGACCATGAATCTGTCAATTACTTCTTTTTTACGCAGTGTTTGGTTTTGTACGGTTAGATTATATCTTTAAAAATATCTATTATAGTAATTTCAATCTAATTGCAATGTATAAACTAAATATTACCGTCACTAATGTCTTGTTAAACTTTTTTTCTTTTTTTGATTGATTGTTTCAATTTGTTTGAGCCTGGAGTGAAGAGGGACAGATACAATAAATGTCTTACACTCAAATAGTTGAATTAATTCTGACTAAAGGTGAAGTATTGAAGTGTTATGGCATGCTTCTTCATGAGAGAAAAAATACAGACTGCTTTTGAAAACTATGAAAGTCACTCTATGGACTATATATATATATCTCTCTCTGATATAAAAGATCTTGAAATATTTATTAAACAAATGGTAGCATCACTAAACAACTCTTCCCTTGGTGTTATACTCAAAAAGATGAAGACAAAGGAGAAATTTAAAAGTCTTTTAACTTGTTTGTTACAGATGCCCTCAAAGAGATCAACTAAATTCTATACCTGATAGTCAATGAGACTTGTCATCTGAAGAAAATATTCTGCTCTAAAAGACCAAGAGAATTTAATGTTGCTAGGTAAAACTTGCTTTGGCCCAAAAAGCTTTACTGTATGCATACATCTTTTTTTTTTTTATAATTTGCATAATTTAAAATTGCCTATTTATATTTTATAATATTTATATTTTATATGTAAGTACAAATATATCATGTAATTGTCAGATCAAACTAAGTGAATTTGCAATATTCTTGACAGTCCTAATTAAAAAAAAAAAATCAAAACAAAAAACAACTGGAAAAAAACAATACTATGGTTTTAGAGCAAATCAAGCTTAGCTGGAATACTCCACTTTGTAGCAACTGAGAGATGAGTCCATTTAGGCCATATATTCAGCATTGAAATTAATCCCTTCTTTGAGAAAACCTCACATCGATTTCAATACACAATTTGCCTAAAAAAAGAGCTCAAAATTAACCAGAATCAGTGTCTATTCTTTGCATAATACAAGAGAACAGAAAATAACAGATGAGGTAAGAAGTGTTCCCTGAAAATTTTTAACTCATATAATGTTAGCTGTTTTGGTGAAAATGAATGAATGATTGATATGTATAATTTAAATTGTTGAAAAGGTATTTCAGAAAAAGAATATTTGGCAAGTTATTTAAGTGCTACTTAAATTTCTTTCTTTTCTTAGTGATTAATTTAACCTGTAAGATTTTTTTACAATTATTTTCATGAACAATATGGAAAACAGATTGGTTTATAGTTTGGAAAGTATGGATGAAACAGTAGCTAAGGAGCTATAGGAAACAATTTTTTTTTTTTTAGTAATTTTGTATATAATAAAACTAGGAAGTAGAAAGCATTTCACTTTTATCATTCATCTTTAGAACTATTTTGTGATTTTTATTTATTCAAAGAAAATACAAATGTGTTTATATGATTTCTTTTTAGTAACATATACTAACAATATATTTTTAAGTATCTGACAAAAAAGAAAAAGTATAAAAATGCCTTATGTCAATATTTCTGGCTTGCTTAGGGTAAAAAAATACCTCTAAAACTTTCCCTCTGGTAATATCACCTGTTAATTAACCACAAAAATTCCAGTGGTATGTCTGATGATGAAATATGGTTTAACTCTGTATGACTTTCAGAAGGCTGTTAAAAATTGAACATTTTAAAATAAACATTTTAAAGCCACATCCTCAATTTAGGGCATTGGATCTGCCATCCAGGGAGTGTGTTTCCTTTTATTTTGTTCACTTCAGGAGAGAAGGTTTGTCGCTGGCCCCAGTAGGTTCTCTTAACCTGGAATCCTGCTGGTTCTGGTCCCCTGAAGTGATTCCTTGTCTCTCTCTGTCCTTCTCAGCCTCTCTGCCCACTTGCCTGTCCACCCCCACTCCACTGGCCCCCTTTTCTCTTTCTCTAGCTATTCCCTCTGTTAATGTGTATTAATTCACTCTTTTTGTGCACCATATTCACATACAAACTGGATACATAGTCATGACTAGTCCTGACCCTAGCACCTTACAAAACCATAGCAAGAAATCTAATAAAGTAATGATTATTTTATTTTTTTTTTAAATTGTGGTATTTTATAGCAAGGCACCAAGTAAGCAATAAGATATCTGCTATCTGTTTGAGACAGCAAAGTCATACTGTTAAGCCACATTTAAAGTCAAAAGTTACTTCTTTGTTCAAGGATACTCCACACACCATTCTATTTAAATTCAAAATATAACAAAACAAAATCATCAAAAGTGGAGTGAAAAGCTATGCAGTATACATTTTACTGCTCTTGAAAATGGGCCTTTTGATTTTTTTCTTCAGATTTTTTTCTAATATTGTTTCCTAAGACTCTTTTCCAGTGCAATGTTTCCTTTGAAGTCTTACATAGCTTTCAAGTGTCAAACTATGTGCTTTTGAGAGATGTCGCCATCCTGCTTGTAAAAGATAGGGCAGGAGAGGCCAATGTAGTCAATGTATTTTGTGTACAGAAATTTGCCTCAGTGATCAATATATATAACAGAAAGATGGTTTCGTTCTCCCTTTGACGTGGTGGTAGCTACATTGCCTAAGGACTTTTTTCACTGTCAAATATGTTTTGTTTCATTCTTTCATCTATAGCCAGTTTGGCAGCAACTCAGAGATGCCAGCTATGTTTTCACATTTGATTTGTATTTATTCCATCAATATGTTTATATTTTAATATGCTCTAGCACCTGGCTATACCTTGGTAAAATAAACCTGCTGAGTAACAAGACCCAAAAGGAAGACCTCAGAAAGCGCAGGGTTGTACTGCAGGGTTTCACTGCAGGGTTTCATTTTCTAGAACTTGATCTGCACAACAGAACCTCAAACATTGTGGCAAAAGTTAATATTATTCTCAAAGCATTAAGGAGCCTTGTGGAAGCCAGAGGTAAGATAAGCAATACTGCTGAAAGGTGCGCATTCCTTCTTTTCTCCATTTACATTAAAAAGAAGAAGGTGTGAATGTGGATGAGGTATGGTGTAAAAAAGGCCATATTTATCTGATTGGCACATGAATTGGCCATCAATGCATTAATCTGTATGCTAGGAAAATCTGCTTCAGATTTAAGACTTTTAAATTATTGTTCTGTGTTTGTTTTCCTTTTGGAAAAGCAGTTTTTCTTTCAGATTTTCATAACAAAGTTTCTGAACTTACGACTAAATGTTACCATCTTACCCTGATCAACTATTTGTGTGCTAACAGCTGAGCTGACACGAGGGACTGGTTACACCTGCTTTGGTCCTGGCCCAGCTGTGAGATAAAGTGCATTAACTCAGCCTCACCTGAGGCATGCTGAAAATGTCACGCTGGACAGGTAGACCCTTCATTTGTTCAGTAGCTCTAATTCAGTTACATTTAGCCATGTGTCCATACCTTTAAAATATGTCTCTGTCGCAGGCTACCAGAAATGGTGTAGTTTTGGTAGCAGTAAATTCTTGCAGAAAGAGCTAAGTAGGTGTGGTTATTGAAGAAAAAGAATAATTCTAGAGAAACAGTAGGTTGTTTTACTGAAACAGGAATACAGACAAAATGTGAATTTCATGATTTAGATCTAACATGAAGCCCAGGGTTGTTTTTCAATTTAGGTTCATTATAAAAGTCTTAGAACCTGATCTACTGATGTTTTAGCTAAAAAAAACAGCTTAAAAAACTCTGTCAGAAATGGTACCTGTGTCTATACAGACATGTCTTTAACCAAATTAGTCCAAATTTTTCTTTCATGTGGGATCAATTTACAAATAGTCCATTTATCACTGTCCAGATCCTTATTTCCTTTTGTTTCTCTCCCCATTGCAAAATAATGACATTTTTTTCTTAAACACAGACTATATAATATACATACATACATACATACATATATATATATATACATATATATATATACAAATGTGAAATAATAAGCCTTTGGAAACCAAGCAATTTGCAACATAGTTGCTTCTACTTTGAATACAGTAGTGTAAACCCATGCTATTTCCAAGTGTTTTAACTTACTACCAGGACAAAATGGAATTTGGGAGAAACCAGAATTTATAGGTGTTTTTACCAACTGCATGGGCCAGCAGTGGGTCAAGAGGCCAGACAGGATTATTATTTATACACATTTTAATTCAGTCCCCTGAGTTAAACCAATGCTTTAGGAATGAACTATCATCAAAGAGAAGCTCACCAATGAGAAGAAAAAGATTCATTCCCAGTCCAGAACCAGCAGAACACTGAACTGCAGTGAAAAAAAAAACATTTTTCTTTTTTTTTTTTTTCTCCATTCTTCAACTTGTTTATCCAGGTGCAGCAGACAAACACCCCAAGTTCCAGTTTTAATTACTTAAAACGCTAAGCTTCTGGAAAAGAGACAGGATTTTCAAATTACTTAAAAAATTCATAAGATTTTAAACTATTAAGGTATGTGAAGATTTATAGAAGGGCAAAAATGTGGGGGTTGCAATCTCTCAGGTTTGGAGAGATTTTCTTCTTTCAGACAAGTAAACATCTCTTATTGATATTTTTGCAGCATAATCACTCAAAAAAAGGGTTTCTGTTTTAGATATGACTCTAAAGGAATCACAGAACACTTAAGGTGAAATTTTTTGTTTGCCAGAGCTTCAAAAGATAAGGCAGTGACATGCATAGAAAGAAGTTGCTTTGTGACTTTGTTTTTTCCTGACTGAAAATAACAAGGGGAAATGCCGAGGATTGCTAAAGGAAACTGCTGCTAGGCAGATGCTAAAAATTGAATTTGACTTGGGCAATTATCATGTTGACAGTACACTTACAAGTGCATGTATGGTTCTTTCATAAATTGTTTGGCACGTTTAGTGATTATTAAAAGACACTCAAAGACAATAAAAGATTTGATACAAAAGACTATAAAACCTGATAAAATTATTTAGAAAAAAACAGTGTATTTTTCTTGAAAAAACAAATTAGCTCACTTATTGAATAAAATTATATTGCAAGGTGCTACACCTGATCTGCTTTTATTTTTATCCTGTTGACAAGGTAATGTTAATGTTATGCTTAATAAAAACAAGGACAGGTTTTCCAGGAAATTAAGATTAATTTTTTTAATTAATTGTTTCATAAAACAATTCCTGGAAGCCACATCAGCTTCATTTCTGCTTATAATGATTTAGAGATTAAAATTTTTTTAAAGATCTTTAGGTAGTTAAGAAAGTCTACTCACATTTTCTCAATATCAGCATAATTTGGGGGTTTGGTTTGTGTTCGATTCTTGGAAAATCATCTACATGCACTGAAAATAAAAAGGAAAAAGTGGATTTTTTTTCAAGATGCAAACAGATATATTCCCCTGGGTGATGTTATGTGAATTTGAAGTGTATTCTCCAGAAGCTTCTGCAGTTTTACTTTGGTGTTTTCTTTAGGGTTCAGAGGAAAATGTGGAAAGGTCTGTGCAAAATATCCTGAATACTGAAACTTTTTTCGAAAAGGTGCCCCAACAGTAGCTTTAAACCATTTTGCTGTTATTTTTGAAGGAGGCAACTTCATAGAAGCAGACTAGAAAGTACAGGCTATCTGTCTAAAGTTTCCCATTATGCGACACAGATACAGAAAGGATATGAAGGTGACTGAATCCATCAATTTAATATTTCTCGCCTACTGATATAATAGTTGTAGTTGACACAATCACTTTTCCTAAGCTTGGGAAATGGTTTAATTTTTTTTAGTACAATTATAGATATAAAGTAATATTAAAGTTATACATTGAAGTAGGAAAAATCTGTTTTAAAAAATTTAGGAAGTGAGAGTTAAACGTCCAAACCTACACACAAAAAAGGAAATTACTGGAAAAATCTTGTTCAATAGAACTAGCTGAAAAGATGTGACCATTTGGTTGAAAACAGGTCATGTGATGAGAAAACATGCATCACTTGTACTAGTGTGTGAGCATTTCTGGGCACTGGAAAATACAAACAACCTTCCCAGTACCAAATAGCCTAAAACTTCATGGAAACCTTCTTATTTTCCTGACTTTTGATACTTTACTTCTTGTACTTCCCACCAAATGTATAGAAGAACTAAAAACAATTGCTTAAAGAAAGGAATTAAGTTTACAGATGTGGTTTTACTCTGAATATTCATTAGCCTTTCTGTTATACAGTTTTCATAACTTTATAATTTTTTTTTCCTTAGACTAAGTTTCCAGGTTAAGAGTGGGTTTTGTTTTGTTTTCTGCTGCTTCACATTACCTTGCATAACTGCTTGTATTTAAAGTATGCAGTGGAGGAATAACTCTTACCTTGTTTTGCCTCTTGTTAACTGTAGAAATACTCTCTGCGGGGGTTAAGCTAGGGGCCATTTCCTGGACAACAGAATGAGGTGGACTGGGCCCAAAAACATACTCCAGTATTTAGTCATCAATTTGTCAAGACCCAAAAATATGGAAGATGGAACATATCAGTCACTAACAGTCCATCTACACATTCATGTGAATGTGCAGCTGTGGTAATTTAGATAAGCACAATGCAATTAGCAGAGCTGGAATTTTGGTGGAACAATGGAGCAATCCTTCTTCCTCTTGAAAATATAATCAAGAGACTATTTTTAATCACAAATAATTAAGACCTTGATTAAACTCTTCCGACAAAAAATGCCACTCCAACATCATGGATCATTGAGTGGGAACATTAATTTAATTAACATTGACTCACAGTGAAGAATAACGTCTATTAAAATGCCACCATCACTTGTTTCAGAATCTGAAAATATCCTATTTTATCTAAATGTGTTTTGTACAATTGATGTTCAAGGAGTTTATTCTGAATGTCCTTTTTTATATGCCTACAGAAAATAGAAGAATTTTGTTGAAGGATAATTTATGGATAGTTTATGGCCTAACACTCATATTTGGGGGGGGGGAAGAAGCATTTTATGAGTCCACATAAAATAAAAAGTATCTGATAAAAAGTCAGTTTACACCTGCCCTATCACAGGAACACATCCTGTCAACAGCTCTTCAACAATATCCAGCAGGATGGATGGTGTGTAAAGAATACTAGTAGTCAGGTTTCTGTGTAAACAAAGTGCATTCTATGGTTCAGTTTCTTGAAGCTAATTGCCCAAACATTTCACTAAACTGCCTTTTAAAAAGTCCTGCAAAACACCAAGAACTATCAAAGTGCAGGTGGTAGAAGGAATGCTTAACTTTCATGATGTGTTTGTACCAGCTCTGTTGATGCTATAAAGCCATTGTTCAACTTGCACAACTTCACTGATTTCACAGTAAGGGTGTCTGGGCTTTTGCCCTTCTAATGCTTTGGTAGTGGTGGTAGTATGTGCATGTGGGTGGTTGTGGGGAAGAGGGAAAATCACTTCTGTGGTTTGTGTGTTGGTGTTTAAAGTATCAAGGCGGACTCCAATAAAAAAAATATTAGAAGAAAGGGCTGCACATTACCTCTCACTCATCTCATTTCTCTAAAGTGTGGAACAAAGGATGCTGAACACATTTACAGCACAGTTCACTCACTGAATTGCTGAATACCTAGTATCAAACCAGCACCAGTAAACGCAGTAAGTGCCTCTGAGGCAGTACTTGAGTGCACAGATTCAGCAGCAGGAGGTCCAGTGAGTCCAGTCTGACCTCTGAGCCCTTAGAGTTCAAGAGACCTGAAATCTAAGGCATACAAACTACAGATCAAAGTAGAACGGTGAAGTTTCAATGTGTTCCTTGTTTAAATAATGACTTAGAGACACAGATGGGTATTGGAGGGTGTTTGGTTTGTATTTCATCTGATTACTTTTTAAGTTGTGAATTAGAGTCTATAAGGGGAACGAGTTTTCTGCAGAACAGTTTGAGGATGCTGAGTTTCAGAAACAGAGAGAGGAATGTGAAAAAGCAACCAGTCCTATATTCTCTGTCCTCAGAAACTAAGTGCTGTATGGATTCCTGGTCAGGGAAGGGCAAACCAGAATACTTTCAAATCCAATAACTCTCCTGCAGAAGCTCTTAACCCTGAACTTTCTCTATCTCCCCACACTTAAAAATTCATTCTGGGTTTTGGTCTTCTTGATAATTCTTTTTAGCAGTAGGCTAAAGAGAAGACTAGTAGAGAAGGAGAGAGGGAACTGATGGTCTTTGAGAACAGATCCTGTTGTAAAACGTGGGGATTATCCTCTCTTTTCTATCTCCCAATTTCCTCCCCATGAGCCCCCTCCCAGTTCTTATAAATGATCCAAGACCCTGTCCATTTTCTCTCTGTGGATGACTCCTTACCCCCTGAGTGGATTATAACTTTAGAAAATATCCTCTGACATTACCGTGCCTTCAAAGCCCAACACTGGATGGCTGCCATAGCAAAGATCACCATGCCATCATCCCTTGAAACATCCCTTCTGCCACTAATTCCAGAGATGAAAATACCTCACCTTG
This sequence comes from Anabacerthia variegaticeps, assembly GCA_035583185.1. Taxonomy (NCBI): domain Eukaryota; kingdom Metazoa; phylum Chordata; class Aves; order Passeriformes; family Furnariidae; genus Anabacerthia; species Anabacerthia variegaticeps. The sequence goes on along the minus strand of JAWWEW010000041.1, from coordinate 40,681,190 downwards.
AAAAAACTTCCTAATTTTCTGTATCAGAAGTCCACCAAATAATCCTTGTCTCCTTTTCAATTTTTTCTCAAAGTTTCTCATTCCAGACTTAGCCTCACATAAGTCATCCAAAGTTAGGAGGACTCTTGAGCCTTCTGTTTCAAAAACATACTTGAGCAGTGAGGTGTTATTTCTTACCTGTTTCCTTCAAATTCAGTCTGTCACACCACTGAATCCCCTACTCAAAGCTACTGAGAATGCCCAACTTATCTCTCACCCTCTGAACCTTCCATTTTGTTCAAAATCCTCTAAAGCTCTCTGAATCATTCCTACAGAGGTTATTGTTCACTAAATCCCTATTCCCACTCAGCCATTCGCCTAGAATTAAAGTGACCAAACTTATTTCTTCCAGGGAATTTAAAATGCCAGATATAAAAAAATCCTATAGGGTAGGACCATATGAAAGGGAAGGTACCATAAAGAATACATCTGAGAAAGAAAATAAAAAATCAAACCAATAATGGTCCTATTTTGTTTGCTTAGACACTAAGGAAGAATTTGCATACTAGAATGCAAGGCATGTATGCTCAGGGTGAAGAGGTTTCCCTTCTTTTCTAGGTTTCCCTTCTCTTCCAGTAACATGGGAAACAGGCTCCAGGCAATGGCAGCTGTGAGAAGTCTTTTCTCTTTGCGTCTGACCTATTAACTTGGTTTCCATCTCAGGCTGCCTGTTGCAGACCCTGCAGCTCACCAACTGGGCAGCTTTTTCTCTTGCCATGTTTAAACTGCCAATTACTTGCACAGGACCTGTGGTGTGTGCAGGAGAGAGGCCAGGACACTGCACATCCATGAGAGGATGTGCTCCTGGATATGCCAGGCACTCTCAGTGTGCAATCCAACACCGACACCTTCAGCCTTACTACCTGTGACCTGTGACCATGGTGATGTGTGACTCAGGGTAGACTGTCTCGTGCTGGAACAGGGGGAAGCTGGTAAGTTTTCACAAAACCTTGAGTGATTTTACACCAAAAATAATACTGACTTTCAATCAGCCTTGCACCTTTACAAGATCTGAGAACATTTTCCAGCTGTTTGCCTCAGGAGAAAATATAAGTACCCACCATTTTTCCATACAGGCTTTAATTGCCATGGCAGGAGACTCCACTTTGGGACTGGAAGTCTGCCCCAGCCCACTCCAGCCATGTTTTCCAGCAAACCAGCCTGGGGACCACAATCCCAGGTGCACGGCACAGAGCACTGTCTCGATACCCGAAGGTACCAGGACCATTTCTAGCTCAATTTGTCACTGTCTGCCAAGTAGGATTGGAGTGGTATTTACTGTGGAAGTGTGTGGAACAAAGTTTTGTGCCAGTGAGGAGAAATGGGGAAATCAGGAGTCTTAAAACACTGACAGTGTTTTCCTCACAGAAAAGCCAGCTCTATCAGAAAATTGTTCATCTTTCACCCAACACTTCTCCCTCAGGTACAATTTTAACAAGTCCCTGCATACAATTATTATGGATTTAGACTCCATTTTCTTACATATGTCAGTAAGATTAACTGTACAAATCTTTAATTGCGGTGTCTTTATGAGTAATTTCTTTGGAATAGCCATTGTTCTTTTAATCCATACCAGTCAATTCTATTGCAAGTTTCATACAAAGAAGACCTTCACACTCCTCCAAGGATCTTTTAAATCTATGTTGTCTTGCAGCAACAATAGAAATCTGATAATAAAAGTCTGTTGAAGGTCCAGATGTGTTGTACATGTGGTGATTTGCTCCTCAATATCATTGGGCAATATTTATTTTTAAATAGAAAGTAGATGCTACTGAAAATACTTTTATTCATTTGCAAATTTAGTTCCCATTGCTTTGATACTTTTCTGACAATGTGTTATTGGCCCAGGGTTATGCAAACTTCTCACGCATGGTAATGCATATGCCAAGGTGGTAGGATCTTGAACTATCAGAGACTTCTACAGCCTTTTTGGGAAAGAGCTTTGTGGTTTTTAAGCTTTATCAGAATTGTGATGCAAATAAACTGACTTCATTGCAGTGTAACTACAGGCAACATTTGCATTTTTCTCAGGATACTCTCTACAAAATTGACAAGATATGGTTTTCCCATCAAAAGCTCTATCTAAATCCATTATTATGCTACTAGAGAATTCTTTTTAAATTGCTAAGATAATGTCATAGGAATTTATTAATATGACTTTTTTTTAAAAGTTGTCATCATGCTTCTTTGGCAGAAATTGGACAAAAATACCTGCTAAGTATATGTCTTTCTTCAGCAGGACACCACTTTAGACAACATTCACGTAACACTTTTAGAAAATCCTGTACGCATCACTTGGATACTCTTAAATTAGTTCACATGTGGTATTTTGAACACACAAGAATAGGACATTTTACTGTGATCTCTTGAATTTGATTTTCAAAACTTAAAGTTACCTTAATGAATGAATGTGTTGGCCAGCTAAAGAAATATTTATATTAAGGAAGAGTGGGTTTTATTTACAATGATTATTCCACTTTGAAATGCATTTCCCTTTCAACATAATTAATTTTACAAATGGGTTCTCATGTGGAATTATTCAGGAATAGCTAATTGCTTGTGTTATCAAGCTCTAGAAGTTTCACATTTCCTGTAATATGCAGGAAGTATTATCACCTTTATACAGATGGTGAATTTGAAGCAAAATTCCAAGGAAAGATAAGGTCATTGGCATGACTTGAATTAAGACCTCCAGACACTCTTACGCACTCACGCACACACATGCACACACTTAACACTAGCTAACCCACTTTCTCCCTTATAGGTATATAACCTTTCACAAATGTTGAAACAAGTACAAAAATCATGAGATTAAAATGAAAATATTTGCTATCTGTGGAAAATTTTTGTATGGTTATATCAAAATAAGTTCCTACCAAATTCATTTATTGGTGATTCATAAATAAAAAGGGTTTTCTATTTTAAATAATTGTTGCTTATAAGAAGAAAATTCAATTAAGCATAAAGATAAGGAATCCTAGACATATACATTTCTGAGACAACCAATAGTAGTTCTTAACATATATATTTACATACTCTTAGTACCTAAAAAAGCAATAATGTCATAATTGTGCTGTAGTGTGAAAAACTTCTCATACATGCTTGTTCCCTTGAAATTTAATATCCATTTTGGTTTCATAACTGAAAAATCCTTAATCCAAAATTCAAAAAATTACCACAAGTTTCTTAAACTCCATTTGCATTAAAATTGTTCTGCTTTTAGTTACCATTAAATATAGATGTATGCATCTCTTTCTTTAGATGACAATTATTCAGTGTACTTGAGCAAGTTAAACAATTTCATCACAGTGCACACTCCAGCAGTTTCATTGGCACCATGCAGAACTCCAGCTGGTAAACCTTAAATTTTTTAAAGCAGTGAATAAGAAACTGAATTTGCATAATAATTTTTTTTTTGTGTTCATTGTGACTGCTTATATCATTATGGGATTTGATGGGAGACAAAAATCTAGCCTGAGAAAAGAAGCCTCATTAAGGCTTATTTCTTCTTTCTGAAAACAGAATGGATGTAAAGATACAATGAAGTGTCTCCGTAAATTTTGGAGCAGCAGCACATACAGCACATACACACAAAGAGTAACTTCCCTATTGTATAAACAGCAAGATCACATACTTGGGAATGAATCCTTTGCAATACTTTTTACAGAGAATGTGGAAATAATTCTCATTCTTGTCTTAGAATTGTGTTATTACATGAAAGGTAAATGTTACTTAAAACATGAATAGAGTCACTGATTATATAATAATATCTTTTTTCCTTTGGCAACAGAAGGGTTGAAGGCACTCTGGTTATTGGCCTAACCTTTCCCCTCTGAAGACACAAATTCAAGTCACGATAAGAGTAGGTTTTGTCCCTATGCCCAAGGAGTCAGTTTGGCATGTATATTTTTAAACCTAGTTTAGAGCTGGACAAGGTGTGTAAGCCTTGCTCTCAGGAAAACCATGGCAGGTCTCCTTTTGGCTTCCACTAGCCAGGCTTTCCCATAAGGCCAAGAATATAAAAGTGTCACAAGAAATCTGCCTAAACTTTAGCTTCCTCTTTGGCTCCATCATTTCTTGGCAACACTTTGATTTTTCTTGGGCAGGTCTCCAAAATTCCAGCAAAGAGAGGACAAAAAACAAGGCAAAATCCAAAACTTTGTCCTGACTCTTGATTATTTCTGGATCCTGGTTTTTCCTTAAGTTGAATCTGATTTCTTTTACTCTTTCTTGTACCAGCCAGAGCAGTACATTTGGGACATTCTTCTGACTCCAGTCATTATTCTGAGTCCAGAAGATTTTGGACTGCTTTCCCTTCTGACCTGACAAATCATCTATACCAAAGGGCCAGCAGCAAGTGGCCTATATCCAGTAACACTATACTTATGCCACCCCAAGGCTTACTTAATTGAGGAGAATATTGGTGGAGGAACACAGAAGTGGCTATACGAGGTATATAGCCTTGCTAACCAGGACCATATTATACCTCTCACAGTTACTCTTATGGAGGACTGCAAAAGGACACATCAGAAACATATTCAAGTAGTCTCAGGATTCATTCTCCTCACCAGATCTCAACATCGTTGTTGTCCTTTAGCTGTTTTCTTCAAATGGAAGTAAAATCAGACACATGAACTTTGTCACACAGCACCTTATTTACCTATTCTTGGAGGTAAATAATCCTTACCTTTTCATTTTTCCCCTCACTTCCAGGTCTATGCATAACTTTCCCTGACCTGTCTAAAGTATGGTAAAATTGTGTTATGCAAAAGCCCTTGAGCTCAGTCTGCACAGACTGGTACACTAATACATCAGAGCCCAGTGTCATGCTGAGATATTGGGTCACTTCAAGACACAGTGTCATTGCAATGGTGATATGCTACATCTAAGCCAGTAAGCCCCACTCCTCAGCTTGGACAAAGCATAACCATGACATGACTGATGCAACAAGCAGTGATTCATGCTATTTAGGTGTCTACCTAAACACTTGCTATTTTCCTTTACAAAATTTTCTTACAAAAGACTTTACTTGTTTTACTTATACACATGGGGTTTAGTTGGTTTTTACTAAACTCCTGTTTCAACTGAAATCTATGCTATAGCATATTTTCTGTTTGTGTCACTTGCTGTCTTTTAGGTGTTGAACTTTACTGAGCTGTTTAGTTACAGCTTTGACTTGAATGAGCTTTCTAGTGACTCACTTGAAACTAAGTAAGAATAGCCTCTGCTGCCATTCTTGAAACTATCAATTCTAAGAAGAAGCCACTTAAAATTCCAAGAAATAATCATCACAAGCACTGTACTTCTGTATGTGCTACAAGTGGGTAGCTGAAGTTCCCTGTTACCAGTCTTGTTAGATTTTTGTAGCCTCTCTGATCATACTTACTGATGAGCACCAAAACTCTTCCCCTGCTCCCCATAGGTTTTTGTTGTTGTTGTTGTTGTTGTTGTTTCTTTGTGTTTTTTTTTGTCCAAAGACTGATAGTATGGCCTTAGCAACACAACTACTACAGCTTGGTGTTGTAGTCACTTAGATTAAACTTTTATAAAACAAGGGAAATAAAATGAAGGAAAATAATTATTGAGGAAAGAGATTCAGATAATTTTAGTAATGTAACTAGATCTGTACTGGCAGGAACAGTACTGAAACATCAGGTACCAAAAAGGCAGCAGTTACAACTGAGCAGACATTCACTTGTGCTCACTCAGGGCTCTTTGGACTAGGACATCGCTGGAGAGGAGTAGACCAGAGCAGAGGGATTTGGCAACATAGATGTGGCCTGAAATATTTATTCTTATAATGCTTGTATCCTAGAATAGGTCCCACAGAAAGAGAGCAAAAACTTAAGCATTTTTTTTTATAGAATATGGTACATTTTTATAAGTAGAGACACAGGGAAGATATAAATAAAGAGACTGTACAAAAGAGGTGACAGCCAGCCATCAACCTGTGCAAATTTAACAACTAATTTCAAATTAATGATGTATAAAAGCCAACTTTATGTCAGATCATATATGAAAAATCAAACTAATCATGTATGTCAATATTTTACTTAGATCTGATAAAAAAAAAATGAACTAAAAATAATGCAAATCATTACTAACTGAAGAGCCTAGTTCAGAGGATGCAGGAAAAATATATAAGGAAGCTGTACTTTGGTGGGAGAAATTTTTATTTATATGCAGTTGATGTCATTTATCCAGGAAGAATTGTATTTAAGGCTTTTTGAAAAAAATAGAATATGTATGAAAGTACAGGAGTGACTGATCTACAGATGGTAGTGAATTTTCTCTACTTGAAGAATTAAGCATGCCAAACTAAATAACCATTCTGGAAAATAGAGGGTCTGTTTGTTATTTACTTACTTCCACAAGCAGTAATTCTATTCAACTTGTTCTTAAAGAGCTGTCAGTGTCGTTATTTTCTTCTCTTTTTCTTCATGGGAAACTGCAAGGATTCTTCTTATGAACTTCTCTTTCTCTTAAAAGCAGACTTGTACTGCTTGGCACACTTCTTGCTGTGAACTTTGTTTCATTCCCTGAAGGATTTGGTTCTGTGGTCTACAAGAAGTAGCATTGACTGACTGAAGGTGAATTCTCTGCTGCCACAGATTCTCCTATCTTTGCACAAAGCTGATACTGTTTCCAGAGTCAATGAAAGGTGCAGTGCTGTGTGATCACAATTTATCTTCATCACAGTACACTGCTAATGACAAGAAAAAAATATACTCTTGAAATGACGCAGAATTTCTGAGGCAAAATTCTACCCTTGCTGAGCAGTTGGTGTGACTTGTAATAAAGGGAACAGCACTCTTTCTTTCTATAAATAATTTCAGTGCAGCAACTACTGTAGCAACCACACAGAATAAAAATTGCTAATTCCAGAGACTAAATCCCATGATTTCAATATCAAACCATTAAGAGGCTCTATTTGTCAGATCATGGCTGGTGCTTACATGGCAGAGCTCAGAGAAACTAATAGCACTTCTGTATTCAAATGGTAATTAAAAGAAATAGAAACCCAACCCCACGTTACATCTCTAGCTATAAATTTTCAGTTTTCTCATGAACAAATAAAACAGGACCATTTTTAAAAGAGCACTTTTGAAGTGCCTGTACATTTATATCTAACCATTTTGCATGCATGTTGTGAAATGTCCTCTGCACTCTGCCAAATCCATTCCTCTGAGCAGACAGGTCACTGTGGATTACAAGAGTTCACTTCCCCTGGAGAGGTATTTCTGCCTCTTCACAGTGACTGTTACTTGTTCACCCTCACATGCATCTGATGAAGTAAGGAAAGCCAGATGAAAAAAAAAAAAAAAAACAATCCCACAGCAAAAACATTGGGCACTAGGGGTACAATAAAAATAAAATACACACATCTGGAAGTTCGATGTTGTGCGTAATTTGAAAAATGCTAAGTATTTCTGAAAATCGCAGGTACCAGTCTCTTTCTTTTGTTATATATAATATCCTTTGGGTTGGGGGAGGGAGAGGTGGGGGGAGGTTGTTGGGTTTTTTTCTTGTTTGTTTGGGTTTGGGTTTGGGGAGTTTTTTGGGATTTTTTTTTAATATTAGTTCCTTTCAATATAAGACTTCCAAAAGCAAACTGTGTGTCTCTACTCAGTTATTTCTCTCTCCATCCCCAGGTACAATTTTCTGCCAAATCCAGCAGAACAGACATAGGTGCGCTATTCACCATCTTATCCATTCTGCTTTGTTTTGTGTTTTTTTAATGCCAGTTAGGAAATGTGCCACCAAGACATCCTTCCAATATCAACCTTTTACAAACCCAGATGATTCTCTTGGGAAAAGGCTTTTCACCTAATGATTGGTCTTACCTCTACTGGACACAGTCTATATGTAACAAGAAAAAAAAAAAAAAAGATATTTCAGCTTTAGGCAATATCACTTGCACTTGAAAACTACTCCTTCCTAAGACTCTGGGAGAAATGTTTTTATCATTCAGACATATGACAATGCTGAGAAAGACTTTTCTTGGATCTAATTAACTCAATTTTTCACTTGAAATCCAGGTATCTTCTTATACTTGCATTTAACATCAAGAATGAGATGTAGAAATATTTTGCATCCTCAGTAGGCACAGATCTTACTCTAAATATTATCATTTCATAGCAACTCTTACCAAATAGTTCTTCATTGACAAGACTTCCACAGATGACTATAGTACGCTTTGTAAATAAGAAGTACCTGAAAATCTTACTCCTGAATACTCCTCCAGATAACTTAACAAGGACCAAAATTTGTTAACGTTCACAGACATCATGGCTTTGATGCCTTTCTTTGGTTGCTTTATTTGTGAAAAAAAGACAGCAGTTCTGGCCACTTGAAATTCACCTAAAAATTGTTTAGGTTTGTGGTTTTGTTTTTCTTTTATCTGATGTTTTTGATTCAGAAAACCCGAATGCTTTTGTATGTTTTTCTACACTTGGCATCATGAGATGGGTGGCACCACTGATGCTGATTTGAGGACTCGTGAACACTAAATAATGACAAAGTGCTCAGTTAAGAAACAGCTTCTTCACAATGATCTGTGGAAAATATAAATAGCTACAGCAAAACAACATATTACATAGGAAGACATAATGTTTACTAGTTCGAGCAGTTTCATAGGTTTGGATAGTGTCACTATTGTGATACTCATTACACAAATTCTACCATCCCAGATCAGGAAAATATTTTGTGGACTCTACAAACTGATTAAATTATTTTCCAGGTGGCAAATTGAGTTATCAAAAATAGAAGTGTCCCTAATGTATCTATATGACATTCCAGAGAAAACGTGCAATCTGATCTTCTTAATGGTAGAGTGGGTGTAGACTGTTTACACTGGAGGAAGTCATCATCTTTTATAGAATGATAAACATTCCTTGACCACATTGGTTCTTGCCTCTGAAAGATAATAATGTGTACAGCTTCCCTCTATCCCAAATGTATTTTTCCCTCTGCAGCTATGCAACTTTTTTATAGTCCTTTAAATCCTTCTGTCTCAAAACCAACTAAAGAGAACAATGGAACAGATCCTCTGGTGAGAAAAACCCCAAACCCAAACAACAAATGCCACTGTTTTAAAAAGCAGATTCTGTTATATCCATTTGCACCAGCTGTTTCTTTTAAGCATGTCTAGAGCCTGCTCTGCATGTCTTTATAACTGTTTTCATTACTAATCCATTTTTTTTAACTACATTTAAGACTAATACTCTTTCAAGTCAAAACAAGCAAAGCTGATATTTATCCCAGTGATGGGAATTCCATAGTTACTCCATAACTATATTTTCCTTAGTTCTACATTTTTCCTTGTCTCATCTTTCTTTTTATTTCAGTGATGAGGTTCATAGGGTACACAGAATAAAGATTTCTCTACTGTCACATTAAAGACAATTGCAAATGGTCATTCATGTGTATTAAATTCTTGGAAAATCAGATCTATATTCATATACAGTCATTTATTGGTTTGCAGCTAAAATTCAGTCTGTCAGTTTTACTGCCTGTTAATAGGAAAAGATAATAAAAACAAAATGGGAAAAAATATATCATTTGCTCTTGGCAGATGTTTTAGCAGACTTTAACAGTATGAGTTGATATTTCTTTTTACTTAAAGTAGTGAAAACAGCTGAAATATTAACACTAAAAAACTTATACAGTAGGTTTTTCACTGTCTCAAAACCCCTCCAAAAAAAGTCAAATTTTTAAATGGAAGAGAGTTTGCGAACTGCCCAAGCAATTGGAGGAGGGAGGTAAATAAAAGTGTGATTGTGTTGCTATACATTCTGCACCCAAAATTTATTTTCATGGGCAGATGAATGAGATAAGGAACTGAAGATGATGGACAAAGTAAAAAAGAAATGCTTAAGAGGAAAATCCAAATTGAGGATGTCATAAGTAACATGACATAGTTTAACCCCAGCGGCAACTCAACCCTACACAGCCACCTGCTCACACTCTCCCACACTGGGATGGGGGAGAGAATCTGAAGGGTGAAAGTGAGAAAACTCATGTGTTGAGATAAAGACAGTTTAATAGGTAAAGCAAAAGCCCTGTGTGCAAGCAAAGGTAAGCAAGGAATTCACTCACCACTTCCCATGGGCAGGCTGGTGTCCAGCAGCTCCATCATGTGTAACAGTGACTTGGGAGCACAAACATCATCACTCCAAACATCCCCACTTCCTCCTTCTTTCCTCAGGTTTCTGTACTGAGCATGATGCCATATGGTCTGGAACATCCCTTTGGTCAGCTGGGGGCAGCTCTCCTGGCTGTGTTCCTTCCCAGCTACAGATGAACCCCAAGCCTTCCTGCTGGTGGGGTGGTGTGAGGAACAGAAAAGACCCTGACGCTGTGTGAGCACTGCTCAGCATAATGAAAGCATTCCTGTGTTATCAACATTATTTCTAGTGCAAGCCCAAACCACAGTACCATTCTAGCCACTATGAAGAAAATTAGAAAATAGGTATTTTATACATAAAAGGTGTTACTGTTTTAGTTGCAGTTAGTATATTTCAGGGGATTTTGCAGTCTTTTTAGGTAAACAGCAGCAACAGCAACAGAAATCACTTGAAGCTCCCGACTGCACCAACTACACAGTTCTAGAGTTCCCATCTCTTTTGGAATACACACCACCTTTTTAAAGCTGCTTAGCTTAAATTGCTGAAAATGAAATAAATTGCAAATTTTCAGCTTTTCTCCTTCCTGTGAGAGCTGTTTTTGTGAACTAGTTAATATACTCTATGGAAGTGAATATACAGCACATATATATAATTTCTGGGAACCGATATTTATTAATCTCAAAACATGGAAACAGACTGTTCCAGTGGAATATTTAAGGAATTTCAGATGTGCCCCCAGAAAACTCCTTTACAATGTTTTAGCAATATAAAATGAATTTCCAGCATGAGGCTCAGTAATCTAGAGCCTCGAGTCATGACTCAGCAGCACGAGCACATATTCTGTTACTGATGAAATAGATGAAAACATTTCTTGTTTTCAGTCATGACAGGTGATTGAACTGATTCCAGTGCAGTTTTTCCTGATCTGATATGAATATTTAGAAGGAAGGAACAAATCCTTCAGCTCTCATCCTTTCTTTGTAAAAATTTCAACTTAAAAACACTATTGTAAACTCATAGAATAAACATGCTATGAGGGCACCAGAACATATCAGTCTGTTCTTGACCTGAAGCATTATGAAAGAAAGTTTGCTACTAGTGGTCCACTACAGGGAAACCTGAAATTACCTAATACTTCAAAATTACTATTAACATTGTATTAAATAAGCTACCTGAGCAGACTCTTAATACATACACACCATTCCTGCCCAAGGCTTTCCTCCTCACTCATAGGTTAATTACATCAGGAAACACTGTAGGTATAAAACAAATCTCAGATTATTTCAGGATTCTGACAGTCATGTGATGGTCATTCTTCTCATTTGTCCTCCAGCTCTGACAAAGTGGTGAATGTCAACTGGGTA
>JAWWEW010000041.1:40617192-40662529 GCA_035583185.1 Anabacerthia variegaticeps | reverse complement strand
TATATATATATATATATATATATATAGTCTTTAGTCACACCTGACATAATGTATATTAATTGGCAAATGTGAACCATGATTGTATTAGGCACCCAGTAAAATTGAATTTATGTGATTTGATTTAATTTGTTTTAAAGTTTTAGACCAAAGATTCCCTGGAAAGGGTTGCCTCATTTAGCAATTGCACTCATTTTACTCTCATTAAAATGCACATTTACTATCTATGGAATACTAAAAATACACTTTACTTTTATCTGTGCTTATATTCATTTGTGTTTTAATTGCACATACGACAGATTGTTGCATTTTTCTAAATATTTGGCAGTTATTCTACCGAATTCAAAGATATTGTGAGAAGTACTTGGGAACACTTCAAAGGAAAAATTTATAGCAATATAGTTATGAAGAGGAGCAGGACAAACACCAGCCTTGCAGTATTGTTTACTACACATTCAAAAAGCTGCAGATTAAAATTAGATACATAAAAAAACCCACTATATTTTCTCTGTAAATTGTGATTCTAGTTCATGGGGATAATATGAAGGAGGCTGTTGTGACACTCTATCACAATCCTGCAGAGAGATGACAAGAATAACAGGAGGAAATTCAGATATACTTCAGCAATAAAAAAGGAAAAGATAAGCTGTTACATAAAAAAAAAATAAAAAAATCATGAAACCTCTCTTGCCCATTTAATTCTAGCAAGTCGGCATTCCGTGGGCCAGAATTTTTTTTATTTTTTTTTATTCTTTTTTTTTTTTTTGTACCAGACAGGTGTTTTTTTCTACTTCAGCACCACAATTATTCAAAATCCATCTTGGTCCTGACAATGAAGTTATTTCTCATTTAATCTCACTACTGTGAACTTTAAAATGTATAAGCCATCTGACACTCTATGCTCCAGCCAGACTAGCCTCCTGAAACTGGGAATTTATAAGAAGGGAGAGTACTTATATTTTCTTTGACTAACTGTTTTCATCATTCCAAACTTTAAATTCTTGAATTCTTTTTAAATTCTTACAAACGTATTAAATATTCAGCAGTTATCAAGGGAAGACTTTGTTTGTTTGTTTGTTTTGTTTAATTTATAGTGAAATAAAGTCCTCTTGTTTTGAAACTGTTGTCATCAGTTTTATATGATTTAGCCTTTCGTCTTGTGGTAAAGAGACTGCAATGTCTGTTGAGTCCCTGAATGCCACTAGGGAATCTGTAAATCTGTATTATTTCCCCTCACCTCCATCAAACATGTTTTTTCCAGACTGTTGAGTGCTTTGTTGTTCCTCTTGCAGAAGTAATTTCATACTCTTGATGGTCTTTGTTGCCCATTTGTAGTTTTTCAGATCTCAATCCAGATCCAGTGTTTCATTTAGAAGCTATCTGCAAACGTTCAGTGCCATTACTTTCATTTGCTCTCATCAGTCATGTATGTATACTGTCAAATAATTTAGAAAACACAGAAACTGTCACTTTGATGACAGCCCAGAAAATAATTCATTTAAATGATGCCACAACTGTCAGTGATTCAAGACGAAACAGGCAACTGGATTGTGGGATTTTTGGTCTGCAAGGATGATCTTGCTGATCAGCTGGGGCCATGAGAGCATCCTCTGCTCCTGGAGTTCTCACTGCTGGGGCTCAGGAACACCATGGGGACAACACAGTCACTTCCCAGCCAAGCACTCCAAAATATATATAAAAGAAACTAACAAGTGGTTAAGTAGGTGGCAGTCTAGAGAGTAAGACAGGGAGAGGAAGAAAAGGAGCCCACTGAAGGTAATGGGAAAGATAATTGTTTTCATCCCATGGGAAAAAAAGTTTTAAATTAAGTGCTAAGGGATCATAGAGAGGGTGGATGGAAAATAAAATTATGCATACAAGAATAAGCTGAGCTAAAAATTTAAGTTAGATGGCAATATTTGCTGTTCTCTGTTTCTTTCCCCTCGGCTTTTGCAGTCAACAACAGTCAGTGATTTCATAAAGAGTGTATTATTGTATATAGAAAACCGCATGTAACACATGGATTTATTAATCATTTGTGGGACTGTCGTGCCTGGACAGAAAAACAGACCAAAGAAATGATTTGGTAGACAAAAATCTAATCACTGTTGTTTAAATTTTCAGCTTATACATGTGTTTCTGTTGTTTGCTTGTTTAAACCTGTCTCTATTGCTCTGGAAAACAGTCAGTTTGTCTGGGCCTACAGCTTTTTTTGAAAGAAATTTGCTCTTGTCCTTAAATATGTTCTAGGGACAATTCTCAGGAGGGATAGGAGATGACAGGGTCCATCCTTATGTGAACTTTAAAGCCCTTTGATTCTCTATGGATCAATTCCCTGCGGCGGAGCCTGGTGGCTAAGTGCTGGCATTGAGTCTGGCACCACTGAAGAGGTGCAGAAGATCAGTCTGGATGTTACAACAACCTGTGCTGGGGGCAGGAAGGAAGCCCCACCAGGAAAAAGAAGTGTTAGAGCTGTTAACAGGCTGTATGTCTTGAATATACAACAAGAAAAGTTACTTTGCTGGCTTTGCTAGGGTCTTCTATCATCCACGTTGCTGACTTAAAATGTTCAAATTACTATTAAGAAAAAAACAGGTGATATTTTAAGTGAGAGTCCAGACTCCTGCTTGGAAAAAAAAAAAAAAATAAAAAAACCCCAAACAAATAAAAAAAAAACCACAACAAAAAAAAACCCACAAACAAACAAAAACAAAAAAAAAAAAACCAAACCAAACAAACAAACAAACAAAACCTAAAAACCCAAACAAAAAAACCAAAACTCCTCCCAAAACCCCCCAAACAAATCTTTGGCAACTTCCTTTTGGATCTGATGTTCACATAATCACAGAATCATGGAACATTTTTGAGCTTGAAGGGACCTTAAAGATTATTTAGATCTACTCCCTTGTCATGGGCAAGGACACTTTCCAGTACAATGGGCTGCTCAAAGCCCCATCCAACCTAGCCTTGAACACATTCAGGGATGTGGCATCCACAGCTCCTCTGGGCAATCTGTGCTGGTGCCTCACAATCCTCACAGCAAAGAATTTCTTCTTAATATCTAATGTAAATCTACCCTCTTTAAAGTTTAAAGCCATTACCCCTTGTTCTGTCACTACATACCCTTGTAAACAGTTCCTCTCCAGCGCTCTCCTGTAGGTCCTCTTTAGGTACTGGAAGGTGTTATAAGGTCTCCCCAGAGGCTCCTCTCCTCCGGACCGAACAACCCCAGATCTCTGCCTGTCTTCACAGGAGAGATGCTCCAGCTCCCCACTCATCCTCACGACTCTCCTCTGGACTTGCTCCTACAGATCCATGTTCCATCTTGTTTAAGAGCCTGTGTTTGAGGGGTGCCCAGTATTTTCCCTTCTCACACAGTTGTCTCCCAAGAAAGGAGTCAATTTTTGGGGCTTGGCACCAGCATTGTATTCTCATCTTCATTTACCCAAACAGTATCAGCACCACATAGTTCATTGGAAGAAAGGGCACAAGACCAAAATCCAGTCTGTGGCTCAACAATGAGAATAGCAAAGAACTTCCCCACAGCACCTCGGAATGGATGTTTATTCAGAAGATACCAGGTGCAGGTTGTTCTCTGCATCTCCCTGCACCATACTTCTGCTGTTTGGCAGCCTCCCAGTGGCCAGGGTGAGTGCTTTGGATGACATGCTGAAGAATTAGACTCTATGTATTGTGTTGATCAGTCAGCTTTTATTCTAGACACTTTGACCTGTGTTAGATCTATGCATAGCTGTAAATATTCAAGACCATACAAAGACATAAAGAGGAAAGCAAAGAAAAAAAACAAACACCAAAACAAAAAGAACCCCCCATAAAGCCAACTAAAAAACAAACAGACAAACAAAAAACAAAACAAACCAAAACCCAAAACAAAACATGTTTATCCAAAGCAAAAAACTCACAAGGAAAACCCACAGCAGCAAAAAATTGTCCTGCCTTTATATCGTGATGGAATAACATCAATAACACTGAGGTTCAAACAGTTCAGTTACTGCATTGCATGATTCAGATCTCTGAATTGGTGACATTCAGTACAATATTAATTTCGATGGAAATTTATTTTAAAAAAAATAGTCTAATGAAGAAATGGTGGCTCAGAAGTGCAAAGGCAAAAATCTATAAAACCAAGCTGTCCTAAAATATTCAGAAAAGACATACAATTAAGAAACATTGTTCAAGAGTCAGAATATCTTCTCAGTTCCTTCTATGAAAAAAAGAATCTTTAAAACAAACAGACTAGAGTGCAATTAAGGAGCATCGATGTGAAGGACGTGCCTCCTTTTTTGTTTCACTGCCCGTTACGTCAAGCTTAGTACTGTAAACTGATAGAAGAGAGAAGAGCAGCATAAAAAAGAGTAACTGGGAATGCATGACTCATGAATGAAAAGTAGATTCCACCACAGTGTTGTCAAATATAGCTTGCTGTTGATAAATGGAGATGAATTCCCGGTTTCCTTTTTGTGCTTTTTCTTCAACCTTCCATTCTGTCTGTGGGTCATGGTTTGTTTTTCCTGACAGTTTGAGATTTCTGAGCTACTGCAATATGGTGCCAACACACACTGTGCACAGCAAGTGAAGAAGAAACAATCTGGTTGTTGTTTCTTGCTTTGAAAATAGCAATTTTCTTCTCATAACTGTATTTTAGATCCTAGTACCAGAGGCCTGCTTTTAGAAAATTAATGTTTCTGTTCCAATTTTATGTGTCTATTCAAGATTACTATTCTGATGAAAAATGAAAATTGGCATCCAGTTAAAATGACAAACTATGAAAATTTCCAGAACATGTTGCAATTCAACTTCAGCAACTTGGAGTGAAAGCAATTGTTGTTTCTACTTGTTACTGACCTCAACTTTCTGAGGAATCAGGTTTCCAATATTGAATGGGTTCATCAAGGTGAAGTTCATTCAATTAAACTTAAAATAAGGAGAAATTTAGAAGTCTTTTTTATAAATTGTAATTCATTATTACTTAGGATTAAAATAATAATAATTCAACAATTATTTTATATTTAACACAGATTAAGTAGGAGAAGTAACAGATTTGCTACTACCACTTACTCTATTTAGACATTCACTAGCTCTAGTTAACATGAAGCCAAATTTCCACAACCAGACTTCAGATCTTTTGCCAAATAGTAATGATATCATGTCAAGAAATTCCTAGGACAAATAATGCTATAAATCATATGCCATGTGCAATTAACTATACATTTCATTTAGATTTAATAGTCTATTTACTGCATGATCTTCTTATGTTATAAATTATCACAGCTCTATTGAAGTCAATGGAGCCTGTATATACCAGATAAACCTCTTTTCCTTACAGTTGGGTGATTAATGTTGCTTCTTAGTATTCAGGAGAAAAATATGTTGTGATATTGAGAGACATAAAAAAAAGAACAGGCAAATAAACATTAGAACTCCTTTGTGACTCTCCAAGAGATGCTGAAAGCCAACATTTGTGTAGAAAAGTAAAAGCAGACATCTCATCATAATTGGTTTACAAGATATTCTGACTACTTTATTTGAAGACCTTTAAATTAACTCCCAGGGACAAAAAGGAAGAAGGGAAAGACATTACTGAAAACGAGCCCTGCTTAAAAGCAGCCGTCAATCACACATGTGAGGTAGAATGACTAATTGCCTAATCTAGAGACTATTGAAGATCAGACTAATTCTGCAATAATGACCATTCTTAAACACTGGATTACATAAAATAATCCAGAATCATCCAGTTTAATTACTTGTACTTTTGTCTCTTCAAGAATGCAACAGCTTAATTTGTAAATAGTCTTTCTAATGAAGAACATCAGCTGTTCACATAAATCAGTATTCATTGCTCAGTGTTGTTGTACCGATTGAAGTAACATGTTCTTTTTCTTGTATTCTAACAGATCACTTCACTGTGGTTTTATTTCTAAAAAAAGACTGAAGACATAATGACCTTTGCAAAATAATTAAATGCGATAATTCTGGATTATCTCTTAATTAAACCACAGCTTTGAAACACCCTTTGTGATTCTATCAACAACTGATTCCAGATAATCTTGAGACAAAATAATTAATCTTTCCTTTTGATTGTTTTCCTTGATGTCTTTTCTGAAAGCAGTTATTAACATTATTTGCCACGTTCATCATCATCATCTGTCTGAGTAGTTGGACTTAGTTTTATTTATAGTTGTATTCTCAGGTTTTCAATGGATTGGGCACCTTTTCACTCTGTTTCTGTCATTCGTCAAGGGTTTTTGCAAAAGTAGTGGCTCCACACCAGCCATGTGGGGTTTTTCCTGTGCTAAACTCTTCAGTCAGCTCCTGAGAATAGTCTGCTATATAGATTCATTAGTCTCAGTATTCACTATGATAACATCCAAATAGCTACTGCCAAGTAGTCAAAAAATGTAGTGGTAGATTCTGGAAAGGACAGAACATACTAATAAAATTGGAGCTGAAGTGAAATTGAACTTCACATGATTATTTTAATTGACTTACTTAATTAATGGAAAACCACACAGAATGACATAAAACCCTGGAGATCAATATCATCCCTTTTATACTCTGTATTACCTCATTTTGGGAAGCTGAATGTCTGCCATTGAGTTGGTCTTATTGGATGTAAAGCCTTTGCAATAGTTTGGAAACCAGCATCTATTTAAAACCTTTTCTGAAGAGGCTTATATGTGTATCAGTACTTTATTTCTCTTTCATTACTATTAATCAGTATGAGGGTACTTCATAACGGCCAACATTCAAAAAGCTGGAGGGACATTTAGAAGAGCTATGTCAGGTCTATCTTTCCCAATTAAATTGTAGCAAGAGTGTTGGGAGTTTTATATCACCATTTGTGAATATCCCTTTCCAAAATTTTCCCATGTAAAAATAGCTATAACAATTTCAGGCTGTTTCCTGTAAACTATGAAATAATTACAACTGTCATTTGTCTTTCTTTTCATATATTTCATGTTACCCAGAAACACATTAACAGTGAAACAGCAGTTGATTATTAACAGACATGTTGCAGGGACAAATAAAATTATATAATGAGTTGGAATGTACTGAGTTATAACAAACCAAGGTCAAGGCTAGTAAAGAGGAGAGACAGAAATCACTGTTCTATCAGCAGCCATAGGTAGAAAGTATTTATATTACAACTGTTCATTAAAACAGATTTGTCAAATCAGTGCATGAATTTTCTTGGTGGTAAAAGGAAACAGAAATTTTGTTTAAATTGATACAGAATTTGTAATATTTATATATTGAAACCTCCCATCTTTAGGGGATTCCTTGACTTCAACATAAATATCTATAATAAATAATCTATTGAGATGAAAGCAGTATTTGGCCCAGTATCTTAAAAATCTGTGAATTAAATCTTCATTCAGGTACATTTCTCTTGATTATCAGTAGGAAATAAAATAGAGAAATTATCATGTTTCAAATTGAATTTCTGCACATGAAATACTCAAACTGCTTGTAGACTGCTGAGAATAACTGAAACACACGACAGCATTGTTAAAGAGACTTATTTTGCATTAGAATCGTATGTCACTACTGAAAATCAACCTACAATTTTAATGATATACTACATTCCCAAAAATGTTAAAAGCATTATTTTGTAGCTATCCTTTATAAGCCATGACTGATGCTGAACAAGGTTCACAAGTTTGAAGAAAAACTTTTTGAAAGGTGTTTCCAAAACCAAGCCCATTTCTACCATAAAAGAATTTTCACAATTATGTCCTCTTCTTACACACATAGACACACTCATATAATCACCATAAAATATCAAAAGGATGAGACTTTTTCAACTCCATAAATTGTCCATCAATGCTAAGAAAATAGCCTCAGATTTTTATACAAAATCAGTACATATTTTAGGCAACAAGCACAAACTTACACCTGAAATACACTGCACCTGCCAGTTGGAGTATGCAAGAGAACAGACTGGCAAACAGAATCCATCTGACAAATAAATAAGCAAAGTAGTAAAAATTATATTAGTTCAAGTAACAATTCTCATTGTTTTCTCATATTTTATTTTTTTTCGAGAGACACTGTCTGTAATGAGCTAGAAATGCAAGCTAAATCATAAAATATTCACTCTATCACAGGAAAAGGGAACTCCTGTGTCTTGGACATAAAAGAAGGGAAGACATTATGCTTATCTCTCAATGGCTATGTTTTCATGTGTGGCAAGAAAGAGTTTTATTTTGTGGTCAACTAGACAAAGTTTCAATTTAAAACTCAGTATGACATTGTCCTTCCAGAAAACACTAAACTGAAGCTTATTATAGAACTGAGTTTTATGCCTGTGCTTGTTTATTGATTTTGGTACATATGCAATGAAGTTTTCTGAAAACAGTCTGCTCTGCCTGTGAACACGAGGTTTTCGTTTTCTTCTCTTACTTTACAGGACTAGAATTGGCTACTGGTTCCACTATTCCTTTCTATGTCTTCTCAAACAATTGACTCAGATTTCATCTGAATGACCAACAGCTATTTGAATGCTGCTGTCTCTTCTAGTTAGTCTGTAAACTCCTCAGATAAGAGATTGTATCTTGTCTGTGTATGAAGAGCACCAAACATGCTACTCTTGCTAAGTAAACAAATTATGCTGTTTCCTTTGTCTGTCACTTTACATAGCAATAGTCTATCTTTCACTGTCCTTTCCTGGGCTAGAGGAAGAAAGGCCAATCTAATCAAGAAGCTGAACCAGGAGTATCTAGAAGGTGTTCAATATAAAGACCTGTTTAGATGGAAATTGTTACTCCATTCAGTTCGTCCCAAATTGATTGCTGATGACTCTTCCTAAAAGGTCAGTTGACTGATTTGTAAGAGCACAGTCCAACACCACCAAAGTCAATGGGAACACCATAACTTATTCCAGAAGGATGGAAATTGAGTTCTGAGAGAGAAAATGCAATTATGCTGCTCATCTGTTTTTTTGCCCGCTCTCAAAGAAATTTTATCTCCTTCAAGGATTACAAATATGGGAGGATCATATAAGCCTAGTGTGTCTACAAATTGTGAGGCTTTAAAAAGAAAGGAAACACAATAAGCCATAGGAAATTCACAGCTCAAAGCAGATATCTGGAGATGTAAAACTCTCAAAATATTCCCTTACTATAGCTCAGAAACTTATATTCAACTCTGCTGAAATTTCAGCTCAAAGTGTATGTACACAATTAGTGTTCTACTTGACATATCTCATATTATAATCATACTGTGAAGTTCCTCTTGTCTCAGCAGCCACAAAAAAGGAAGCTGCTGAGCACTACCCAGACTAGTATTTGAAAAGAATGAGTGAATGCAAAAAATGGCATTTGCTCTATTTTCTAACTTCAGATGGTAAGTAAAGTAGGCTGTGCCATCTGCTGAACAATTTGCCTCCACACTGTCTTGTCTGCCACTTGTTTAACATGTAATGTTTTATGTTACTCTGACAGGAGTGCAACATTAACAGGCCCTAACAGGGGATGTCTCACAATGGGATGACAGGCGACGCCGGCTCTGCCTCTGAAATACCGCCAGCTTCATTTCTATCCTCCAGACTCATTTCTCAAGATTATTAATGATAGTTTGATACTGAATTTGCAGAACACTGAGTTTAGCTCCTGAAAATTACTCCCTGTCCTTTCCAGAAGGGAGGCCTGTGGGTGTTATGGCAATATCATTTTATTCTTTTAGCTCACATCTTTTTTCCTCACTATTATTATAACACTCACTCTGTCATCCTCTCCACCTTTTTATGTCAATTTTTTCCTTTCTTTTCTTTTTTTTCTTTCTATTTTTTTTTTTTTTAAACTTAACATTGCCTCCCTATAAAGAAACCTCTCGCTTCCATGCTCAGTGTCTTTCCTCCTTGCCATCCCTTCCCTTGGCACAGGGGCACACTGAGGAATCACTGTGGTAGGGTACAGAATATTTGGAGGGTGGGTGGCTGCTCCAAATTATGCCTGCTATTAATCCAGAGCACTAAATTAGAGCCTCCAGCTATGTCACACAATGCTACAATCCCTCCAGACAGTTCAAACTGAAAACCATCTCTGATCACAAGCTGTTTACAAGAACAACTGTCATGGTTGCTAGGTTTGTCTCACTTTCGTATGCTCCTATCAGACATGGGTCTTGTGTTAAATTTTATTGGGTTTTTTTCACATATAGAGCCAGAAAGGGATAAAAATTTTCAAATCATACCTACTGATCAGCTTGCAGGTCCAGAAGCATTTAAAACATTCCCTGCTTTCTCTCTTCAAGAACGTGATTTGTGGTTCTGTTAAAACGGAGTATTTTATTTAGTAGTTGGAACAAACTATGGGAGCAACTTCATTAAAAAAACAGTTATAGAGAGGTTATTGAAACAAAAGTAGCCCTAGCGCTGGTAAGGCTGAGCTCCAGCATGGCAATGTATTAACATGTCTTTATGGCTTCCAGGCCAGAGCTGGCTTCCATTCAGACAGCTCAGTGTGCAAGCAGATCAAAGGCGCGACAGTCTGCACCCATCTGTGCAGACAAAGCCTCTGCTGCTTTCTCTGGCTCATCCTGCTTAGGCTGGTTTTGATGCTCCCCAACGAAAACACACTAAAGCCATTAAAAGTGTTTACGTATGCTCTTGTAAGACCCTAAAAGCTAAGTGCTGGCGGTCAGAAGGGCTTCCATCTCTTTTCTTGTTGAAAAGACCCTGCTAAGTAATCAGACCATAAGCTGAATGCTCATCCAATTACATAGCACACACAGGCAAGAAATTACTAGTGACTGATAAAGACTCAGTGTTAGCTTTACTAAAGAATGTCTCATCTTACTGAATTTCACTTACAAATGGAATTAACTACAATTTTTAATTCACTGTATGCACAGACTATCACTGCTCAGGTTTGATTTGGAAACAGTAGTCAGAACTCAGTGTATCACACATCAGAGCCATAATGAGACAAGATCTCTAACAAAAGCACTGCGTTTTTTCCAGCTTCCAAACTGCCGAAAAAGTCAATGATCTTTATGTTGTCAAAAAGACTGATTACCACATGCTGCTATCATGCCACATCTGAACAGCAACATAGTGTTCCTTTGTCCTTCTGTTGTTCGATCATTATTGTTTATGGAAATGTTTACTAATGCTAAATATGCATCATTTTCTAAGAACCACAAATGAGCAAAAGCATATATAAGTTATCCTTGGTTTTCTTCAGTGGAAAATGTCAAATTTCAGGTGAGAGCAGACAATATTCATAAGTTTTCAGATATCTATGTCTAGCATGTAAAGTGTTTACGTAAGCACCTTGATAAAAATCATGACATACAGTTTTGCTCTTCTGGCACAAGAGAGCACTTCAAAGTCAGGATAAATCTCACACAACCATTACATACCATTTTTACAGAGGCTGATCTGAAATTTTTTAACAGATTTCTGTATTAGCTAAAGCCCGCACTTGCTTCCACCCTGAGTAGAAGATGCTATTTTACATCTTTTTGTGCCAAAGATGTCCAGCTTAAGCACACAGTGTGTTAATGATAATATTAAAAAACCCTCATTAGAAGAATAACTATAAAGCAGACTTTAACTATAAATTGAAGTTATTCACATACATTTGTACTCTCTTGTCCCTTAGGAAGAAAATAAAAATTAACTAGGGCTCAGTTTTTCAGCCTGCAGTTTATGAACATTCACAACATATTCAGATACTATAAATAAAGTCTTATTAAAAAAACCCCAAACAACAAAATAATTACAGATAACACAATATTGCCAATGTTTAAAGCTTTATGTAATAAACATAATACTAAATAGGAAGGGTGCATGCTCCCATTGTGTCTATACTTTTGCACCTCCCAAGCAGCTGCATACAATAAGGAGATCCCTGTTTGTGATAATTCTGAATAATTTGGGATACATTAAGAGGAAAGATACAAAGTCAAAATACTTTATTACCTGGTGGCCAGTTCCTACTTCACTGCTTTTGACAATTTGAATCCTTGATATCAGCTTCAAAATATGGTTTAATTTATTGGAAGATTTTTGTTACAGAATTCATACTGATCTCATGACCTCCCTTCATCTCCAGGAATCCCATATTGCAATAGGAAGTGGGTAACACTGAGCAAGCAACTACTGCACAGAGCCTTGAACATAACACCATCAAGCAGGAAACTTCACAGGGATTCTCTCTTTCCAAGAAGAATTAAGACAGAGTGTCTTCTGAGCTGTGGTTTCTAAAAACTTTGTGGATCTTTGGCACAAGAATAGGGGACTAACCTCATTATCTTTCAAAATTTCTAGACACATAATTGCATCTTCCTGGCCTACATTCCTCTGGCAGATGCTGTTGAGTTTAGTACTGTTTCTCATTGACTGTTGCAAAAGACTGAGCATCAGTTGCTCTGAAGTGTTAAATACTGCTTTGTTTTGCTTCAAAGGCATTTCTGCCATGTGAAAACTATCACTTTATGACCCTTCTGTATGTTGCAGGAGTGATGAGACGTTAAAATATTCTGATAGCCTCAGGAAAAATTTTTAAGGAATACACCGGTATTTAAAAAATGGTGAATGGTGTTTTAAATCTTTCTTTACATCAGAGCTTCTAATGTGACATTGAAATCTATGGAACACGCACTGCATGAGCGGGCTGCCAGCTTGTCATACAAGGAATTGTAGTTTTAAAAATATAAATTGCACAGTGATTTAACTCAGTGAAATTTTCCTTCACTGCCGGAAATAGGGTCCAAAATACCTTATATATATGCCAAAACTATGCATTCAGATTTAAAGTCTCAGAAAAAAAACTGCTAGCACAACTCTGTACATTAGAAAAACAGGCCTGTGTGCTGCTGAACTAATGAGGCCTGGTTTCCTTTGGGTTGTGCCTAATGGTCAGATCCCCTGATGTCCAAAAAGGTGTAAGCTTCTGTTTTCCAATGCTGAGGTTCTCACTATCCAATCTGGATTTGCTTTCAGCATTTCTCTCCCAAAAGGACTAAGGGAGGGGGAGGATGGGGGAAAGCACAAGAACAGAGTATTTTCTTCTGTATCCAGCTGCCTATTTTCTGGCTACTAACAGGATGACCATATGTATGTCACCCTTGGTAGAATTTGGTCCAGAAAGATCACAAGCTCGTAGGAGTGAGATAGACAGACAGACATCATGTAAGCTTCGTCTCACTAAAAGAGAAGTCAAACTTCATCCGTACCCTTGTATTTTCAGCCAATACTTTCCAAAATCAACTAGTTTATGCTGTTCTTCCCTAACTGCTGTTTCTGTTTAAACTGGTATTCCTCATCAATACTAATCACAGTAGTATGTGGTCCAAGAGTGTGCAAGAAAACATCCACTTGAATAGGTAAATATGTTTGCTTATGAAAAACTAATGAGGAAAGAAAGCTAAACTGCATGCCTGGCAGTTGATACAGTTGTTTTTATACCTGACTTTAGGTAAACCATTTTGTTTCCTGCAATTTGTGGAGGGGTTTTTTTGTTTCTTTTATACACTAGTGCATCAGGTACCTTTTCCACCTCCCTCTTTCCCTTGTTTTATATTCCTGTCACCAGTCAATAGTCTTTGTTTAGGTAACCTCACGTGTTCTGGGGAACTGCAATTCTTTCAGCTTTCTGTGTCACTTTAAAAACAAGGTAGCAACAACAAAAGATGTAATCAATCTGTTAGACGGGGACGCTCAGACAGGTTAACCACAAAGCAAGAATAAAATCTACTCTTTCAAAATAATGATTTAGACTCTTCTGTGACAGGCTTCTGAAGCAGTAATAGGAGCAAATCATGTTCTTAAATGCTTGAAATTAATTAACTATAATGAAATGGAACAGCATAATGATTTGTAATCTTGGTATTTTAAAGTAATAGAACATAAACTTCTTAAAGAAACATATTTATTGAGCAATTTTAAATTGAGAATATTTTCAAAATGCAACATCTTAGAAATGGATTTCCTCTCAGCCAATTGAATAATTTTGTCAAAGTCAAGAGCACTTGGGAAAAAAATCTATCAAGTGAGCAACAACAGTTTAATAATATAGTAAGCAGAAAGCATGACAAAATTTCTCAGTAATGTTAAAGGCTAAATTAAATGTTAAGAAATGAAGCATCAGTATCTCATATGTGCCAAAACCCAACTAGACAGTGCTGAACAACTAGATCAGGAAAAATGCAGAATATTTAACTCTTTTGAAAACAAGTCCTATCTGTATTAGAAAACCCTGAGATGTTGTACACTTTGTCATGGGAACAGCAGTGCTTCATCTCAGCTCTCTTGCTATTGAAAATTACCCACTTGGTGTCCTCCAAGCTGGAGACAGAAGTTAGGCTGTTAAACAGTAGTGCTAGAGCTGTCACTGAGATACTACCCTGTAAGTAGAAAAAAAAAATCCATTCTCAACTCAGAATTAACATTCATCAATTACTCTTAAGCTGAATTGATTATGTGGAAAGTCCTAACTACAAACAAGTTTAAAATATAATTAAATCCAATGTTACTCATCTGTGTGGTGTTGCGTTTTCTTTTAGAGAGTTGAAGTCAGGTACCACCAAATCACACAAGAGGAGCAGACCTGTGGGTGAAAACAGATCTGCTCTCACCATGAAGCAAGCACTTTCTCTTAAGGTTAATTTTGACAGACTCACCCTTGTCGTAAAACTCCAGGTCCAGAATGCATTTAGCTAGCACCAAAGAAAGTGAGCACCACAGCTCTCTGAATGTCCAGACTCAGTCAAAACAATCCTGAGTTCAAACATAAGAAAAACAGGAATCTCTCTTGCAACCTAAATGCTGCAAAATGCCGTGGCTAGTAAAATTAGTGTCTCTAACCCACTGTAAAAAGGTAATTAAAACTAGTAATTTCCTTTTTCATCTCTATTCAGGCATTATGAAACAAGGATTAGCAAGTACAGAATCAAAAACAGAGCTTGTAGCTATTCAAATAGTTTGACATATGTTTATCATCACTGATTCATCTGTAGTGAGCAACAGATGCTGCTAACTTTGTTTTTTTGGGTTTTTTTAATGGGTTGTGTGGAAATAAAACCATAACCTATTTACTAATACTCACTCCTTAGCATGCTTTCCTTTTTAAGCTTGTTCTAACAAAAAAATAATTATTACTTTTCATAATTATTATATTTATGAGGAATAAATTACATAATAAACCACAAGAAAAACCTGGGGTCTTACAGTTTGATTCTGTCCCTTAGCCTGTAGTGGGGTCCTATAATTTTTCTAGATATGAAAGTGTAATATGTGGGTATTGCAATAGGATGCAATGGGTGTAGGGTCTATTTATCCTGTAATAGACAGCTGGCTTTCAAAAAGCTTACATGTCTAACCCTTATTACAAGGCTGGACTGAAAAACAGATATAGTAGAAAGGTCATTTTTCTTGTGTTTCTGTAGTACATTCTCATGTGACATTCTCTGTCCTTGATGTATCCTACTCTCCCTACTAATGATGGATTGCATTAGGAACCACTAGCTCTTTGACCAGTTTCGAATGATCTGTATATTTCAGTTAGTGTCCTGCTGTGCTTGTGTCTTTCCTAACCAGACTACTATATGTTCTATTTGATCTCACTGAATTTCATTAAGATCACCTGAAATGAGGAAATTGATATTAAAATTTGGTTTTCCTAGTTCTCTTCTTTATGCACCACACCTTTCCCCTCCCCCCTCCAGCAAAATCTTTTATTGTTTCACTCCTAAACATTGTGTTTTTTAAAAGATAAGAGATTACATATTCTGGAGTGAGTACTGTGATCGATTACATTAAGGACCAGGAAGGGCCTGTCAATAGATCCAACCATTCCTGCTTCTCTGGTGGAATAATTGTCCTCATTCATGTGTTGTAAGCACGACACACATCATCTGGTACAATTACAGAAGCAGCTTAGACCAAAGGAACTTATCAATTTGCTTTGTTAACACTCTTAAATATAATTCTAGGTCAGCCTAGGATCCAATTGTATCACTTCCAATCATGTTAACTTCTACTTCACCAGAAAGTAGATTTTGCTTTCGGCATGAATAAAATTACTAAGTAACTGTAGGTCAGCTGACCTACAGTAAACATCCATGACAAAAATGTTTAGATACATCAAACATGAGGTGACTAGTCTTAAATCAAGCTTCTTGTAATCTTCTTGCTTAATTAAATTAAATGAGACCATGCTTGCAGTGACTGCCGACGTTGGGTGAACCTCAGCTGACAAATACCTCTAATAGCCAGAACCCTTTAAGGGCACACTTGGACCCTGTAATTAACTGCAAAATTTGTGGGGGTTTTGTTGGTTTTATGTTATTTTGGTTTTTTTTTTTAAAGGAAAAGCTTAAAACCAAAAAAATCCAGACGTTGATTTCTCTGCAAGGTGGTCCTGAAAGATAAGACCTTCTGTGAGCTTCAAGCACCAAAATGTCCATTGTAAATCTAGCAAGCAAGTTTGTAATCAAAAGTGCTGTCATCATCAATGGATTTGAGATTTGGAGTGGGAAGCTTTCGCATTTCAGATATACATGTTTGATCTACACTGCCACAAGAACATTAAGCCCTGATGCTTTAAGCTCAATAAAAGCCCACTCCTGTCATTGCACAGACCTGCACTGTTTCTTTTTCAAAAAGAAACGCTACCGAATAAGCAGCATGATCCATTAATTTTAAAAAAGCAAGTTTCTTGCTTCAGTCATTCCTGAACTGAATCTTTCAACTGAGTTGACAAATTGTTTGCTTTGCCTTAGCCTGTAAAACTGCAATCTGCCAGCTGAATGACTAGCACTGTGGCAGAAAGTGCTTAGCAAACAAACCTGAACCTATTCAAGATGTGGGAGGTGAGACCCTTAGAAAAATCAGGGAAGGAGATGATGATTCTAGAAAAATCAAGTGAGCATGCAGTGAATTACAGCTGTGACACCAAAGGTAAAGCTGAACTAATGATGAGAATCCAATTACTGAAAAAAGTGGAATTAGGACAGAAAAGCACATCCATTACTGAAGTTATTTTTGGATTTTTTTTGGTAAAGTGAGGTACAAATTTTTTCATTAAAAGTTAAAAAAAATGCAAGCCATAAAAGCATTAGCATTTCAGGGGCAAGAGCTGATCATCAAGTCCGTGATGAGGGAAAACAATTATTAACATACAAGAGTTATAACGACTGGACTCTACAAAAGAAAATCTCTAATAAGGATTAACTGTACATTTTACCCCCATCATCATGATGAACTAGATTCTTTGGTTTATACCAAATAAAATCTGTCCTTTTTAGCATTAACTTGAGGTAACAGAAACACACAGAATTTTCAAGAAGCTTGGGATTTATTAGAGCTGCTGGTTGTATTTGCGGTTTTCTTTTTTTATTTTATTTTTGTGTGTGTGTGTGTTTGTGTGTATTAAAAGTTTTTTTGTTTCAATTTTATTTTGCTAGAGCAAAAATAAATTTTAGGCTGATTTTCCTCCCCTTCTCCTTGGGTACTTGGCTTCATCCTATTATATTTCTGCTACAATAATTACATGTTTTAATCAATTTTCAAACAACATTGTTCAGTGGACTGTGAAGTGCTTTTGAAGTCATTCACAAAATAGGTCATAGTAGAAACAACCAAAAAAATAATGCTTTTTGCAGATTGGGGCAGAAGGGGTTATAGATAGGAATGACAGAGAGATCATCTTCTTACCAGGCGTTAGTGCTCAGTTAATACAGCACTGAAATAAATATAAATGCACACTTGACAAAATGAAACATGAACTAGTTCTCAGTTGGTTACTCCAGTTGCCTTAACAACAGAAGCTCTTCAAGCATTTGGAGGGAATATATCTTCCAATAAATTGTATTTTCCCAAACATACAAGAAAAAAATTACTTTTGCAAAACTTCCTTGTTATAATTTCATTAGGTGACCTTGCACGGTAAAACAACCCCCTGTTTGTGTCCAACCCTCGCTCTGCCCCAGAACTGGTGCTTTAATGTGTCTTCTGTCTTGATGCTCTTAATAACACAGCTTTACATTGCCTGAGTGAGCTGTAGGCTCTAACAGAAAAACACGGTGTACTTGAGGGGTTCCTTGTGTAAAGATCCCTCCAGGTCTCTGTTCCTGAACAGAGTATGTGTAAGAATAATTTTGACCATGATAGAAGATCAGAAAAATAATTAGAGGAACCAGCATATAAATGTTAACAAGTCCTTTCCCAAGCAGCTTTCTACAGCGAAATTTTAGCCACTCGAGTCAATGACAAAACCATTATCAACTTCAACCACGACAGAATTTCTTCCTTACAAGCCAAGTAGGTGAAAAGCAGTGGCACATTGTCTGAAAAGCAGAAGAAACTGTAGGGCAACAAAATCTGTTATTTGGGAACAGGCCCTCAAGCAGAAGGACACTAGAGAAGTCTCCTGTTTGAAATGTGTTTGTTTATTTTTTCCAGTTTTGTCACATACACTGCTATGTCTTGTTCTCTTCAGATTTTGGTAGTAATCAAAAGTTCTGTCTTCAAGAGATTTAGTGCCTTCGCCTGGTTTTCAATCTACCACAAAGACATAAATATCTGGCAGGGGGAATTACTACCAGAAAAGTGCCAACATATTAAAGCATATATTTAAAAGACTTAACTATCTGGACCTTTTTCAGCATTTCAGTATTTCAGACACAGGTTATACAGTATCTAATATAGAAGGATCAGAGTGAATCGTTGCCATTGAACTTTGCAGTCAGTGACACTCCACTGAAAAACAAACACCCCCTTCATTTCTTCTAATTTGGTATCCAAACTTGTGAATCAAGAAGGCTCCTAGAGCTTAGGTATATGCACAGAGTTATTGTCCCCCTTGTACCAGGCCGGCTCCACATGTTCATAGTAATCATCAATGTTTAATTTAACAGATGGTTGGAACCTGTACAATTCCTCTTAAGAGGTATGGAGTATGGTTATATCATTTCCAATGCTGAAGTAAGAGCAGAAATCCAACACCAAATGATGCTGCTTATTCAGAATAAATTAACCTATCTTTTCTACAGCTTTCTGAGTCTCTCTGATCTGAAATGTTTGAGGCAATTTTATGTTTTAAGTATTACTGTCTTTTCTTGTCATTTAAGAGGCAAAATCAGAGGTGCATATTAAAAATCTATTAACCCTGCAAAGAAGTAATTTATATAAAAGTTAGATTTGTGTATGCTGTTATTCTTACTTATAGTCCCTTGAATGAGGCAGAAAAACTAATTACTTTTATTTATACAATCCCATTAGAGCACTTTACAGCCAACTGGAAGAAATAAATCACTGCTCTCAAGACAGTACTGTCTGCAATGAATGTAGCAGGGCAAGTAGGAACAAGAGCCAATGGTAGGAATGAGGTTATGGGAAGACTAGGGTTAGGGAAGTTCAAGACAAGATCTCTTCATCTTGTCACTTCCTGAGATTCTAAGCAGAGAACAGTCAAGGTAAGTGTGACAATTTGGGATTCACAAAAAAAAAAATGTCATGTAGTCATTCAACCCAAATTTCCGAGGGCCCAAATATCAGTTGTTACCTTTACAATAAGAAATAAAAATGGACAAAGCTATAAGTTTCAAGTGCATCTTTCCACATTGTTTGTCTTCCTTTTTTTTCCCTGAAGCAGTAAGACTTGTTCCCAGGAATCATGTTAAAGAAAGGAAAGAAAAAAACCCTGTATACTTTATTAAAAGGCTGCTCTTCCCCTTATTTTGCCAATGAATATATTCTTCCCTGGAGTTTCTGTTTAATTCAATTTTAGTATTACATGTCTCCATCATGATAGTTTTGCTCATTAGAACAATTTCTCAACAGAACTCGAATTAAAATGGCTTCTGTTCTCACACCAATCTTCACAGACTTGCATTCAGAAATACTTTTTTGGTTTTGCCCCCAGGGCTTGGACTGAAGCGCAGATTTCCTACCCTGCTTGTTGTTTAGCTGTTAGTGAGTTGTTATGGATACTTTTTAATTTTGAAGGTAAAAAAAAACCAAAATAGAAAACATGGTTTTGAACCCTCTAGTAAATGAGGACAGTAGGTTCAGTTAGGTGTCTGATCTACTGCATAGCTCTACAGGGTAATAATACTTGATTTAAAACAAACAAACAAACAAACAAAAACAAAAAACCAACAAACAAAAAACAAACAAACAAACAAACAAAAACACAAAAAAAACCCCCACCAAACCAAACCAAAAAAAACCCAAAAACCAAGATACCTTTAAAATTTGTACACTTTGATTACAAATTCTTTCAGGATGCTTTGGTCCAGTTTTGCTATAGTTTTATATTTTGTGTCCCTCAGGCTTAATGAGGTCTGGGATTCCACAAAGAAATTCAGATCAGTACAGACAGTCTTTTTCATGTTATACATTTTAAATAAGGTGAATGAAATCTATGCATGATTGCCAACTTGCATTTGCTTCCCCCTCCTGTCTTCCTGACCATTGGAAAACTATCAAGGTCCAGTCTGCTTCTTCCAGATCAGATTCTCCCTATGGCCAACTAACACTTGCTGGCTTTCTAAAGGCATTTAAAGTAGAAATCATGCTTTTGCAGTCCCTGTGTAACCCTTCCGAGCAGACTTTGCATACAAAAGATCAACTCTTCACAAACATGTGGCAAGCTACCAGCCAAGGGAATCAGAAAAACCTAAGCACACCAACCTTCTAAGTTTGTCTTCCTGCTTCATGTGCCAGAAAGCTGCGACAGTTCAAAAGATGCAGCAGAAAGAAAATTTCCTGCCAGTAGCCATTTTTGAGACTTAGTGTATTATAAGTGTTCCAGGGATGATCAACACTTTGTCTGTGCATTACTTACAGAAACAGACTTGATCTTGGACTCAGATGGGCTCACCTGGTTTCAGGTTTAGCAAAATTATAGTAAATATCTTGACCAGCTGCAGCTGGCAGAATTGTAGTGTGAAGATCCTGCTTCATAATTCTGTGCTGCCAGGGACTGTTATCAGATGTGAACTGGAGGCAGTGCCTCTCTCATGCTACCTGCATTTGCCTTTGTGAGGCAAAGTGCTATAAAGTGCTATGCCAATGTCTACAGGAGAGTCCCAAGACAGATCCAAATGAGCTAGTATACTTAGAATAATTTAGTGTCTTACCTTCACACTAGTTGAAATCCCAGAAGTAATACAGCCATCTATACCAGCTTCTGAGAGCAAGTTCTGATGAGTCTGTGAGAGCAGGACTAAAAACCACCACAGAGCTGTCATGTGCCTCCATCAGAAATGAATGTAGCAAAATATCTGTTGCCCGAAAGTGTGATTCTTGGAAGAGCAGAAACATTGGAAGCACAGCACAAGGCAGACAGACTAGGATCTCACAGAGAAGGGTTCAGGGCTAAGATGAAAGAACAGGAGCTCAAGCCCATGCTTAGGATCTATTTCCACAAGAAAGGAGTGACACAGTTCAGATGATTCTTTGTATACTCTGTATTCATTATCTGTCATTCCAAAAAACCTACATAGGCAAGGAATGTCTGAAGGGGAGGCATGACCTTTGATAAAAAAAGGCCATGACAGGTTCATTTGAAGTCATGACCCAAAGCCTCCCTAGTGCTCTGCTCACGCCCATCAACATTTTTCAACCAAAGAGCAAATCTATCAATGCATAGGACCTGAATGCAACAGAACTAGGAAGGATTAAGAATATTAGTTTTGCGCTGAACTAGGAAGAGTCTGTCCATAGAAAATTAAGAGAAAACCAAAAGGCCAAAGAACCATGTAGTTTCATAGTATCTCCTGTGCAGGAAGGCAGAAGATTTGAAACTCATCCTATGACATTGCAGCATGAGCAAAAGGTGACCTCAGACATGAAAAAGACCTTGTACATAAGCAAAGTTTTCTTTCCAGTCTTTGTAAGCAATCAGGCATTTTAGAAGCATTTTTACTGAGATCATGTTTGCATGTCAATATAAAAACAATTTATAACTATATCTTATTCATCAGATTTTATTTCTATAAAGTTTAGAAACAATAATCAAACATGATAGTTACCAGATCCCTTTGGCCAGATTTAATGAGTTTAAACATTAAAAAATGCTTCCAGAGAATCTTTTTGAAAATATCCACTGAATTATAATTGCAATAAAGTGTAGAAGAAAGCCAGCTATGATAGATTGTATTCTACTTATGCTATATAATTCTCCCATACATAAAACAATGAACACTACTCATTAAATTAGAACAATTAAAAAAATCAAAGCATTACAGTAACACAAAAGAAAACACAGTGTATTAATTATCAATGCTTTATTATTGAAACAAAATTGAAATTTTATCTGGCACATAAACAATTATTTCTACAAAAAGGAAAGCCTACAAATCTGATAATTTATACAAATAACAGTTTTTCAAAAAATAAAATTTTAATTTAGTAAACTTGTCTTGTGCTCTTTTTTTTTATTTTTTTTAGCACTGTCTGCAATAATCCACCATAAATCCCTGAGCAGAGAGACATATTTTAAACATGTTTTAAATTTATTCCAAAAGAAGAAAGTTATCAAGCCCAGACCTATATTAAAAAATGTATTCAGGGACATTCTTGCTAAATTTACGGTAGTCCTTTTTTCTTTCTTTTCCTTTTCTTTTTTTTGTTAAAGAAACAAACAAAACCAGTTATGACACTGTATTACAGGAGTGCTCCCCTTTTCCCCCTTTTGTGCAACGAATAAAAATTACTAAACAAGAGTAAGTACAAGTTGAAGGAGACAAATAACATGGCGAATGAATAAGACCAAGAAGCCATCGAAGTTCAATGGCTGTTGAGCAAATAAAGCTGCAGGATACCACAGTTCTATACCAAGTTCAGTTATAGTGACTATCTATTTCTATATTCTTTCCCAGAAAGTCAGTAAAGCAGGAGAATAAGTTCAAGCTACCATTGTATTCTAACACTGGTTTCAACAATAAAGTAGAAATTCAACTTTTGATCCTTCATTTTTGCTTTTCCAGCAATAACATGTTTGAGAAAAACTTGACAGACTCCACAAAACCAGACAATCTTGCCCTTCTGGCAGGCCAGTTGTAAACTTAGAAACTCATGGTATTTTAGTGAGCAATAGGAAAGAAAAGAAAACACACATTACTATATTTTTTTTACTATACTGACTTTGAAACAGCTATTCCCCAATCTATTTCAACACAGAGTTAAAATCCAAGTGTAAGGGGAGAATGACCAAGAAGGTAGAGTATAACTCAAGTGTTCCCTTTTCCATTAAGTACATACACTAACCACAAAACAAATGCAAGTAAAACCAAATAAAGAAATATCAACACTTACAGACTGTTGTGTTAATGGCAGGTAAGATTGCTGCAGTCAAGTAATAAATAAATAAATACAGCAAAGAGTTCTCTACATTTTTGTTGGAATGGTGCTCAACAGTTAAAAAGGAATACATAAACTAAAAATC
The DNA here is from genome assembly GCA_035583185.1 of Anabacerthia variegaticeps. Lineage (NCBI taxonomy): Eukaryota > Metazoa > Chordata > Aves > Passeriformes > Furnariidae > Anabacerthia > Anabacerthia variegaticeps. The sequence continues at coordinate 40,639,112 of JAWWEW010000041.1, read as the reverse complement.
CCAAACCCTTCCTCAGTAATAAAGAGTTTTTAACAGAATATCCTGAAGAAGCTTCAGTTCAAGGTGCTCTACCACTTTACACATTTTATCTATTATTATGAAAGGAATACTGAAGCAGATATCAAAGGGCCATTAAATGAAATAGTAAATTTTCTTACAAGCAATAATACATATTCCAAAGAAAGAAAGCAGCTACTAAATGGCCTGGAAAAAAAACTGACTAAAGCTTCATACACTCAATTTGAAATAAATTATTTTTACATTTAAAATCTGAAGACTAAAACAGTATGAGGCCAAATCATTCTGAAACAGAAATAAATCCAACCTCACCAAAGGAATATTTAGATATTTGACAGCTCTGCTGTTAGCATGTCAGAATACAAACAGAATGCTAATATTTGGTTAGAATCTGAATAGGTAATGCTCTTTAAAACACCACCACTGTGAAAAGTAACTGGCAATCACCATTACAGATTTCTCTTGATCTACACTATTTTAGGCATAATCTGATAGAGTCCCTTCATTTATTTGCGAGCCTCATGAATGAATATCATTCCCTTTTCTCAGAGCTGCTCATGAAGTCTCATTTGTAGCATATCCAAGCACTAATATTTTCTAATCTCATTTGTATTAGTTATTGCAAAAATATTGTATGCAGAGTCCAGTTTACAGTTGGACTTATCTGACAGCAAAGAGAGTCAAACACATTATTCTATAATATCAATAATTTTTTTTCCTACGATGACTGTTCACACTGATTTGGTATCAGGGCAAACATCACTTTTGCTTGTATTCCTAAATCACACCTCAGGACTTTTTTTACCAGTCTACATACAAATCTGATGCAGAATATGGGCAGTTTCTTGGTCATTCTGTCTACCTGACAGCAATTTGATTGTATATCTCAAGAACACTGCATTAAAGTTAACAAGCTGGAATAACAGGCATATTCTCAGTAAACAACTTTGAATGCTGTCATCTAATGTGACAGGTTTGAAAAAAAAAATTGGCCATACAAAATGTGAAATTGGTAAGCAAAAAGCAAGATACAGCAGCATTAAGACAAACTGCAAACATGTTGGATTCAGTATACATTTTAATGAGTTACAGTATCAGCAAAATACTTCAACTTATTATTACCACTTTAACTCCCATATGGCTTAGTGTATACTGTGGTTTTCCCTTAGTGTTTCTATGACAATACACATTTCAAGTACCCACCCAAAAATAAGCAATATGGGATTTGCAACGATTTATCAAATATGCCAAAACACCTTGTCTCAAGTGCTACAGTTCCAAATATTTTTGTGGGGTAACAAGTCCTTCACGAATACCTCAAAGTATCTCTTACTCTATTTATCTAGCAGAATACCTTCTCCTTAGCAGTAACTAAGACCTCTGATCCTTGCAGTCAAGTCCAATGAGTTCTCTGACCAGACAACTGTCTGGAAGTTCTGGTTTGTGGATTTAATCACGTTAAGGAAGAAAAGTTCAAGGTTTTCATTATCACGTTTTGGATGTCTTCAAACCTTGTTTCTCCATGATATTCCACAATTTGCGAAGATTGGACTGAGTGATGACATCATCAGGTTTAAGTTGAAGAGCGAGGAGGTAGTTTTCTTCAGCCTCTTTCAGTTTACCATTCAGATGGAGAATGGCTCCAAGATTCATTAGGGCAGCTGGATACTGGTACAATTAAAAAAAAAAAAAAAAAGAGAGAGAGAGAGAGAAGGAGGAATATTAGGAATATTTTCAATTTTAGACAATCTCCTTCCACTTAAACACATTATTCCCTTACGTTTTCAGACTCTCCATGGCAGCAATTTAATAATTTAGGCAAATAGAGATAACAAAAAAAAGTTCTTGAACAGCTGTTGTACACTTTGTGCTTTGAACAGGTCAAGCTCTGGTGTCTACAGACATACATTTCCCTCTTTAATGAGAAAACACAGAACTCAATAAGCTTTACATGTGGAAATGTCGGTATAGCACAGGTTCCAAGAGAAAATAAAAGTAATCCAAGAAGGGATTAAAGCAAGGAATTTAATTTTAATCAAACTCATTGCCAATAGGGAGTTTATAATCACTGCGAATAGTTAACACATTGTAACTTACCACTTTCTTTTCTTTTTCTTAATTGTAACAAGTAGAAAATACAAGCTGTTCTCAGATTCTAAGGATGTTTAGGGGTTCTGGGATATCCATTCATATTCAGGCTGTGGCAATTATTTCTTAGTGAATGACTGAATAAAATTAACAGTGGTGGAAACACATGCCATTTTAATAAAAAAGATTTAAAAATTTCATAACAAATCCATTTAAAAGCTTCTTATGTTACTAACAATTTTTCCATCTTTAACTAAGACAAAACACTTCTTGTTTTTATTTTTTCATCTCTAGATTATTCCATTGTGAAATAATAGGTTCTTCATGATATAAACGTGTATGGTCATTGGAGTCAACAAATATTACAAGGGCAAAAATGCACATTTATGATGCTATGAACAGTCTAACCTCCCTTTTGGCAAGTACCAGAGGTATTCACATGCTAGTGAGAACACAGTAAAGGCATTCACCAAACCAGTACCTTTCACTTCAAAGGAAAGGGGTGAAAAATACTACACAAAGTTCACTATGGTTTCCCTCTCAGGTCACTTGAAGATCAACTGAGTTTCAGGAACACTCACTTTTGAAGTCACATAATTTTGCCTCAGAGGGTAAGTGTTTCAAGCCACCACTCAGCAGTGTTCTGGTCAAAATACAATACTTAAAATGTGAAGCCACATGGCAAATCAGCTTCAGATTACTGTGGGGAGGGAGTGTTGGTATCCTTTAGAAGCACCTCAGTGACAATAACTTCATGAAAATAGTTAGACACTGAAACAGGTTGTCCAGAGAATCTGTGGATTTCTCATTCCTGGAGGTGTTCCAGGCCAGGCTGGATTGAGTTTAGAGCAACCCAGTCTAGTGCAAGGTGTCCCTGCCCATGGCAGGGGAGTTGGAACTAGATGATCTTCAACGTCCTTTCCAACCCAAACCATTCTGTGATTCTATGAAAATAGAGTAGGTATAAAGCCAATAAAATATGCTTTACAGTTGATCTCCCAGACTGATGCAGTAATAGGATAAGAAAGACTTACCTATGTTCTACTATCGCTCTACTATCAAGTTAAACTCACTACTCTTTTCCTTTTGAATGAAGCTCCAACAAACTCCCCATAATTCTTGTGTTCAAAAGCTAAACTTCATGGTGGAAATGCTGTTCAGATAATTCTACAGTTTTATACCCTATAAATATTTTTCAGCTTTCTTCTTGCTTCTTTTCACCTATTCATACATGCATCACAAAAACTCAGGAAGAACTGTGACACATTGAATACTCAGAACAAATGGCTTCCAGAGTTTCAAAATTAGGCAAAACAAAATTAGTTCAGCTCTCCCTATTGTTAACATCACAATGCAAATGCAGTGGAATCTGAAGATCTTATTTTTAGGTTTAATTCTTGTTTTACCCTGACAGATTTTTCCACCTCCCCTAAGTCAGTTACTTTGTTCTACTGAGAATCAACAAACAAACAAACAAAAAACCCCAGCTGGATGTTATGTAGTTTTGCCAGCTAAATGGTCTCCAAAATGTCCTCTTCAGTAATATTCTGTAAAGAGAAGGAAGACCATGCCCCTGAAATGTAATCTTTACTATGGGCAACACAATTTCATAGCTACATTTTCATAGCTTCACCTTTGCAGTGCCAGTCTTGCATCCTTATTTTATAATAGAATAATATACTCCTTAAATACAGATGTTCTGGGTGTCAATTGATGTTATGAAAATGAAGAATGCTTGGAAATCAGCTCCACTGTATATGGATGGCTGTCCAAATATCCATATATTTTATTTATTAATTTATTTTTAGACTTCAGATTGAGAGAATTTTCTCACGAGTAGGAATGTCCATTTCCACTAGTCATGCTACTTATTTGTCTAATGAGAGTTCATGAATCAAATAGCTTTCTTCAAGAGCACAGTTATTGACATAGAGCTGTCTTCTCACTTGAAATATAACTATGTGCATATGTTTGCACCAAAACAAAGCTTACAATGGATAAGGATTAAAAACACTTAAACCAAGAAAAACTCATATAAATAAGACACATGTTTAAATGTGCTCAGGGCCAATTCAACAGTGTCCACAAAACTTATTGTGTGGGAAGTAACACAGCTGTCTCATATGGCTTGAAGAATTCCTCTCCATTTCCTCCACAGCCTCCTGAAAATATGGTGCATGTATGGGACTAATCAAGGACTCCAAAGAACATCATATATATAAAACGATACGCCTAGCTAAAAAACTCTTCTACCATCATGTCTTTAATTTGATATATCATTCCACAAGACCAAGCAACAAAAACAAATAAAATGAACAAACTGCATGCCTTTTAACTGAAATTTTCCAAATTCTACACATCATCCCTAATTTCCTGGAGGCATAACAAATTCTAGGCCGTTAATGCTCTAAACAAATGCATCCATGGAAAATGTGAACTGATAACGCATTTCAAGTAGTCCTGAAAGCTCATTCCAACTCCCATTACATTTCAAATGGGGAAGTGAACAGCTTTTTGGAAAGACTGCTCCTTAACTTTCTAGGGATTCAGTCACCCCAGTATCTATGGTTTATTGTAATAGTTACAAGAATTTTGCATGTCTGCAAGATTATACATCACTGCCGTTGCTCTCTGACAGCTATAAAGGTTGGTCAAAGGAGAAGAGAGCAAGAGACATTTGCTATAGTTTTTCTTCACATAGATTGCCTTTTATTAAAGACAGCTGATAAAACTTTTCAGTATGTTAACAAAGGCAGTCGACAGCTACCAGTGCAATAACATGGGACTTGTAGCACTGTATAACAAATGACACCACCTACTACTTCAGAAACTTGAAAGGAGAAACAGGCCTGCCTTCATTTCCTTTTGGAGACAGATGCTTTACATCAAAAAAAGCTGACTGGCATTTCTGTCGAGGTTATAAATGCTGTCTTTTATGGTCTATTTGGAATTATTCCCTTTATTAGCATTTTTATTGTGGTGTGCTTGTTTCCTTAGTGTTTTTTTGGGGGGCAGTGGGGAGAGGTGCTTGTCATGAGGAGGGGAGAGAAATAAGAGTAGTTAATGAATAATGAAATAACATAAGGCATCCATTTAGTTGCCTGAGGTGCTTTTTGCTTTACATTGATGACAATTTTTTCAAACTTTCCCTATAGTACCAAAGTAAAAGGAGAGCACTGGGGCATGCAAAAATCACAAAGTCCGCTCTAAAATTAGATAACTATGGAATTTTCAAATAATTCTAAATAATTCTGGGTAGTATTTCAGGATTAAACTAATGTAACCATGTACAGGATTGGACCCACAAACAGAACGAATCTTAATGACACAGAAGATGAACTGCCTCCTTGTTTGTAATCCCTGGCTCCACATATAGCAAATGCCGTATCAGAAGAACAGTCCCAAACAGAAGATTTAACTCCTACATGGCCTAAGAAGTAATGGAGAGAGAAACAAACACACAAACGCTGAACCTAGCATAAACACACCTTCTGTAGGGCAGACAAGTATGAGCAAACAACAGTCCCAACACAAGCAAGGAAATCTGAAATTGTTTTCCTCAAAGCTCTGCTTACAGATGACCTTCTCTGCTCAACACCACAGCAGTCAGGGTAGCAGATTTTGAGATGAAAATATATTTTGTTGCTGCTGGGGTACTTACAAGGAAATGATGGCAATTTATACTTCAGTAGAATCACAAGTGCAAGCCACTTCTCACTTACGCATTTCAAAAGGTCATTGAAAAAATGTTGCCAAAATCGATTTTGTTTTTAATGAATTACTGCCATGTGTGATATTTTAGATGTTTCAAAATAACCCCAGGACTATTTAATGAATACTGTAATATGTGTGGCCAACTCACCAGAAACACAGAGGCTGTGCTTTGTTTTAAAACAGTACAATTAAGGACACTTATTCTTTTAAGAGTTCCTGTTGAGTAAAGTCTTTACTTAAAGACAGACACAAAATATACACGTGTGAATATTTCATCCCAGCACTTCTAATTTAATAGGGGTAAAGAATTCAGATATTTCTCTTTGATAACTGAAGACACGTAGATGGTACAACAATCGTGTAGTCAAACAGCAGAGTGTTAGTTGTAGAATGGCTTGCTAGGCATGAGAGAAAAGCATGGTGGACTGCTTCATCTGATCAGTGACCATCAGATAATGAGCTGCTAGGCCTTTTTTATTCTCCTACAGCGATGGCAAGAATTTTTGCTAGAACTTTTATTAGTGGTATTTGTGCTGTAGCACAGCACAGTATTTTCTGAAACAATCAAAATGTCTACAGCTCCGCTTTTATTGGTAAAAGTAACTGTGGACAACAGAATCATTTCAGAGGTGGCACTTGCTTTTGACAGACCTCACACCTTTTGAGAAAAACCATGATCTAGGAGTTGCCCCAAGATGTAAACATACTACTGCAAAGCATGGTGTGGGCAGAGAAGGTAGAAGGAGAAGCAGGGGAGGGACATGCAGCGAGATAATTGCTGCCAACTGCTCCAGTGTAATGCATTGACAACACTGTAAATTCATCAGTGACACATGGAAGCAGACTTTTTTATAGGAGTGACCTGGTGATAAGCCAAGCACCATTTATGGAGAGAAACTCGTGTTTCTACTTGGTTCTCTATGCTATAAGCCTTCTTAAGAACTGCAGTTTGCATATGCTACGCCTGGTATTTTGTTCCAAACAGCATATGAATCACAACTAAGACACTGATCTCTAGTAAGTTGGCTAAGACGACAAGAGTAAATTGTCTAGGAACAGATAACTTGGTGCAAAAAACATTCTGGATCAAGATGACAGGATATATGGCAAAGCAGCATGGATCAGACAGAATAAAAAAGCCTAAAACTCAGCGTTGAGAGGAATTTCCTGTGTCATCAGTCCAGACAGCAAAACATTTGGTTCTGCCGGAAAACAAATAAACAAAAGATCAGAATCTTTGCAAACTCTTAAAATGGAAAATTGCCCTGCAACTTTTCCTCTATGACAGTTAAGTACATTAATTAAATTGCAAGCCTGCTTATGAACAATTTTGCTAAGTATGTTTTTGAGTTGACGATAGCTTTTAGTTTAACCAGTGAAGAGAGGAAACGGATTTACCCTGCAAGTACTAATTTGAACAAACATTGTGAAAAGCAGTTTTCAGTGTTGAATTAGTCACAAAAAGACCTAAACACGTCTACTGCAAAGGGAGTCTGTGTCCCTATCTAATTACCTTAAGAATGAGTAACATAAATAGCTATATAAATCTAAATAATGACAAGCCTAGGCTCTATAGAGCAGTGGATCATTGGATTCAGTAATCATCTTTAAGAATACTCTGTTGTTAACACTGATAGAGAACAATCTTACCAATTATTTACTAACATGTCATTAAACAGAAGGAGACCTCATTTGTTGTTCACCAAACCAACAAATTATGAACACTCTCCAGGAAATAAAAAAAAAAAGGACATCAGAAAAAAAAAATATATATAGCAATAACATAGCTTCTGTTGAATACTATTTATATAATAGTCTCAGGTTAGGATAATAAGGATAATATATGAAGTTAATAAGCTGGAAAAACAGAATTAGTTAACCTTAACACAACATTTGATGATATTACAGAAACATTAGGTCATGAACATTTTTTTAATTATTTTTTAAAATTTTTTATTCTTTTACATTTGGATACTCTCATCTGGACATCTAAGGCAGGTGACATTTTAACCTGCCTGGTGAAAGGAGGATATACATGGAAATTGTTTGTATGCATCCAATGTTGTGTGTTTTCAAACACTGGAGACTATCCTATCTAAAATTGCAAACTATATGATATGTACATTTAAAACCAGAAATTAAAAAGTGAAGGAAGGGTTTTTCACCTTTTTAATTTTTTTTTCCTATTTATGGGTGACAGATGTGGAAGTTTTCACCTCCAAGCATATAATGAAATTATTCAGTTTGCTTGTATATTGAGACACTGAGCATCATTAAGAAAACCCACAGCTGTGATTCAGGGAAGAGTTGAGACTTGCCATAGGAAGGGAGCATCAAGCAGTCTACTTTGTTTCTCAAATTATCAGATCAATAGGGGACATTTTACTATCAATGTTCTCCAGCCAGTGGAGATTTGTTTTTCCTCGACATCTTATTACTCTTAACCTTCAGAAAACTGCTCAGCATTTTAAAAGCACGGTTATCCAAAACCAAACAAGTATATATGGTACATTTTGCTGCTGAAAAGCTATCTACTATTGCTCTTTATGCAAGTTCAGAGTATACTAGTTTGCATATCAGCAAGTTAACAAAAGCATGTGTTACAATTGTTAAAGGCTTCAGTTCAGAACAGCTGAAAACATCCCACAAAAATGTACTTACATCTGTAATTTCTGTGTATCTAGACTTTTTTCCCCAATGGTCATGCATCAATTGCTTTGATTTATGCTTAAAAAGTCTCCTAGTAATCACTCTCAGTTTATATGGAAACTGTGATGGATGTTTTTAGATAACATACTTGTACTACCATAATAAAAACTAAAGAAGAACATACGTTATGAGTATTTCATATTATGGTTATATTAAAAAAAATCAACATTTTCCAGACCTCAAAGTGTTTCTAATTAAACTTCTTTGCTTTCCAGCTCAAATGTTGTCATCAGTAGAGGACTGAATAATCTTACCCAGTTTTTCTAGCACTTTAGGATTTCATTTCAAAAAAAATCATCAAATGACTTAATTTTTGTTTATAGAAATCCAACTGTGTTCTAATGTCTGCAATTTGATTATTTTAATGTATAGCTACAATTATGTTACAAAACATTTAACAACTTATTTACGTTATCTAACACAAGTATGTTGCATGCTAACTAGGAAGTCTGTACTCCAAGCAAGTAGACACTTGGTGAATAGAAATGTCATCTGTACTATCATACTGACAAATAGGAATTGCTCAAAATCTCTCAGTAACAGAATTTTGTCCGATTAAGAAAAAAGGAAGAGTTTTTTAAAATGAAAATCAATCTGTGAGTAAATGTATTTTTGCATGCATTTTCTTTCTAAGCGTTCAAAATCAGGGCTTTGTGCCTAAAAATAAAGCCCACTTTTAATTTAAAAGAAATGTTAAGTGTTAAAAGAAAAATTAATATAATCTACTTTACCCAGAAGCACACATGCAGGGCTGATTAGAATTAACACAATAAAAACTGGTTAATCTTCAGAGAAAACCATCTGAGTTTATAATCACAATTATACTCACTCTACTGGCATTTTAAAAACGTTCATTTTTTTCCAATCAAATAAAATGTAATTGGAAAATAAAAATGTCTGCTGAGAAAGAATGTATCATCCATCTATTTTTGCCCAGATACTGATCAAATACATCAGTACACAGAGAAGGCTGTTTTCCCAAGGTGCTGGTAACAAGCATATTGCATTAGAGTTTCTATTTTTGAGTACAATAGCCAATAACTGATATTTCAGAAAGAAGTAATGTTGATTTCTAGCCTTGAAAATTTAGTGGTGTTGTAGTCAGGGGAATCTCAAAATCAAAAGAGTTCCAGTATTTTGACTCAAATGTTCAGATGAACATTAAATATCCAAGAAGGCTTGACACCTTTGGCCGACAAGTGTAGCCAACTGAATTAAATGCTTCGGAACTAGATTATTATTGGTATTACTGTATGTTTTCCCAAACTGTTTAGGTATTTGTAGTTACAAGGCATTGCTTTTAGGCACATCGTGTAAACCATTATGCAACTTGGCATACTTGCTCTGAGCACAAAAAATGATAATCTTGCTAATTTTTGTAAGGCTTCTCTCATGCACAATCACTATTAAGACAGCCCACAGACAAAGTGCAGCATTAGATCACTACAGAAAAGAGAGCACTAGGAGATTTTGAGGCATTGCAATTTTAGGATGAATTTTAGACTTATTCCATCCCTCCATTGACACACTTTCTTTTGGCTAACTTTCCCTAGACAACAGAATCAATCATTATTTCTCTATTGGTAATAATTTCACTGGCAGGAGATGACAATGGATGTTTCATTTCGCATGAAGTGACACAATTCCCATAATAATATGGTTCATCAGTAGTCACTGAAGGTATTTTCAAACTGGTCAAAAAATGCAACTTCAGTGTGTGAAAATGTTACCAAGGCAATTTTGCAAATAAAAACTAACTATATAACTTTGCAAATAAATAACAAATCTCTTGAGATGACACATCATTTATAGAACTGCACTTTCATTACAGAGTAATTCATTGTATGGAAGACATTTCAAAAGGGTAGGAACACTGGAATGCACATTTGCTCTACAGTAAAACTAACTGTGGGAAACAGAACCATGTGAATGCAATAAGAAGAGCTAACAGTTGTTCCGAATGCCTCAAAATGGGACTGTTCTTTGGGCGAAGAAAAAAGCTACCCATCCCCTCCCCATTTCATCTTCTCATTAGCAGACAGCCGATCTCTTGACTGTAACGTTCTGAGGGAAAAATACAGTCAGACTGGTACTGAAGTTACTTTTAAAGACAAATCCCAAGAAAGTTACTTCATCGGGACACCCATCCCCTTCCCCCTTATGTGTAAAAGAAACACAGGTTCTCCAGAACTTGTGGGGGAAAAAATCTAATAGGATATGTCAACACACAACTTAAAATCATTCCTAGAATGAGAAATGCAGCAGAACTATAGACTAGGAAGAAAATTAGGAAGTTATTTATTGCAAAATATCCTAATGATGATGTACAGTTGCCAGGTGTATTTAATGAACATTAAAACCACTTTCTTATCAGTTCTAATTGCATGATAAATCCACTGCATTGTTTCCAGAATCAGTACTAGAACACTCTATTAGGAAAAACCTTGCTAGACTCTCTTTTAATTGCATTCAAACAGATGGTTTAAGTTCTGAAATGCTAATTTACTGGTGTGAGTTCTCTATTTCATGGCACTTTACTTGTGATTGACACCAAGGGCTACATTTACAAGGCAAAGGCAATCTTGCTCTCCCCAGGAACTGATGCAGGCAGCACAGTACCCCCTGCCATATTACTATAAGACTGTGAGTCAGAATCAAGTGCATAAATCTATTGATGATTAATTATCTTCAATTCCACAATTCCAGCAGAGATTGCATCTTTAGAAACTAGTGCCTCCTATCATCTGAAAGCATAATGATTCATTTTATTTACTTCAATAGTACAAATCTAGGCTGTGACTTCCTATTAATTAGTTTCACAAACCTGGTTTTTTAATTATTCGGTAAATGAACAACACAGTTAAGTAAAAACACAACTGTTGTGCAGTATTTTTCATACTTGAAAAGTAAGCCCAGGAAAAAAAAATTGTCTGCTAAGATGTGGATGAAAACTAGTAAAATACTAGATGAAAAAATCTGCAATCTAAGAGAAAGGCCTAGCCAACCTCACATCCTTTTTATTTCAAAAATTTTTGATGGCTAACTGATCACATCTATAGACGAAATAAAGACTTCAGATTTGCATAAGAAAAATACATATTAAAAAAAAAAAAAAAAAACAAACCACGGAACATGAGGGTACTAAGATTTTCATTTTAAGTTAACTGAGGTACAATCCTACAAAATTTCTGAATCCAGGTCTTGACAGTGAAATAGCTCAAGTACTATTTGGCATGAGAATGCTTTCTCTTTGGAGACTTTATGAGCCATCCACAGAGAATTACAATAATTTAGTAGTATTGAAAGAACATATGTAGGTATGAATCTTTACATTAATACTTGCATGATTAAATTCTTAGGAAACATCAGTAAACTAACAGTAAACATGTATGATTTTTGTGAAAACATGGTCTTTTTCTTTTTGGAGATTTAGTTGCATAAACATTTTGAACACTGTGGGCAACAGAGTCTACAATGGAAAATGGGTACATAAACCAAAATACCCTGGGATATTTTTCTTTTTATGTGAATAAAAGATTTTGTTAGCAGGCCCAAGCAGCACAAGGGATTTCCATCAGACACACTGAAAACCTGACATGACCTATGTGCTACATGAATAGCACATGAATTATCAGAGTTTCTTTCTCTCAAATTACATGTTTAGCACAAAATCACTCTTTCTACAGTTCTTTGTAGGAGTAATTGATTATTTAATGATGATCTAAAAGTTAATTACATTAGAAAAGAGTAGTATAGTTGCCTATTTCCAACATTTGTTCCCCCGCTAACTAAAAGCATGTCTATACATTTCACACTTCATGAAGTTGAATGACTTGGAAATAATTATGTCAGTAATTAGACTGCAGAAGGACTAATATTTATGGGAAATTTGTAAACATTTTCATAGCCAAAAATGAAATGAAAAGCACTCCGAATTACCATAACAATGAGTTTCTGGCTTACTTTGCTGAACGTTTCTGGGTATGCAGCTTACTGTTTGGAAAACTTTAAGCTAAGAAGAGCTCATAGCTTCTTTGATAATTTCACTTGAAATCAGAACCTAGAGAATCCAGTTTAGCTCTCATGTGTAGAAGAAACAGAAGCAACTCAAATGTATTTTCATTTCAGTCATTTAAAATTTGCACAAATAGTTATGTATTGATTAGAATATCAACGTACAACAAATTATTCTGGATGGGAAATAAACAGCAAGTTAAAGGCATTTTAAATCAATTCCAAAGCTCACAAATTTCACTCAGTGAGCCAACTGATCTTAGATATTTGCGTGTTTAACTGCTTGTATAATCAGAAGAGTACAAATGAACTCCCCATAACCTAACTCTCAAAAACTGAAGGTGAAAACTGTAATGACATCATTTCCAGCTTTCTCCTCCACATTTTACACAAAGATGGATCACAACATCGAGAACTAGATTCCATAATTGCCACAAAGCACATTCAATCTTTGCTTTTACAGAGCTGCTACGATGCAGGACAAAACCCATGCAGAGTTTTCTGAGTCAAGGCTATAAATATTCTCATGTATCTCCCAAAGGAAATCCAGTGTTTTCCACAGCCGAGAAAATTGATTTTCAAATTATACAACTCATCCTTATCCTGTGCTTCAGTATTACTGGTAAATATCCCCATTCCAATAGCCCGTATTCTTTCTTTGTTCCCTGAGGGAGATCACAGCAATGGAAAACACTATATAGGAGTTTTTATTTGTTTTGTCTGTTGTTGCCTTTTTTTTAAAGTCGGTGGCACTAATCTCTGCTGAAACAGGAATACTTTAAGATTCAGAATCACAAGCCTGTCCTGAAGCTGAAAATTGTGCACAACAAAAAACCTAAATGTGTCTTTAAAAAACTTAGGAGGGCTGCAAACAAATATAATTGCAAATATAGAAAGATAATTTTTTGTTCAAAAGAATAAGCACTGGTTTTATCCCAAATAGCTGGACAGAAATAATGTATCTGCCTTGGCCTTAGCTCCAGAGAGGAAGGATCTGAAAAGGGTGAAGCAAGACAACAACAAAAGAAAATTGAGCTCAGGCCCAAATTAGATTCAAAAAAGCTTCCCAGCTCAGAGTGGGCCAAGAGAGTTTGTGCATGGATAAACTTTTTACATGGAGAAGTGTTCCTATTTCTGTGTAAACATTGAAGATTCTTTCTACCTGAAGGGAAGATTGCATTCAGTTAAAATTAATTTTCTTGAATTTCTCCATTCTGTACAACTTCTAGGGTACTTCATCCTTCTGCTATGCAGGGTGAAAAATGTCACAGCTATTCTGATATCAAATCTTAGAGTCATTTTTAATGGCATTTTGATGGGTAAAGTCTAACCAAATTACAGTAACCAAGAAAGTGCTCTTATCCATTTGAGATCAGAGAATGATAACCCCTTTTCAATACAGGTGTTCCATTATCTTCTCTTCCATCGATGCTTAAGCCTCCCACCCCTGTATCTGTCTGAAGTCAAACTATTAAAAGCATGCCATCTGGATTTCACGTCCGTCATGCCTATCTTCTCAAAAGGAAGCCACAGTACCCTTTTTAGTCCCTAAAAGTCCTGCATGCCCTATAACAATTGGTTCAGTCTTTAGCAGGAAGAGAGAAAGAACTGGATCCTGGGAGGCCGCCTTATTTCTCACACCTTCACCAGAAGAAAAGAAAGGAAGCATTTTCAGGGGGCAAGAGTGCTGCTGGGCTGGAAGGAATCCACAGCCATTCATATTATTGAGGTGGAAAGCTTGGCACACTTGAGAGGAAGCATTTAACAATGTGAGGCTTAGCAACAACTGGTGCTGGTAGTAGGAAGCTGTGCAGCCCTGACAGAGGCAGGAGAAGCTGAGAGCATCTTGGAGGGCAGACAGGCTGTCAACAGAAGCTCCTTCTGCCCTAGAAGGCCCACTTTTCTATTTTCAGTAAAGGCAGACAACTGAACAAGTGAATCAGCTAAAAATACAGCTTTGCTGTCATTCCATGGCACCAGTAGATAAAATACTGCCACATATTCATTATTTTGAAGAAACAAGTACAAAGACAGAAGAACATTTTAAAACAAGGATCCACAACTGGAAATTGTCATGCTTTACTGGCAGTAATGCCTGGTGCAAAACCCATATACGCCTGTTTCTCTAGAGAACTATGTCACCTTTATCTGTACTATGCTCCAGAAAGCTGGAGTACAACGGCAAGGCACTACAGTTGCAGTCACGCAACAGGGACCAGGTAGAGCTGCTCAGAAGAGCTGCAGTAGCAGTAGCTTCATTACTGGTGAGGGATCTGCTGTATCTCTGGAGCACTTGTGAAGATGACACTGGATCCAGTGTAGTGTTGAACAGTTCCAGTTTTTTGTCAATGAAGAATCAGATGCAGACAATGTAAGAATCACTGTTAACCCATTCACTACTGCCAGCAGCAGAATTAACATAGCAGAAGCCCTTAAAGTTTATGAAAATTATCCCTGGCAATAACAAGACATGCCCTTAACAAAGCTGGCAAAATGCGTTAAAGCTGTTTCCCTCACAATTACTCCAAGCCTGGTAAATCTACATGAGACAGTTACTGAATCCTCACAAGAAAATTAAATAGGAAAATTTGGCATGGAAATATCTGAGGAAAAAATATATAATAAAGCAGATATTGATTACAGATGTTTCAAGACAAAATCCAACAATTCTTCTACTTTTAAAGATCTATGGAAGTATATTCATTTTATTCCTGGCATGAATAAACCCCATATATTCCGAACATTATCCATAAGTAGGCACTGAAAGCATGTTATCTCTAAGGTGGCTATAGAATTACAGTCGATTATGTGGAAATCACTAGCATTCTTCTTTGACCAGTTAGACAGCCTGAGGTAGAGCTTATTGCAAGCCTGGAGCCCTTGACATGAAATCTGTACTGCAGCACTGGGGGAAAAAATAAAAGAAGCACTTGTAGAAACTGCTTTTTAATATGATATTGTGTTAACTGATTACATAAACCCTTCAAGTCAAGAAATGGTTTAGCCCCCCACATCATGATTAAACCATCTAGTAGAAATTGTGTTTATTTTGCTTATAGGTACATTTCTCCTTTCCCCCTCATTGTCTCTGTGTGTCTTTATGTCTGTTGTTACAGTAAGATATTTAATCAAGCCCTTTTGAAGTGGTAGAGTAGAAACAGCTGTTTCTGACAATGTGCTGATGACATGGGGCTTAAAGCTGTCACGAGCTCCAGATTGCAAGCAGCACTAATATGTGGTTGGGATGGTAGTGACTTGCAGGTCATGGCACCTCCTTGAGGAATGCTTCTAAGCCAATCATCTCAAGGTGGTGGCTCAAAGTCTTAAGGCTCTGGTGAGCTCTTTCATTTAATACTCTTGAGGTCACACTTCAAAGTGCCCTTTCTTCTCAAAAGCCATTGGCCATATGTGGGGGGTTCTAGAGCAGCTTTTTATAGACTGGCTGCTTCAGGTTCAGAGTTAAAATGTTAGAAATGCAGCTCTACTACATAAATGATGCCTTAAAAGTTGAAGTCAATATCTCACATTCTTGTAGAGAGAGTTTCTGGATGACTGATTTTTCCACAACAAAGCAAGCTTAAATCTCACATTTCAGAGTGCCTAACAACTTTGTTAAAACAATTTCCTGGTTTGTGAACATTACAATATGTAGCACACCTAGAAACCATTTCTAAATACAGCTTTTCTTTAGCAATACTCCCACTCAGAATAATTACTGTATAAATGTCTGAGAAACTTTCATTTCTTCATGCAACTGAATTTGTTAAAATTATACTAATGTGATTAATGTACACAAGCCAAAACTGCTAGAATAAACACATATGTGTTTCTCACTGAGAATCTAAAATTATTTTGTTTTGATGATACTACGACACAATGCAACAACACATTTTTTGGAAAGCATTCATAAAGATCAAGGGGCTAGGGAGGCTAATCTCTGTAGGTTACCTACAGAACTGAAGGAAGAAAAAGAGAGTCCTGTAACAAATTATTCATAGCAAATAAAAGTAGGTTTATTTTCTGAACTGCTTCCTGGATTCCTCTCTCCCCCCTTGGCTGTCCAGGGGAAGTCAATTCTGTGAAACCTATTTGGAATTAAATAGACATAACCTTGAGAATGTTTGCTTCTTCAGTAAAGTTTAACACAAATTATTCCCATCTCCACAGCAGCAGTGTGTTTTACTGAAAATATTGCTCTTCTGAAATTTGCCTGGAAATTACTTTCATAGAGGATAAATACACACCGACTGCAAATAAGGCCAATCATGAACATTATTAAGAGAACATCTAGGTCTATATATCTAACAATAATACAGGCAGTCTTGTTTTTAATTTGAATCCAAGCTCCTTTTAAGCTGGTGGTGCTATTGCACCAAAGTGTTTTAATTCTTTTATACTCTGCAGAAAGAATGAGTATCCAAAAGTAAAGATAGCATGCAAGGTGTGGAAACATGTTTTAACACACCTCTGCTGTGTGTTTAGTTGTTTCTTTACTATTTTCCTTGCAAATACTTTATTCATTTTAATAAAGCTTGTAATGGAAAAACAAATTTTATTTTCTGACCCCTCAGAATTAGTTCAATGACGAATGAATCACCTTCAATATTAAAAAAAAATATCTTTTAATGTTTGCTCTCTTAAAAACAGTAGCTTGCATGTTTCAGAGAAGATACATTTTCTGTAACTGAATACTGTGTTTCTGGTGATGTTTTTAGTCTCAGTCACAACTTTTATAAAAATGTATTCAATGGAACGAGAAAGTGACTCAGACATGCAGGGACACTGGTTGCTCACTGTTGTTCCCCAGTTCTGAGACACTGAAGTAAAAGGGCTTGTCTAAGAGACAAATGCAGGAGTGGAGACTGATGTCTGGGAAAAATGCTGAAATAGCCAATTAAGTATCCCTGAAAGTCAGAACTCAGATGGTCATTTAAAGAAGGGTGTAGAAAAGCTCAGCAGAGCAGCTTCTGGACCCAAAGGGTCCCATTAGGGAGTGGGTAAGTATTGTGTATGAAGTATTGCTTCATTCTAAAAGCAACAGGAATGGTTGAGAAACCAGAAAAAGAAATGCAAAAAGAAAACAGAGAGAATGCTGAGAACAAAACTGTGTCGTGAAAGCTCACTGAGTGCAAAAATTCACTAACAATCAGTAAAAGATTCACTCTAGTATTAGTAACATCTCTTATTCTTGCTAAGGAAAGTATTTTATAGTGATGATAATAGAGAAATTATACAATATGCTGCATTTGTAAAGAAAACGATGTAAGAGAGTGAAAATCTGAGTTTTGCTTCAGACTGTGCTAGCTGGAAACCTCTCAGGAGCCAGGCATGGGTCCAATTCTAAAGAATAACTGATAATTTAGTTGTCTTGGCACAGTGAAAGAAAGATGATAACAAAGAAATGGATCTTCAACCTGGGATCTTAAGGGAACCAAAGGGAAAAAGTAACACTGAAAAAATAATCAGAGAGCCAATTACTTGGGATGCTGATCCATAATTCACTAATATCAAAATATACTGTCTCAAGCACCAGAAGAGGGAAGATTCTTGTCATACAGACATTTTGAGCACTTAATTATACTGGTAACAAGGCTGATTCACTGCAGAGAATGAGATTTCAATGCTGCCACAGTATTTTCACCAAGAGGGAATTTGGGAACAGACCTCTCAGCAGCTAACATTAAACAGGTGCACACAAATATACATATAGATATGTGTATATATACATGGAATGTTATGCATCTGTATATTGTATCATGTGAATACATCTACTATTTTGAATTTTCTTTTAAAAAATCTTTCTAGATCATTAGTGATGGATACAAAAAAAATAAACAAAAATCTTTCAGCACTATGTTTTGCTTAAGGTTATTTCTTTAGCATCTTGATTCACACAACCTTGCTGGACCTTTGTATTCATAAGACAGTGAGAGGATACACAGGCTATATCCAAAAATGACAAATTAAACTGTGAGCATTTTCAAGCTGTTAGGATGGTTCCCACAGAGCTCTGGACTGGGCCACTGCAGTCTCTCAAGACAGTATCTGGACACACTCTAGGCAGCCAGTTCAATCCACTCTAGAGAATGGCCTTGGGCACATTTAATTTATCAGTACAGATGGAGCCATGAAGTACATGGTACTTCAGTAATTTGCAATTCATATTCTTCTGGAAAGACTGCGAGCTTCTGTCTTACCATGTATGCATTATATTGCTTACTACACCAAGTATGCCCCCTCAAGAGGCTTCTTTTTCTCCCAGTCTGAAACTTTGAGAGTTAATAATAAGAAAGATACATATGACTACTTCTGGTTTTATTTACATTTTTGAGAAATGCCCTTGTAAAGTCATCAGACAGTTAATGCTGGCAGTGAAAATGGACACAACTTTCCCACTTTGCATCAATAAAATACTTTTTAAAAGTCATAAACTATATACATACCATGCTTAGCTAGAAAGTTAAACTATGGTCTTGAACATGAAAGTGAAATTATCTCTTAAAGAAAGCTGACCACCAGTACCTATTAGATTTTTGCTTATCCTAATAAAGTTAGAAGAAACTTTCTACAATGAACTGTTTTCATAATCTTATCTTTCAAAAAAGATACTTTAGTCTTAACATGTAAAACTTGTCATCAATAATTATAAATACCCAACCTTTATAATTCCATTGCTATGAGCTTGCCATCAGTTACTTCCAAAGCACTCTGAAAAATGTCAGACATATAATCATAGCCATAGATAGTTTGTACAATAAACATATGTCTGAGTTTCTGAGAAACACTTTGAGCATACAATGAACTACAGAAAAGAGAAGAGAAATTGTACCAATTTGCAGACAGCTGAGAGAATCCTTTCAACATTATGGTATCCTCCCCAAAAAAAACAAAAATCATAACAAGTCTTGCACCTGAAAGCATAAGGAATCATAAAGTCTATATTGTTATTTCACTAAGCATGAATTAATGTAATAGATAGTTTGTTGAGCTAAGAGAGAAGGTGTGAAAATCTGTAATTTCACATGAATAAGTTATTTGGGGAGTTTTTTGATTATACTTTGCTACCATTTGTTTTGAGTCAGCTGGTGTTGCTTTTGACTTTTAGGTCTGAAAATTCATTTGCTTTATGTCTGTATTTTATTTTTTTTTTAATTTGGTTTTTCTTTTTTTTTTTTTTAAACTGAATTTACTAACTTGCATCCTGAAGTTTGGTACTATAGACTTCTGTGACAGGAATTTTCCGAGACTTGATTTATTGCATAGATGAAGTGTTATGTAGTTAAAATAATTTCTGCCTCATTTGTATTCATGATTTTTCCCCTCCCAAAATGTGAAGGTAATTGAAAAGAAATATAACATTGAGTAAAAAAACGGTAAGTAAAAAATACTTTAGTTCCTGATGCAATAAAATTAGAAAATAACTTCTCTTTTTAAAAGCATGTCACTTACTCCTACACCTTTCTTCTTCAAAGAATAAGCATTTCTTTGCCAATATACAACTTCCGCAGAGATAAATACCTCTGAGGCAAAATTATCTTTAAGTTTGTTCAACAATATTAGCCAGAAGTTGATGACAGAAGAAAAGGTATAAATGTATTATTTAAAATGCCTTAAACAGTGGATGACAGAGTAGCTTTTCATTCTCTTTTATGAGTGAAAATAGATGGAACGGAAAATGTTTTCCAAACTTAAGACATTTAAATGTAGATAAATAAATTTAAATCTAGCAGTCTTTTCCAAGTATGTTAGCCAAGTAAGACTTATTGCTAGACCACTTCACTGAAGCAACTTGAAATTATAGTGATTGGTTTGACAAATGAACAGCTTCATCTGATTACCCAATAATTAACCATTAAAAGAACATATATAATACGGGCCAGAAGATCAAATGCTCCAGCAAGAAGTTCTCCTCAAGAAAAAGGGTTCAGTACCATAGTACATTCATCAACTTAAGTGATGGATATCATTAAGTAGGTACTTACATTAGGTCTTAATCCTGCTGCCATTTCGTAATACTTCTCGGCTTCTTCATTAAGACTGGCTTGTCTATCAGGATAGAAAAAAAACAAACCATATTTACACCTCATTTTTCTTGCGTTAAGAAAGAAACCACACCTAAAGAAGCATAGCTAAAAAGAAAACACTGCAACTGCCTTTCTGTTTAAGGATATTACCCTAACAAATGCACAAAATATGTGAATCCAAGTTTTGTTGTAGTTCAGAATGTCCACTAGCACAAATCCTCTTTGCCTACCTCATTTTCTTTTTAATTCTGAAATGATATTAGTACACACTGGAAAGAAATACAGAAGGCTGAATACTCATCTCATGCAAAATCAAAGACATACCAGTCTTCACCAGGAGAAAATCTGGCTCATTTTTTGTACTCAGACACACTTTAAATTCTGAAACTGTAGGTTACAGAATAATGCACTTTCTCACTTTGTGCCTCCCCAAAACCATTATTATTCTAGTAAAAAATGGAGAAAAAGTCACATAATACAATGATTTCTGAAAACTAGGTATCCATTGTTGAGGGAATTAATTCAGAAAAGAGTTCTGATTTCAACATTTACTCACATAACTCTGAGAGTATTTAAACTTAGATCTGATATCCCAGGAGAATAAAATTAGTTTCTGGATTCCTGAAGCACTCTCAGCTCAACTCTTTTTCTTCTCCTTATTAATATAGACAGTATCTACATGCTCCTAGTAGTTTAATTTTTATTTCTTCACCTGAGTTTTTAGTTTAATGTCTTCAAATGAAAATGCAATTTGTCGCCAAAGAAATCCCAACACATTTTTCTCTCAACAGGCCCTTCTCTCAAATTCTTCTCCTTTTGTCTCCATCTTCTTAATTTCCCTCCAACTATTCATTTTGTCTACTGGCCCAATGAATTACCTTGTACATCACATGAGCCTTAATATGCTTTGTTATTCAGTGACGAAATTTTGTTCTAATTTTATGTTCCTATCCACCCAGATTTTAAACATTAGCCACTTAATTAATGACAGGCAATTAATCCCAATCAATATATTTTGACAGCTATTGATCTTGGGAGGAGAAAGAGAAGAAGTATAATCCCTTTGAAGTTTCTCACATAATTCCTGTGCAAGCTAAAACCACTTCCTGACTAAGAATTTGCTAAGTAGAACCTGGCTTATACCTGTTAACTGTTTTAAATTACTATGCACATGTACCATTGACTCAGTGGTTGCAGTGGTTAGAGATGATTGAATGTCTAAAAATATTCATTCAACCTGCTTCTGAATCACTCCTGCTGGGCATCAATAGCACTTGAAATGACTGGGGGAAAAAAACTACATCTCATATTTGCGAATTTCAGAATTTACAACAAGGTGCTGCAAAATGAAAC
>JAWWEW010000041.1:40584998-40617092 GCA_035583185.1 Anabacerthia variegaticeps | reverse complement strand
GAAATGACTGGGGGAAAAAAACTACATCTCATATTTGCGAATTTCAGAATTTACAACAAGGTGCTGCAAAATGAAACTTCCCCCTCCCACCCATCTGCATAAAACTGTCAGGACACAAAGCATTTCAGAACGTGGTGAAATAACATACAATAAACAAAGTGCCTTACCCAGGAGGCAAATACAAAGGGTACACTTCACCTCCAAAAAGTGTTGTTGGCATGTGAACGTGGAACACATTAAAATCCTGTCCCCTTTTAGAGCAGTGGAAATACATGGCTTGCTTTTCTCCCACGTGTACGTCTTGAAATACGAATCATTAATTGCTAAGTTGAAATCAGTTTGAATGCATAGTTCTCCATTGAAAACAATTTATAGAAATGAATGGACAACACAGTATCCTGGTCAGGAAATGTCAGTTCCATTTCTGGGGCAATCAGCATCAGTTCCTTTACTTAAGATGCTTCGGAATTCTGGTTCCCATTTCACTGCAAATCTAAGCTAGAAATTCATTACGTTAAGGCCCGAAATGGCTTTCCCTTGGGAAAAATTAAAGGCACAGAGGTAGGAAATTGCAGTAACTCTATGCCACTGAGCAGTAAAGTCAAATAAGGGAAGGACACTACTAAAGGTAACATAATTCAGATTAGAGTAAAATATTAGATAAATCGTTGATAATAAAACAGAAGGAAAGGAACAGGAGCAAAGAGAAGTTCAGAAGACAGTCTTTTTTATAGTTATGAGCTATATTTCAGCCTCTATTCTAAATCTTTTCATGAGGACTGACCTTGAAAACACATCTGATTTCCCCTATTAGCAACTAGCATTCAATCTTATTTTAAGGGACAAAAATGTTTTCTCTTTTTATTCTCGTATCTCTTAACCTGAGCCTCTAGACCAACCAATTCCCTGCATTTAGTTCCAGCTGACTGACAGTGACACCTCATAAATGTGCTTGCCAAGACATCATTTGGATTCTTCTGACACCCAGTTATAATCAGTTTACATTCATCTTGAATCTCTATGTTGATCACTGGAAAAAATACTGTAAGATTAAAAACACTACCAGTGCTGACTGATTTAGATACATAAACATGTGAGTGGGAAAGGTTTTATTTTAACCTGCTTGTCGCTTGGTACAAGGCTTCAGACTGTTGATTATTTTTACAGTGAAATCATGGATGTCAGCTCAGCTACAAGGAACTTTTCTTCAGAGATTCCTATTTTTAAATACTGACTGTTGATATTTGGCATTCTTAACAGACTTTTCTGTGTTACAAGAAAATGATAATCAGGTTTTATACCAGTAACTGTTTATCCTCATTTTTTGTTTAAAAAATGTATATAGACTATATGTTTTGCCATATGTGCATATACATAATCAAGCACACACACAATAATTAAAGAATGAATATTATCTGTTCAGACAATAACAGAGGGTGGAGTTGTGCCTATGAGTCTGTGTCAGCAATTACACTCCATGTTTGATCATGTATTCTGGAGAGCCAAAATACTTATACAGAAATTCACTGAGAAATGAAGACCATGCCATGCAGTATTGCTCTGATTCAGACTTCTGTTTTCAAACAGCCAATAAACATGCTATAACCTGATGTAATATGAGAGTTTCCCAGAATAATCCATTTACAGAAGCATGAAAAAACTAATTATTCCTACAAAATGTGTTTTTAAGCAAATAGGTCTTCTTCCTAAGTTTATTTTCATGTGAAGACAACGTGAAGCCTTTTTCCTGTTTCTAATTAGTACAGTGGTGTCACCACACTGCCATCCCTCATTCTAAAAATAATCATTCCCTAGACCAAGGAATTCTCATGGCAGCTCACCTAGCATACAACTAAAAAGTGAAACTTAGCACTTGTTAATACATGACTTAGTCACTGAAGCTACAGCCGCCATATGGCATTAGAAACACATTCTTCACTACATTTCATTAAAATGTATCTAGCTTTTCTGAAAGACTTCAAATTTCTGCAAGCAAGAAAACTGCAAACAGTACAAAAGTAAAACAGATGACTGGATACTCTTTTAAGAACCACCCAAAGAGCTGCATGACCCCTGAAGAAAACTGCCTGGAAAACAAATTTGTTGAGAAAATAAGTTTTACGGGCAAGGACTATGCAAGTTAAAAGTTACCAGACTGTTGCAAAGAAATTAATTACATTCATCCCACATCTCACCCTTCTTACAGATCACTTGGTTCATCTCGCATTGCATTATCAGGATGCTACAGAAGTCATGTAGGGAAGAAAATGCCCAAAACTATGTGCAACTAGGAGTAGGGGAGTCTCTCAATAATGCAAACAGAACTATCTCAGTTGTTAATATTTTATTTCAGATTCAGTAATGAAGAGAGGAAGTAAGAAATGTTGGAATACCTGACATGAGGAGCAGAAGTTCTTCCTGTGACTGCTAAACTGAGAACAGGCTATCTATAAATACAACTACTGCATTTGGACCCAGTTAACAATTCTGTTGCAAATTTAAGAAAAAGAAGATTAACTTCCAGCATACCAGTTCAAAATTTTCAAAAGTTGTAAATTTTTATTTACGTTGCATTTTATTTTCATTTATTTCTTTCTTCTCAGAGAGTAAGGGAATTAAAAAAAAAAAGGAAAATATTTTAGCACTAGAGTAGAAAAATAAATTGAACTTTGAAGGAATATTGTGATTAATTTGCATCCAAAACAGCTGTAAGCCAAATTTGAAAGAAGTTGCCTGTAACTCTGAAGAAATGTCCTCATGTTTCTGAGTCTTCTGACACTCCTTAGGCTAATGGTGGGAAACACTAGTAAGAGAGGAGGGAAAGATGATTCCTTCCTAATTCAAAAATACGTCACTGGGTGGAATATTTGGTCTGAAAGAAAAATAATTACAGTCTATACAAAAATCTAAGCTACCGTTATTATCTCGCAGTCATTTTGGAAACCTTGCATCATCCACATTAATATCAATTTCTGTCTCTTAGTCCTCAACACATCTTTAAAATTTATCCTGTCTCGCTCAGCAGAGTCAATTCATTTTCATGCTCTGTGAACTTCTATAATGTATTTTCTACCTCACAGCTGTGCAGTTCATTCAGAATTCTTACTCACTTACCAGTCAGTTTTTATAGCTCTCTAGGGTAGCTAAAGAGCAGTTGGTCATCTGCATGAAACTATTTCAGCCTTTCATTTATGACTGCATTTAGCATTCACAGTTCCTAGCTGTGTCACTCTATGCCAGTTGGTTTACTCCCTTCTTTCCTTCCCCTTTTGTGTCTTGGTACCGGCTTTCCTCTTGGAATTACGTCAACTCTCCATTGTTCTAAAGATCCTGAAAATCAGCTGCTTCTGAAGTCCCACAGACTCATGATGGATTTGTAGCTGCTCTGTTCTAATGAATGAATACATATTGCCCTTGTCCAACAAGTATTATGGAAGCAAGATATTTGAATCAATTGCTAAGTAGAGCAGTGAACAAGGACAGAAAACAGAATCCTAACCTTTTAGCAAAAATCAGTCAGATGCTAACACATGGGGTTTTTAAGCAAATACTTGGCAGCACTGAATTTAACTTTGCCACCCTGACTTTTTCTAAATCCTCCAGACCACTTTAGACTCCCAGAGCATATTAGGAAGACATTATGATCTTTCACAAAGAGAGCTGAGCATTTAAGTGAAAAATTAGACCAACTGGGTGTCCCAAAGCAGCACAATGGATTTTAGCTAAACTAAAACAGGCCCTCTTGTAAAAGGGTTTTGGTTTGGTGGGTTTTCTTTGTTTCCAAAGGATCTGGTTTTTTGCTTACAGTAAAAACAGAGAATGCATCTTAGAATCACTGAGCTCCGTGCTGGTCAAGGTGCCCAAAACCAGTCTACTCCCAATCAGATCAAGTAGATTAACCATGGTTGATAACCATGGTGATGGCACCAGAGCTGTTACTTTAAAAGTGAAAAAATACTCATATCCAGATGTAAATACATGTGCCTTCAAGACTTGGATGCTTCACTCAGTGCTCACAGAGAAAGTGAGAGAGTTATTAAACTTATTTCCAAAAGAGTATCAATCTACATTGCCACAGTTTATAATACACACGATCACAACACTAAACCATGTTGCACAACATACTCATTGAAATCAGGAATCTGACACCCTCTATATCCCTCTGAATTCCGTTGTCATGCCTAACTTGCTATGCTTCTTTCTGTCAATTTGTAACATTAATCTAAATGTTTCTAATTACTGAATCCTACTTTGAGAGATAACATTTACCAAAGAGTAAGGGGGAAGGCAAGGATCCTTAAAAGAGCTCATAAACCTGTGTCAGGTCAAACAATTGTTTAGCAGTGAACCACAAGTCTTAGTTTCCTTTGTAATTTACAAGCAGTAAGGGTTATTTTTCAGAAGTTGTTTTGAGGCATATTTCAAAATCATGGTATAGGAACCATAATTCTGAAACACGGGTCGCTTGCCCAAAGCCGATTCTACCTTTTCTTCTATACCATTTTCCTTTTCTTTCATTTCATATTTAAAATGTTCAAAATATAAACAGCCTAGTGACATATCTTCATCAGAGAAATTACCTCAAGAACTATTTTGTGCTAATGAAGTATAATTTTTTATTTCCTTTTTCATGCATTTTCTATGCTTAGATATCATCTAAATGAAATCAAGCTTCCTTATGGCTGTTAAGTGGAGAATAGACAATAATTGGATACTTATCCAAGAAATAAGCGTGGAGGATACCTATTACAGTAATGTTAGTTTAATGATAATGTTAAACTCACAGACAGAAGCTTAATGTTACTGAATAACCAGGTCTGACAGCTTGTAAAGCTAAAAAAGAAGTATAAAATTGTATTCTATTCATGTAGGACAGAATTAAACACAAGATTACGTTTTAAATCAGATTCTGAGAATATTACTAAGCGCTGCTATGACTTTCAAAGTCATTATTAGCCTTGGAATATTTAGATTTCTAATTATCATAGTGTTCCCTAGTGATATTAACAGAAATTTTCAATATTCTCAATTTACATCTAGATCAGAAATATGGTCTCATCTTTTCAGTTGCTATGCACACTAGATTTTTAAAAATCAGGTGAAAGGAAACCCTGCAGAAAGGTGTTCACAAAAGAAACACTTGTTTTTGAATGCAAGCAAAATGGATTGCATGCTTGTGAACAACAGAAGTTTTGAAGGTAAGAAACTATGAGATAATACACAGAAAATGAGAAATGGAAAGTACTAAATCCTGCAACAGTTTCATTCAGTTCTTTGTATCTTATTAGCAATATTGAATTTTCCAAAGAGTTGCTGGGCTTTAAAAAGAATCCTGCATAAGCAAAGGCTATAACGTCTTTTTTCCTCCAAAAGAAGAGAGGAAAATCAAGTAAGGCAGATGTAAAAGCACTAACCTGAGCATATGGGCTGCATTGAAAACAACATCAAATTCCATATTATCAAGTTCAGCTGCCTTTTTTGCCATTTCAGCTGCTTCTCTCAGGCGGGATTCTTCAAGGAGGAACTGACCTGCAATGGAGTGCATGAACATGACATAATATATTTCAGGCAATATAGTTAGAAAAAGGAACGACAAAAAAATCCTATCTAACAAATCAACCAACAAACAGTTGTCTCAGATTCAATGTTATTTGTTGATTTGCTCTGTATTTCAGCATCTTTAAAATATAGTCAGTGTAGAAAAAAATGCAATAAATATTAAAGGTAATAACAATATTTGTGGAACATGTTTAAGAAAATTATAATAATAGAGTAAAACTCAGCCATCAAGAAACAGTACCTCCCAACCATTTGAGAACTTGCCCTTCTGCCTATACACTGATCTTCACTTACTCAAAACAGACCGAAATAAAGTAACATCTACAAATGAAATACACTCCCATTTTAAAAGCATATCTCAAAATCACATAAAAAGATAGTTTTTTATATCTGCATGAGAACATATTTCTTCAGCCTTAGAATTATAAATTACATTGGCATTAAAATTATTATATGTATGTATACCTTGATGAATTGGTATTTTATCACATATTTCAGTAACACTGAGAGAATCACAATAGGTAGCTTTTTACAAGTTTCCTACATGATACTTACCTTTTACATTAAAAAAAAAATAAAAAATATAAGATGGCTAAAATCAAGTGACAAAATTTTTACAAATGATGTTACCATAATCATTAAACATAATTTCAACTGAGAAGAATGAATAATCTAGCACGAACTAAACTTTAACTGAAGTACAGTAGTTTCAAAGCAAAACATGTAACATATAGTAGAGCCCTATAAAAATGACTTTTCCTTTGAAGATGACAAAGTCATTTGGAAGGTACTCAAGCAACCTTATTTTTTCCTCTTTTTAATGATTTTTTCACTCCTAATTTGTAAAATGTGTTATTTTGCAACGACTTTTTAAAGTATTTCAGCTGTCTAGACTCTGTGTCTACATAACTTTATGTTTGGAAAAGCTATCCTCAAGCATGGTGATTATACTTTCCAGCACCTCATTCTTTCCCTTTTTATCTTACTTCATAGAGTAAGATCACTCAACCGAATGTCCATCATGCCATCACTGACCACAAGCCTCTTCAGAAACAGTATGCCATGAGCAAATGATTTCCTCTCATGGCAAGGGATTTTCTCTTTTTTCTTTCCTCCTTTCCTCATGCATTCCCTCTTGCTCACATGCTTGCTATATGCCAGGCAAAAAAATGCACTTAACCAGAGCTAGGAAGGTCTGTACAAGCATAGTGAATCCAGAGTTGCTTTGGTACAATGAAGACGTTTGCAGGAGGAATAATCTCAATACAAATAGCAATGAAAGACAGCTTTCTTAGTTTTTTGCTTTCTCTGTGGATACATTTCATCTTAGGAGAATTGGAAGATTAATTTACTCAGTCTCCTATATCTTAACTATTAAGATCTACACAACTCTTATAAAACCATCCTGGTGCCTTCCTGCATTCACAGCATAAGGTTTGCTTGCTTTAGTTACATCCACACTGTAATGCGTGCCATATTTTGATGCAGTACAATGTTTTGTGCTTATTGTCCTCAGGAACAGATGATTTACAAGAAAGTTTTCTCACACAGTAAATAAAATAAGTAAGTAAGTAAATAAATAAATAAATAAGAAAAACATAAAAGAAAATATAGTTTGAGAACAGTTTGGACGACAAGAAATTAATTTGTCTTCAGAATTAAAAACCATTGATTGAACCATTAATGGAACTCTCTTATGAAGGGATGAAAATTATTCAAAGGGTTTTAGAGATAGATCCAGTTTTCTGTATGCAAGTTTTAACACTGAAGCTCAGCAGTGACGCTACCTTATGTAAACTTACAACTATGCCTTATTTAATAATTTATTTTATGCATTTATATAGTTATGTTAAATACTTATATTTAGTAATTTACAACTACCCTTATGTAATAAAATGTAATTGATACATGCTACTTCATGTGATATAATCAATAATTTTTTTTTTACTGTAGATTCATTTTATTAAATAGTAAAACGCTTGCACTTCTTCCATGTAAATTCTAAAAATATAACGTTATTGGAAACCAATTCAAACCAGTACTAATAGTTTACTGGTACTCTTATGCAACATATCAGGTTAAATTCTTAGCTCTTAAGAGGTCAATAAGATCAATATATATTTAAGATACTATGAAATTTCTACATGCTTTAGATTCTTACAATATTATATGTATTTACTGAAAAGCAAGCGCACAGCTTTACACTTTAGTTAAAACCTTCATTTAATTAATTGTTTTTCTAGGACTTTGGCTACTGCATTAGTTACATTATGTCCACGTAGTTACATGGGCATATCAAAAAATGTCGGCAACAACTCTAAACTAATGCGTTAAATTGTTAAAATCAGAATTAACCCTTCATTTACTACTAGGTCTCTAAAAAGTCTCTCTATAATAGGATTCTTATTTTATTTTTAAGTTAACTAAAACCAATTGCAAGTACTGAATGGCATGAGCCAAGTACAAGTAAAACTTTTAGTTCTTCAGAAGAGAAAATTCTAGGACACTGCATTACCATAGACAAGTCTCTCCGCTGTACTGGAGATGGTAATAACAGTGGCAATAACTCATGCTGAGTGAGTAGATAGAAGATGATACATAGCACCCTACTGAAACCAACTGCATCATCCCTTACACCCAAGCCCTTACAGAGCTCTACTTTAGCACCAGCTCTCTTCAACATCTTCATAAATGACTTGGATGCAGGACTTCAAGGAATAGTATGTAAGTTTGCAGAGGATACTAAATTGGGAGGAGCTGTTGACTCCCTCAAAGGCAGAGAGGCTCTGCAGAGAGACTTCAAAAAATTAGAGAGATAGACAATCACCAGCCATAGGAAGTTTAACAAAGGCAAGTGCTGGATTCTGCACCTGGGACATGACAACCCTGGATGTTTGTACAGACTGGTGAATGAGATGCTGGAAAGCACTACCAGGGAAAGGGACCTGGGGGTCCTGGCCAATGGAATATGCATATGAGTCAGCAGTGCCCTGGCAGCCAGGTGGCTCATTAGGCACATCATTGCAAGGCAGCTGAGGGAGGTGATTGTTCTGCTCTACTCTGCATTGGTGTGGTCTCACCTTGAGTACTGTGTGCAGTTTTGGGCACCACAACATAAGAATGATAGAAAGCTGTTAGAGAACACCCAGAGGAGGGCTATGAACATGGAAAAGGGTCTAGAGGAGAAGCTGCATGAGAAACTTGGCTTGTTCAGCCTGGAGAACAAGAGAGTGAGAGAAGAGAAGACTTCATTGCAGTCTACAGCTTCCTCATGAGGGAAAGTGGAGAGGCAGGCACTGATCTCTTCACTCTCATGACCAGTTACAGGACTTGAGAAAACAAACTCAGTACAAAGCTGAGTCAGGAGAGGTTTATGTTAGATATCAGGAAAAAGTTTTTTACCCAGAGGGTGGTTGAGCACTGGAACAGGGGAAGTGGTCACAGCACCAAGCCTATCTGAGTTCAAGAAGCACTTGAACAATGCTCTAAGGCACATGGTGTGATTCTTGGGGCTCTCCTGTGCAGGGCCAGGAGTTGGACTCACCAATCCTCGTGGGTCCTTTCCAATGCAGGATATTCTATGATTCTATGAGGGGAACAACCCTTAACTGCCTTACTCATTGCCTGAGTAGAGATGATTTCATCAACAGCTGCTGATCGAGCATTTCCCTGATTGGATGGGCTATAAATATAGTTGACCACAACCTTCTCAATCTAGTGGGAAAGTAAATAACTGTGGTGGGCTGTCCCGTTCCAACATCCAAGTACTTATGCAGCTGCTCATCCCCACCCACTCCAGCAGGCTAAGGGGAAAACTAGGAACGACAAAAGCAAGAAAATTTGTGCATCAAGATATAGACAGTTTAATATGTGAAGGAAAAAAAAAAACCACAAAAAACCCATCGAACAGCAAAGTGAAGGAAATCACTTGCCACTTCTCACATGTAGACTGATGCCTAGGCAGTCTCCAAATAAAGAGTCACCTCAGAAACCAAACTCCCTCTTCTTTCTCTATCCCAGTTTTTATTGCTGAACATGAGGTTATGCAGGCTGTTGTATCTATTCCTTTGACCAGCTCAGGTCAGCTGTCCAAGCTGTGTTTCCTCCCAAACACCTGCCCATCCACAGCCTACTCTTTGTTGGGGTAGACTAACAAAAAGAGAAAGCCTTGACACTGCTCCAGCACTATTCAGCAACAGCCAAAATATCAGTGTGTTATCACGGCTATTTTAGTCACAAATCATCCAGGCTGCTATAAAGAAAATTAACCCTGTCCCTGCCAGACCTAGTACAAGGTGGAAACTTTCAGTTGAGAATTGATTTGCCAAGTTCTCCTGAAAGGCATACTAATTCTATTCATGCATCTCAATTTAATTTAAAGCACCTAAGTAGAGAGACACCATTTTGAAAACATTAGCTGCCATTCCTTTTAATATGATATACTAAATTCATACAAGACTGAACTGGATTGGCACTTTGCTGCTGCACTTTCTTCATTAAAAAGTAGACTTCTGAACTTTCCTGTCAAAGCCATAAAAGATATGTTTTCCCAAGAGAAGAGCACTAGGAGGGTATAATAGTGGCAAAGTGTTGAAGATGGATCAGAAGGTATGATCCACAAGCCCCACGATCCAGGAACCACTTGTGTGGGTCTAAATTTATATGTAGGATTTTCTCCTACAGACAGGCAGCTAGCAAATATCATGATTTATGAGACACAACCCAACACCACATAGAGAGCTTTCTTATTGCAGGTGTCATGATTCCAACTCTTGCCAACAACATAAATTATGGTAGCCTTATTGTTTTTTGGAATCAGAACAACCTTTTGAGAAAATAGCCTTCTAGATGCTCTGAATTCCACATTTTCCTTCAAGGAAAGCATATTTTTCATTACTATTCTAAACTGAAAGCGGGAAATCAATAGTCCACGTTCAGATGTGACTTTCAGCAACATTTTTCTTTGCCTGGAACATTACATTTTTTAATAGAATTTTCCACCATTTTTACTAGACAGCACTGACTTGAGTGTAAATGCGTAGTCAGGAGTTTTCAAAGACCTTTGACAGCAGAGAACTGATTCAATACTTCACAGTCCTCTTATTTGTTTTTCCCTAAACTAAGAATCAGAAATAGCATTGAAGCTGCCAATTCTACACCTGCAGCCTTGTTCAAAATTACTTTTTCTTGCAAACCAACAGTGTTTTTAAGTCCATATTTGACCAAAAATTCTTGAGGCAATATATGGAGTCTACTGAAAAGTAAAATAGAAGTATATATGTAATTTAAATAACAAAAAATTTCCACTTCCTAGAACTGAAAAGAACAACGTATTTTCATCTTTTGTCAATTTTTTTAACAAATATTTATCAACAGAAATGAAAGCATACAGCTTTCTCTCCTGTATAATTATCTCTCTAAAATGACCATGAACATTTGTAAAGCATTTTGTTAAGACATGCACCACCAACAATTTATAGGCCATACATCTGAACTGGTAGTAATAAGTAATTATTGTAATAAGAAAGGTATTAATTGCTTGGGGTATGTCTGTGTGTAATAATCTTTTATGTTCTGAGCACAAAGGCATTAGTCTGTTCCTCTAGATTGGGCTTAACTATTCCTTGCAGGCACTGTGAGCTTTCATTTTACTAGATAAAAGTGTAATTTGCTTGTTTGACTAGATAAGAGTGCAATTTGCCCCAATCTTTTAGTTGAAATGTTCTCTTTTACTCACTGGCAAACATTCAAAGGTACTTTCTCCCAAAACAGAGCAGATTTCTGAACTAGCTCATCTTGTTGCTGTTGCTTTTGAAAAGAACCATCTTGAATGTTCTCAGGATGTTATTGGTCCTGCACTTACTCAGATTTCAATGACCTACACTTGTGTGCTGATATCTTTAGTAATCCAAGCAAAGCTGAGTAAACTATCTTCTGAATAAGAATGAAAAACTTCCAATAGTGCCATATTAGGAATTTGCTTCTTTCAATATACATTTGTCACCAAGTCTTCTGCTTTTTATCCCTTTCAAAAAGAGTTTTCTATTTCCACAACATGAAAAGTGGCTCTATCTAGATTCAACTGTAAAATCTCTTCATAATAATCTTCACTAGAAGTTCTTTTGGCACATTAAACACTGAGGATTTGAAGCTCAATATATGCTGGTGCTTTCAAAGCATTTCAAGTTTTGAGAGAAATCAGAAGAGGGATAGGGTTCTGGCTTAACCTGTGTATTGTATTTTGTCTTTGAAGCACAGTAAGGATGCAAGATCATGTCTTGAGAATTGAACTATATTCTCAGTGGCACGAGCAGATCCATCACTGAAGTCACTATCAACTTCAGCTCTGCTGTGGCAGTGCAAAGTAAAAATGCAGATGAAACCAGAGATTTCTAAATGGAAAACTGAAATAGCACTCTGAGGAAGAAATGAGGAGAGACCCTGTCTGCAAGCTGATTTCCAAAGCTTTTCAGGTGATGAATCAGTGTTGAAAGATGCAAAGTCAACAGACATGACCTAATGTAACTGTTTCCTTTAAGAGTTTCACAACAGATTCATTGGCTGTGAAGGAGCAGTTCCCAGAGCAAAGGAATGTTTAAAGATCATGCTTTCCAGGCCTGTTTAGGCAATTTCTTCCTGAATGTGTATGCTGTAACAGGAGAAACAAAGAGAACTTATATCACAATCACCTCAATAGTAGGAGCGTTTCAGGTTTTGCTGCTCCTTATATCCCATTCCATCTTCATCTAAAGTTGTTCTCTTAGTTTCTTGCTGGAAGGAATTCTGGAGACTTCATCTCTTCAAGTGGTTCCCATAGAGAAAATTATTCCATGCAAATAAAATATATAGAAACACTATGCAAGCGAGTGGGTGCTGCAATATCAATATATGCACTAGCTTGGAAAAACCTTTTTTTATTTGCCTTTTTCTTTGTCTGAAAAACTTATCTGTTGCAGTTGTGCTAAATGTACCACTGGATGTCATCCAGAGCATGACCAGAGATAAGAGAGAAAAAATTAACTTGCAAACCTTTGGGACCTGATGACTAAACTTGTGACCACATCTGGATCACTGGAACCTCTCACTAAAACAAAAGATTAATGACCAAAATACATACCGCAGAAAACTCATGATTTACACTTAAGAAGATTCCGAACCCTATGTCATTTCCCAAACACCTGGTGATGTATAAGCTTGGAAATGTAAAATTTGGATGGCAAAAAACTATCCAGTTGTACTTCTGTAGCAGCCTCATGCTAGCTCTACAAAAATCCTCATGAGACAGATCCTAGATCAAAACATATGAGCATTAGCAAAGAAGTCTCCAGGGTTGTTTGTGTCACAGGCTTTTACAGTTCCTGGAGAAATCCTACGTTTTGGCAACATGGAAGAGGCATAAAGCCACAATTCTAGCCCTGTCACTGATCTGCAAAATCTATACCCCATCTCTTGAGCAATCTAGTATGTTGTGATGAGGAAGCAGAGTCAACAATGTATTTGAGATATCAGAATGATTAGATTTAAAGATAAACTCAAGGGAAGCAGCAGAAACATGGAAATTCCACAGCATTTAAGGTTGGTGACCTAGCTTGTTAGGAAGTACTCCACTGCATTCCACTTTAGTGATTGGTTCTAAAGGAAGTTTGAAACAAATAGTCATTATAGTGATCTGTACTAATCTTCTTTAATGTCTAGCAACAGCCTAGAAAATAACAAAAAGGACTTCAGGTTGGCGGATTCTTCTGAATAGCTTAGCTTCTAGTATATTTTTCAGTTTCAGTTTGGAAGTAAGAAATACTTCCTGTTAGTTCTAGCTGAAGATTTTCTTAAACCAAAGTTATTAGAGAGAGTTCTGGAAGCAGAAAGGTCAGAAACTTAATCAAGTCTTTCTGTAAAAGTTATATTTCCTTCCCATTTTGGGTCTAGGAATTCTGTCTTCCTGGAATTACGTTCACTGATATTGTAAAAGGAAGTACAAGCCATAGATTAAAGTCAGGACCCTAATTTGATGACACTGCATGCTCAAGATAAAGATACCCTTTCTTCAAAGAGCATATACATTCTATGAACATGTATTATTTGAGTATCACAAACTTATTTTATAGTTTCACTACAAAATCATTGTATATTAATGTTAGGATTTCCAAAAGACTTAAAATTGCAAAACCCCTTTCATTTGCAGAAAGGTTCATGAGTGTGTATTGGGAAGGCTGGCAAAGTGACTTACTGATGGACATACTACATCTGGTTGGCTTTGGCTCCATCTCATCAAGTAATTTAATTTCTCAACATATAATCATCATGCAGGATCTGCTGTTCCCAGTGCAGCAGCTCTATGCACTCTTTTACTAATCACATGGCATATATTGCATTTAGCTAACCTGTCAGTCAGAAACGGGACAATTCACTCACTGGAATTATGGATTGTGAAGTTTTATGCATTTCATCACCAAAGACAAAAACTGACCTTTCTATGGACTAGGCTGACATTTCTTCCATCAACATAAAACTCTCCTGAAGAAATTAGTAAGATTTCATTGGTAGGATACAGTTGATGTTTCTCTTTCTTACAAATAATACATTGATAGTTTATTTTTCATGAGTACACTGGGGTTTTTCTTCATAAGATCTTTTCCTTAAATGTGTAAAAGAAAAATAAAGCTTTCCTAGGCTGCCTTTTAGTCAATGAAGAGCAAAGACACCAAGTTCCAGCACTGTGAACAATGTGACTACACAGAAATGTTGACTCGACCACCACTCTGGGTAGCTCATTCCAATGCTTGACAACCCTTTCAGTAAAGCAATTCTTCCTGATGTTCAACCTGAACTTCCCCTGGCACAGCCTGAGGCCATTTCCTCTTACCCTGTCACTTGCTGCCTGGGAGAAAAGGCTGAAACCACCCAGCTACAATCTCCTTTCAGTCAGTTGCAGAGAGCGATAAGGTCACTCTAGGCTGAATAAACCCAGCTCAGTCACTATTCTCCAGACCCTTCACCAGCTTTGTTGCCTTCTCTGGACACACTCCAGCACCTGTGTCTTTCCTCTAGTAAGGAGCCCAGAACTGGACACAGGACTTGAAGTGTGGCCTCACCAGTGCCGAGTACAGGGGGGCAATCACTGCCCTGGTCCTGCTGGCCACACTATTGCTGATACAGGCCAGGATGCCATTGGCCTTCTTGGCCTCCTGAGCACACTGCTGGCTCATGTTCAGCCGGCTGTCAACCAGCCCCCCCAGCTCCTTTTCTGCTGGGCCTCTCTCCGACCACTCTTCCAGCAGCTCATAGCTTCCTCGGGTTGTTGTGACTGAAGTCCAGACCCAGCACTTCACCTTATTAAATCTCAGTCTAAGAAGAAACATCTAAGAAGAAAACTGAATTCACATCTGTAAATATGTGAAAATTCTTACACTCACTAAGACATGCAAGCGTATAACATAAAGAATGAAAAAACAATAAATACAGCAGTTAACAAGTTAGACTTGTTTAAAAAGAAACAGATAATATAAGAAAATGTATAAAGATAACTCCTAAATTATAACCAATTCAAAAGTGAAAGACAATGTTAAAAAAGTATATTTGGGAACATGTTAATCTTTCTTCAATGAGAGCATATTTAATACACTTCAGTTTTACATAATCTGAAAGCTTCTTTTTCATTTTGTTTTATATCTGTAACTGGGAATGCACTGAAAAAGGCAGATGATCGATGTGAACTGCCTAATTAAGTGAATGCATAATTAATCTAAAGAGAATAATCCATTTTTATAACAAAAAAGGGATTGTTAAACAATTTAAAGTTATTAGAAGCAATGTATTATTCAAAGGAAACTATTTCAAAAGGAGGTCTCAACACTGATTAATAAAGCAGAGTTAATTTGAGCATCCCATTGGGTTCTAGACTTTCCTATTCCAATTAAACCATTACAAAAGTAAGGGAGAAGGGACCTCTCTACACACATTTCTCTTGAAACCTCACTCCTTCTTTCCTTCTCTCTTTTTTTCCTCACTACATTTTCATTATGTTGGAGAGAGCCCATTACATGCATTTTAAGAAGCACAGTGACAAAAGGTATTTTTAGCAAACAAGTAAAATGAAGTATGCTTTAGTTGTGTTTCTTTTGGGATTTTGTGGGGTGTGGGGGGGGAGTTTTGGTGGGTTATTGGTTTGTTTTGGTATTTTTGCTTTTAAACAACAAATTAAAGACAGTTCTGAAGGTAAAATCTTTGCCCAACAAACATCCCTGTAGATTTTTAGTGGTTTTTTTAAGGGAAAACTAGTAGAGAAAGCCTTCAACAATTTCAAACTCCCCGATTACACTGCATCTTACTAACTGAAGAATTCATTTTTGTTTCCTTTCAAACAGATGACCTCTTCAGTATTTCACTGTTTGAAATTCTCCTCATCTCTGTACACTGACAAATTTTATATATAATCTTTCCTCAACTTCTCCTGAGATTGGCTCAGTGCAGGCAGAAATAGAGACCTTTACTTCCTTTATAGATGGTCAATACTATATCCAAAACTAAACAGTCTGTGGGATATAAGGGCACTGGTCTGACCTGACTCAACATTCCTATGTTTGGCATATTTGTTAACAAATTTGATGTACTGATACTTTAGATGCCATTATGTTCTTAAAATATTTGCAGTTCCTTTGGACTTTTTTAGTTCATAGGTACCTCTTTGTAGTTTCTTGGATTGACACTTGGATTCATGCCATGTGACCACAGGCATTTATAGAGACAAGAAGCTCAGAAAGAATCTCTTCTATGTCAGTGGAAACCGTTTCAATTATGTCATCAATCCGTTAATGACAGACATTACCAAGGGCTTGCAGGATTCAAAATGGCACACTTGAGTTAACTCCTCAAAGTAAACTGCTGTGCATGAGAGCTGCTATACGGAATAGATGTGGGTAAAATAAGGAAAAGGGAAAATAAGGAACAGGGGGGAAAAAAAGGAAATTCAAAAATAAAAAAACATTTATTAAATTCAATTTGTTTTAGTCAAAACTGTTCACTTTAAATTGTATTTAACAAATGTATATTAAAAATACCCAACTGAAAGCCTCAAACTTTACAGAAGCATTCAAATTTAGTAACAAAAAAATTTCTTCCACTGTTTTAGTTTAAAAACCTGTATGCTGCGCCAAAAAAAGAATATTGTAATTGACAGAGAACTAAAAAAGGAAAAAAAATTGTATTGGTGCTTCTGCACTCTTTCCTCTGTCACTTTCCCCCCAGCCATATGAATTTTCTCTCTTTCATCCATGACGTGTTTTGGCAGTGCACTGTGTTCCTGAGCAGTTTGTATTGTATCACCCATCAACACTTACATATTTGAAAGACAATGGTTTTGCACAAAGTTCAGATATTCAGATAACTGGCACGTGAGAGGGAGAAAAGAAAGAAGGGGAAAAGAAACATGGTCAGGTGAGCAGCTGCCTCCATTTCAGTCTGAGAGGCGACTGCCATTCTCTCTGGTCACCAGGGAAAAAGCCAGTTTCCCTTATGTCCAATGAAGTGGCATTGTGTCAGCAATCTAGAGGGATTTTATAGCTCGTCAGTTTTTTCCACTAGTTCTCCCTTCAGACATCTTCAAGCATAATGAGTCTGGGAAACACTGCTTCAAACCTAAATCCACCGAAATTCTAAGTCAGCAAGGTACCTATACAAAACTGATTGTAATGCTAGCTTGAGCGATGGACTGTGGTGTTATTATTCAAGGAGCAAACATGAAACGTTCACCTCTCTCCAAATTTTCATGTGATCAAATAAGTTGCCTTCTGCACCAACTCATACTTAAAAATAGCTTTGGCTTAAGGCTTGAATTAAAGCACATTATAATACTAACGTAATCCTCTTAAAAGATACAGTATAGTGACAGTTTCTCTCATAGCTCCAAAAACAGTCCAAAAGGTTAGAAGTCAAAAAGAACATCTGCACAACCTGGGAGCACAAATTATAAGTGTGTCCAGTCCATGCGCACTTGGAAGAAAATCTTCAGTCCATTTATTTCTGCTACTCCATCAACACACTGTTATGTCCCAAATGACCACTCTTTTCATTTGGCTGTTTTGTGAGGTATGTGTTTTTTTAGGACTGATGCCAACTACTTTATTCTCCGTTCCAATATCTCCATATTGAGAAAAAAAAGTAATTTCTAAGATTTACATGCAAAATACGGATTTATTTCCCCATAATTAAACTCTTGGCATATAGGATGCAGAATGTACCTGTGACAAGGTGCTGGAACAAAGTAATGAGATGGAGAGATAAAGCTTAAAGTGTTCACTAGGGATTTCCATGTAATATTTGGAATGCCCCTGGTAACACATAATACACAATCCTCATTAATTCAAAAAATAGGTGGAAGGGAAAAGAGAAATTAAGCTAAAAAAGAAAAGAAAGAAAAAAGGGAAAGAAAAAGCAAGGATAATTTATTACAAATTTTACAAAGTCCCACGCCCAAAGTGACAAGGATTTGCAATCATCTGTACTACACAGACACATAAGTCAAGCAGAAGCAGACTGGATCTTTCTCAGAGATACTTATAAATATAGAATAACATCACGGAATTTGGTGAGACAATTAGAAGTTATACAATGAAAAGAAAATGTTTCTCTTGCATTCAGAAGTGCTCTCCGTACATAATGTTCCATGATAAGAGAGCCAATGGCTCTACAGAGAACCTTCCTGTGTCTATTGCCCTTCAGCATCACAGTGTACTGCACTGTTATTCCAAACACTGACTAAATTTTGCCCTTCACTCCTAACCTACTGAGTAGAACCTCACTCGTGTTGCAGTAATGACCTCTGCACAAAGACAGAGCCCACTTTTTGAATCTGGGAGACAATAAAGGAAAAGTTTGCTAGGAAAGTTTTTTAGGGAATAATCTTAATTAGGAAAAAACACACCATTTAAATATTGTAATCTGGTAACGAAGAAGTCAATATATCAGACATGAATGATGGTTTGAATAACTGTGCTTTTAGTTTATAGGGCATTTGCAAATGAAACAGAGAGAATATTTCAAGAAAGGACAGGTAAATTGATGAAATAATGAGAGAAAAAGAAAAAAAGTCTACACCTGTAATAAAACACGCAAAAACCTAATGTCATTTGCTGAGATGCATTGTTGAGACCTACCTTTGAATTTGTATGCAAATAAAATTTCCTAATAACTAAGGATAGATTTCTTAATAACAAAGGCTGGAAGGAGTTTGAGCAGGATTCCAAGAAACAATCAGTTGCAACTTTTCCTCATTGTCTTGAGGTATCAACTATACTTATATTCAACTGAAATAATGGAACTTCTGTGCATAAATACTCCTATCAGATTTACCTTTACAGGCATAAATAGAAGACAAGGCCACAACTGCAGTGTTTCATAATGCAAAATAATGCAACACTGGGTTACATTAATTTAAAAACAATGACATGTTCTAAGTCCAGAGTTTGATTCTGGGAATCTTACATACAGAATTTCATACTGCAAAGTACCAAACAGAAATACAAATACAACATGTGCACAATTCAAAGATATCACACAGAGTAAAAGCATGGTTATTATGTGAGATTAATTTTCCCTTTTGGCCACTCATTTTTATTTATTTCACAATTACTAGTTAGATTCAGAAGAGGAAATTAAAACAGTATACAAAGATATATATAGTGTGCTTGCGGTTCTCTACTTTCTTCCTAAACTAAAATGAAACATATTACTTCTTTCTATATTTTCCAGTTGGGACTACATAGAATGCATTTTAAGATTTGTCTATTATCAGCTTTAAAATACAGTAAGAATTAGTCAATAAAGATAAATAATTTTGGTTCCTTGTGACTAAACAGACCTGGAAATATATTTTGCAGATGTAGCAAAAACAATCCAAAGATATAAAGATACTTCCAAATTAACTGTGTGCTATAAGCACGTGCATGGCTTAGGAGGAAAGATATAGCCAACTTGTCAAAACCTTTTGTAATAATTAGGCATTTCAAGCCAAGAAGGTGCTGGGAAGGAGCTAGGTGTAAGGCCCATAAGACACTGTGACATATAGAACTCACACACACTGAAGTAAAACTTCTAGTTGCCCACCCACCGGCAACCAGCGAAGTTAGGCCAAAACTGTTAACAATAATATTCCAGGCCATGAAACTTTGACATATGGCAATAGTCACCTTTGTTCTTTCCCAGAGAGGCAGCAATCTTGAAATTCCTCTCACAGGAGGAAAGCTATACAAAATACGAAATTCTTCACCTCTCCCTCTACGGTGATTAACAAGTTGAAATGGAGATGAAGTTATACATGGTAGATTAGTTTCTTTCCCTTTAAAGAAGATATTTTGCCAGTAGCACTTTTCAAATGTTTAATCGCTTGGAGAGATTAACGGCAAGCCTGGAATATGTGTGGAAACCCTATCTATCTGAAACATACCATAATGCATGTAGCAGTTTCCTTTGGTAGGATCCAGCTGAATAGCCTTCATGAAGTACTTTTCTGCCTCACTCTTGCGTCCCTTAAAAAAAAAAGGAGGGAAAATTATTTTAACAGTGTGTCACCATGGAGCAATCATGCACAGTTAAAATTTCCAAATTCCAGGCACCAGAGAAAAACAACTACTATTATCACTAGATTTAACCTGAATAAGTATGAACGTTTAAGTGTTACGGGAAGTTTTGTGGTCAGCTACTTTATGTTGCAGATCTCCAGACTGAGGAAGAAATGTGTCCAACATCATCAATGTCCAAGAAGTAAGGAACTAGTAGAAAATTACAAAAAAATTGTAAAGGGCCTTGAGTGAACACCAAGCTCCATGCTACTTTTCTGGACTAGTATTACACTTACCCAAGCTAAAATAAAAAAAGGAAGGTAAGATGGACCTTTAGTTACGCTCCTTTTTTTAAAAAAAAGGGGGTGGGGGGGGATTTGTGAGGAAAAAGCATGTTTTGGTTCTATGACATCATAGAATCATAGAAATTCTCAGGTTGGAAGGGACCCATAAAGGTCACTGGGTCTAACTCCCTGGATAGTGTGGTCCAGTGACCAGTCACCTTCTCAGTGAGGAACTTTCTCCCCAGGTCCATTCTGAACCTCCACTGATGCAGTTTCATTCCATTTCCTCATATCCTAAATAACAGTACATATACAGCCAAAGGTAAAGTTACCAGAAACGTACAAAAACAGAAAATATTTTGGGGTTTAGTGTGGAAAATAAGGAAAAATATATTTCTGATATTAATGTGGGAAGGAACATTTCATCAGAAATTGATTCTGTAATAGAAATGGTAATTTTTAAAGACAATGGTTAATGGTATGATAAAATGGTCAGAAAAAAAAATGAAATAAAAATCCAACAGAAATGATGGTAAAAATAACAGACATTTTTTAAAACACAGATTTCCTTATCACTGAAATCACCAAGCCACTAAAGTTGTACTATTGTACACAAGTGCCAGAGAAGATGCATTAGTGGTCATTACTCTATTCTTGAAGAAAACAGCAATATCAGATTAGCCTAGTCTGATACTCAAACATGAATCACCATCATGTATTCAATAAGATACCTGGAACCTGTTTAACCCTAATCTCATGAAATTAGTTGCTGTGGTTTTATAAAATAGAAGGCCTCCAGAATAAAGAACAACTAAGCTTAACCCCTGTGGAAGAAAGGCATTGTGGTCTGCACCTCTCAAGTTGCCCTTAGTGTTATTTCACAGATATAAGCATATAGGCTTTCTCAAGTTTTGTGGACTGGAAACAGACATGGCATACATCCTGCACTATCCCACAAGTTAACATAGGAATAATAATAAAGTCTGTTCATGATTACAGCTGCTCCAGATTCTCAGTTTTTCCCTCACGGGCCTTAGAGACAATAAAACAGAGAGAAGGAAGTTGTGCATGCAGCACACCAAGAACTATATCAAGACCAGGTTCCATCAAAACCAACCTAGAGGTCATATTTCAAGAGATCATCCTGGCATAGATACAAGCAGGCTTAACATTTACAGTATTCTAGTTTTAGAAAATGAATGTTCATTGGAGGTAAGAATTTAGCCTTATTATTTAGTAAACTTTCTTTGGCAAGTTCATATTCCTTAAAGCCAAATCCTCATGGTACAAGGTTCCTGCCAACCAAACGGTGCAAATACATGACAGAGTACATCATCTTATACTGCAGTGGCTCATCTCTGCTTAAAAAAAAAAATAAAAACAAACCAACCAAACAAAAAACAGAACCAAACAAAAACAACAAACAAAAGCATTTCAACAAATGCACAAACAAAAAGCCCAAAACAAAAAACCATGTGACACACCCAGCCCGGACTGATTTTATTTCTGCTACTAGTGCAGTAAAGAAACATCTAAAGATTAAACACAATTGCTTTTTATTTTTTTAAAATATGATACAACTATAGTTGAGAACAAAAAGTGAAGCAGAAACTAATCACCAATTGAAAACACAATGCAAATTTGAGTCATTATAACATAATTATTCAAATTAAAATAATTGGCAGGGGTGAGGTGATAATCAAACACTAAATTTTGTACATATGACTCCAAGGTTGGCAAAAGTTAAAATGGCATATCGAAGTCTAGCACTGAGGCTCCAAAATGACAGGTACTAAGCATATGTATCATTAATAGTGACAGAATTAACATCTACGTATTTTGCATAATTGCTTTTTTTTAAACAGACTAATATCATTAGTTTTAGCTGGCTGCATTCTGTTTCCATTTCTAGCACATAGAAGGACAGTTCATTGAATACAGTCAGAAAATCATAGCTTCTGCCTACAGAACCATGACTATAAGGCCACAAACAT
The DNA here is from genome assembly GCA_035583185.1 of Anabacerthia variegaticeps. Lineage (NCBI taxonomy): Eukaryota > Metazoa > Chordata > Aves > Passeriformes > Furnariidae > Anabacerthia > Anabacerthia variegaticeps. The sequence continues at coordinate 40,594,700 of JAWWEW010000041.1, read as the reverse complement.
TTGTCAAACATGATTAATTTTTATTTACTGGAATCACCAAAAATACATGACTGCTCCACTCCTTGGCACTTTCCAAATGGCATATTGCATTCAAGTTCAGGCCAGTCAAGAGACCTGGAGTACACAATGATGACAGGTGCCAGGATACATATCATCAAAGAACTGCACTATTAACAGGGTCAAATGGTCATTAACGGAGGGGACACAAATCTTGAATTATATCTCTCAAGACAAAGTTATCTGATTAAAAATGATCAGCAAAGCTCTATTTGTTCATGTCGGCCATCATTTTCAGGCATCCACATTTGTTGAAAATTAAAAAAAGGAAAGAATAGAAGTGTTAGAAATCTCTTCCTGCAGAATGGCATTGTGACAAACCTGGCATCTCACCAGCTAAAATGTCTTCTTTGGTGCAGTCTACCACTAAAACGTTAATACCTCAGAACAGGTTTAATACACATTTTTTTTTTGTGTCAAATGATGTAAAATCCAATAATTTGACAGAATCAGGCTATTTCACAATTACAATTTAGTATTTATCAACTTTTTTCCAACTATGCAGTGTACACCTTAACTACTCCAATAGACTGTATGCCCCATGTAGTTAGCTTGACATCAATCCCTGGCATTGTCCCTTCCCCACCGTATGTTTTCGGTGTTAAATAAAATAACGGCATAAGGGAATAGAATTCTAAACTTTAAAGAAAACCCAAATGATTTTTTTAAGCAGCTGAAAAATACCAGTCTGGGCCAGGAAGGCAGTTGGTGTGCATGTTCACTGCTATGAATATTGACCCAGACAATTGCAGGCATTGAGAGCCACTGGAAACCTTACAATTTCTAGCAGCAAGGTGTGCAGTCATATATGCACAACGAAAAAAATGTAAGTCTACAACTGCATGATAGCAGACTTATTTGAAGGATAAAAAAGTTATTCATAAATTTTAATGAAAAGACTTGATGGCTCTGAGGATCAATAATGGGATGCAAAATACCTTTCACCTGTTGGCCACCAGTTTATGTCCAGTCCAGGTTGGTAGCTAATGAAAAGGTGCTATCTGACAGCTACTGGTGTACTCTGGAGAAATGAGTGGGTGGTCCTAGTCCAAGCCCTAATGGAGATCCACTGCACAGAGGTACTGGCATATTTATGGCTTTTCAGTGCAGAGACTAACGACACAGAATCATAAAACAATGACTGTGAATCTCACTGCTAAGGAAACAAAAATTTAAACATGATGAAGACACTTTAGTAATTGATTTGGAAGACTGGAACAATATTTGCCTTATTGGACCTGGATCTAAAGCATATAATGAGGGCAAACTTTCAGCACTTTTCCATTAATAAAGAAAACTTCAGTCCTCCTTCCCCCTCTTCCCATGCCCAAAAAAAAGACAAATTGTCCATGATTACCATTTTCAAGCAACACCAACAAATTTAAAAGGAAAAAAAAAAAGTTTAAAAAGTGCATCTAAGTGACACAGGGCTCTTAGAACCTAGCACCCAAATTGTTCTGGCTTTCAGAAATACCTCCCTCTCCACAAATCATGCAGACTTCCAAAATCAGAATGGCTGCTTGCTTGCAGTTTCAGAAGCCAAGCAGTTAACTGTTTAAATATTAATTCAGGGGCTTGATTTTTTTAAGACCGGTTCTTTGTAGTTGACTGCAAGAAATTTTTTGTTTTGTCAGTTGCTTCTTCCCTAAAGACCAGAACAATGTATCCGTCCTTGCTAATATGGTCAGATATGTTGCTTAACTGTTCTTTCCTACAAATGACTGTTCTGATCACCACAATAAATGAAAGAGAGCTAGCTAGCGGCAGCTGATACATTAGTAAAGGCTGTACTTATCCTTAAAATATTAAAAAACTGAGGACAAAACTACCATTTTGATATCCACCCCAATTTTTTCCTCCCTTTACTGGTACACTGTGCCAAATTCATGTTGAGGCAGCTGTTGTATTTTGCTGCTGGAGGCCTGGGGACCCTGAGATGGTAGTAAAGCTGGAAAATACTAATACAGCTGAGCAGCTCTGAATAACCCTCTTGTGGAAACTATGATGACACAGTGGCACCCACTAAGGTGGTTCAACAAATTAGGTGGTCTCTGCAATTTAAACCAACTTTATATGTCATAAATATTCATCAGTCAACATTTACAAGGATTTCACCAATCGGACAGAGACTTCAGTTTTCAATATAGGGAGGGTTTTTTCCAAGCTTTAACTGCTAACTATGTGATTGCATAAACAACTTAATTTGTGTCACAAATGCAGTTGACTGTCATTTTCCACATCTGTTCAATTTTTTAATTTTTTTTTTTTGGCAAGCATTCACATTTTCAATTGAATTATGAACAGATCTCTTAATGGAAGGCTGATTAAACTGTGGGCGCTGGATATAGAAAAAAAAGATTATTTTACATGTTTTCTTCTTCCTCTATAAGACATTTTAAAGTCACAGACAGAGAACACAAAGACAGTAAAACAGTCTGAACTGAACCTGTGACTTCCTTTCTGTGTTTCCATACCTACATATCTGTTTCAAAACCAGCTCCTTTTGCCTTACAAAAGTTGTGATGGGACAGACAAAACACAATTTAAGTGGTGAAATACTGAGTAAATTAATAACACATTCTTCAAAAGCTTTTACTTAGCTGGACTAAGGAAACTGGAACTAGAGAATTGAATCTTACAATGATGTCATTGACATAGGCAAGCTCCTCCCTCATTCTCTAAATATTAATAGTTAAGAAACAACTTTAATATCTAATATTTAGTGGCTAACGGGATTCATTTTTCCTCTTCATTTTGCTGTTATTTCCACAACCCTTCCCTCTTCACTGTGAATTACTGTGTAAATATCTTGCACCATAGTTTGTATTTTAAATGCTACTGGAACTGACATATACAGGACTTGCATTTTTAACATCCAAGGTCCAACATTTGCCTCAGTTTCTATACCTTCTGTGCATTAAGCAGATAAATCTTGGCTCTTCATCTCATCCTTACTATGAAAGTAAAGTAAAATAAAAGTAATATAAAATTAATTGAACAGGGCAGTGACTTCTAAAGGTTAACATCTGTCCCAGAGAAACATGCATATGAGGCAAGATTTGTAAGAAGAAGCAAATGAGAAACAATATGTATATCACAAGAGAAAGAATTGTTGGGGAGGAGGATTCTAGAGTTAAGCAGAGCCATTCTTTGTCCAGCTAATATCAGTAGGCTCGTAAAAGATGCTATCTTCTTACAGTTTTCCTCTCTCACATCCTTAGATGATCACAGTGAGAAACAATACTGATACAAGCATTGATCCTCAAGTTTTGCCTCTCTAGTATGTTCAAGAACATAATATTATTTCTCTTTGGTGTAATATATTAATCTCAGTGTATGGGTGCATGAATTGGATTACTCTGGAGGAAATTAGGTTATAAATCTGTATCTATCAATCCACTCAATTCACCATATACAAGTCTTTATAATAAACGTGAGGCAACTTTCTCCTTATTGTCCAGTGTGACACATCCACATAACCTTGTCACTGAGGTCATGACTGACATTTTTCTTCCCAGTTATTTCACTGGACCAGGGTCCTCACATGCACGAGTCAATGCATACTGCTTGTGCAATCCAGTACATTGCTTTTGGAAATAAGGCTTGGTAGGATCAATAAAATGCAACGTCTTGTTTTAGTTTAATCCTCTATTCGCACCTTAAGTGGTTCACTTCCATCTTAATATATCACATTAGGCCTCCTTCAACCACATGCCTATTTCTGCTGAGTAAAAATCCATCTACTACCTTCACTGAGATTCTACTGAAGTCGGTATAATTTTTCTATGAGCCAAGGTTAATTTAGAGAGTAGCAACATAAACCAGGCTCTTGAGTCTCCATCTACGGGAATAATTTAAGGCATGATAACCAGAGAATTGAGATTTAAGCAGTGCCCATTGACTTTGGCAGGAATCCACTGGAACTTCAGCATTTTTGAATGTGACACCCCTGCTTAAATATAGACTTATAAATTTAAAGCACAGCTCACAACTTTACTGGCTTGGAGTGTGATTTAGAGACTATTCAAATGATACATTCTTGAAGTAGTATTTATCATATTAATCAATAACATATTAAAGCTATTTGACATCCATTTTCTGGTTTTATGGGTCTCCTATCAGAAAAAAACCCATTCTTGTTCTATTAAAGCATCCAAAACAATATAGAAAAGAAATTTAGGCATAGGATTTTTTTTCCCCTTGGAGTTTGTTTTTTCTTTTGGTTGTTCTGTTTGTGGGTTTCCGTTTTTTTTTTTTTTTTAATAGCAACATATCTATTTTTTACTCTTTTTTGGGGAACAACTAAAAGTCTAAAAGGAATTTACATATTTACATCACTGTGGGAACCAAGAATTATTGTGTACAGTCTTAAGTAAACTTTTAAAGAACAGATTTCATTCTACATCTTGTGATTTATTCACTGTCTAGACCCATATTGAAATGTTCACCTTGGTCATTAAGCTTTAGATTACATTGTATCAAGAATAGGTAATGAAATGTTAAGTAAATGTCCATGTTAGTCCCTTTCTTTTCCATTCAGTCTTAAACCACATTTTATATTTTCTAATAAAGTGCATTAATATCTACTCATATTTCACTGGCCAGTTAGTATAATATAAATCCATGATCTTCACACATTGTTTTCACTGAATTCTATGCATTTCTTCTAAGCTAAATTTGGCCTAGATAATGCGTTTTTCCTTGATTACTGACAAAACTATTACACAAGAGATTATGGGTGACCAGCAGCTACATTCAACCATGTAACAAAACAAAAAGATCTCTTTTGGTGGGTTGGAAGTAGATGGCCTTTAAGGTTCCTTCCAACCCAAACCACTCTGTGACTCTTTCATAGAAGCAGTTCATCCTGTGTCAGCAAGGTTCTCTATAAAAAGCTTTAAATTTGTGTTGAGTAAAGTGAGAAGTTTAGGGTTCCCCCTTTCCTGTCTACAGGAAGTTAGAAATATGATACAGAAGATGAGATCCCTAAAGGAGGTTAGTGAGGGGTTATGAGCCTAAATACCTGTTCCAGATTAATTTATGAACTAGACAGATATGCTATATTTAAATGAAAATACTCTGTTTTACAATTAATTCTGTTACAACTGGCATGCAGCCAAGCATATGTCCTAAGGGGACTGAAAAGTATATCTATGGATGCAATACTTATGGCATGCAGCCAACCTCAGAAGAAATTCAAGCTCAATGGATGTCAGCTATTGAAATTTCTGCAGTTCGGAAATCCTGTCATTCAGCCTGGAGGTGTTAAAGATCCAGATACAACAGATAACCAAACCTTGAATGCATAGAGCCCATAGTTCTCAAGTCAATAAAAATTATTTTCCACATTGACAAGGGAAACCCATTCCTCCTACCCCCTAAAGTGAATTGCTTGTAAGCTGGAAACGAAAATGAAAACAACTTCCGCATTTTTCAAATTCAGAACTAAACACAAATTTTGTGCTTGGATCAGTTTAAACCCTCCAGAGATTTCAAGTGGCAGGAAAAATCATAGTCTCTGCATTAGCCTCCAAAGACAAACAGAATAAAAGATAGAAAAGCAGTAATGGCTATTGCTTGGCTTAACTCTATTTCTTAGGGAGAGCATACTCCAGTATTCAATGTCATTTATACATTGCTATGGTGTGAGTTTAACTGAAATATCCATTTTTCATTAAAAATTTCTTCCTAGAAGCAGTACTAACAGCCAAGGGATTTAGTCCCCCAAAATTAAATACCTAAGAGCTTTGCTGATCTAATTAAATTGAACTGTTCAGAAAATGCCTTTTCATAAATTAATGATTTCTGTATATGTAGGCATTTATCACTCCCTGAAGTATTAATAAAAATATTTTTGTTCATTTTAAAGGAATTGATTACTAAAGAAGAGATAAACTGTTCTAGAAAATCATACCTAGATTTAACACAAGGCATTTCAATTGCTATGTCTTAAAAACAGTCACGATTCTTTTGACACCATGACTGTTCTCCCTCATTCCTCCTTTCTTCCAATTTGTGTAAATCCAGAGACAGAAAAAAAAAAAAGTAGCAATCAACCAGTGACATTAAAAAATGACAATATGACAGGGTTTTCCAACAGAAATGCAAATTTCCTTTCTGTGCTGAAACACTAGCAGCAAGTAATTACAGAAAGAGCAAATGTTGAATTAGTCTATTCATTGCATTATGTTCCCCTTTTCCCCTGCTGTCCCATTTTTTCCTGTTCTTCCTACCTTCCATTTATTTCTATGGCTTTGTTTGTTTCTATTTATTTTGAGATGACAATCAAGACCTACACCAATTACTGCGTACAGTAGGGCATTTGACAGTGGCACTTTGAGTAATTTCACAACCACCCAGAAATGGCAGGATACCTCTCTGGCTTCCTGTCTGTCAGCAACATAAGCAAAAAACAACTGCAGGCAAAAATCTGGTCAGCCACTGAGGAGGAATTATTTTGAAATTTAAGACAAGTATTAAACTTCGCTGTTGATACTTGAATGTCACAATCCTGTTACTTTTATTTTAATCCAAAACACTGTCTGTCTCTATCATGTCTATGACTGCTTTTTCCCAATCCCCCTTTGAAGAAAACATTTTAAAATACAGTATCTTAGATTTTAGGGAATCTTCTAGGATAATTATTACTGAATTTAATAGTTTGGAGCTGCAGCACAGAAATTTTACAAGGCAGAGTAAATTTTTCTTCCAGCACTTTGGGTTATTTTCCAAGCCAGTAAAAAGTAGGAGATTAACAGCGCTGTGTGGTGCCGTGTAAAATGCAAGAAAACACTGTGCAATTTTTTCCAGAAAAATATAGCAAAGCCTGTAATTCCCAGATACAACATGCTAAATGTTACAATATGAGGCTGTGCCTAAGTACTTTAGCAATTACAGGCACTACTGCAGGCTATGAGGGGTGGTTCGTAGGCTCAAATTCTCTCAAAACAGATAAAACTTCCAAACATTTATTTATAATTGAAATAAGGCTTCTCAGACTGGTGTGCTACTATAACAACCATCCACTGGCTGATGGCAGAGAGAGAAGACATTAGGAAGGAGGGTTTTTTAGTCTTCTCTTTAGGACTACTAAAATGAGAGGAGGGAAAAAATTTAAAAGCCTTACTCATAAATGTTTTTTTTAGGATGATAGAAAATGCGTTCTTTTCTAGAAGACATGCTCATATAATGGAAAAGGAATTGCAGCACATGCTCAAGGCATCACCCGGCACTGTCATTTTTGACAGACTCTTTTTATGTTAAAGCTGGAAGCCTTGCAATTTTAAAGCCTTTTAAAACAATTATGCTTTTGTTTGTGATATAGAAATAAATTACTTAAGCAAGGGAAGAGGCTCAGATGCTGTGGTACCAAGGTACTGTGCTACTAAGAGACTGGATAGGTCAACTAAGCTGTCACATTGACAAATAAATACCACAAGTGATTTAAGCAGTTTAACAAGTTAAAGGTAGAAAAAGCACATAATGCTAAAGCACTACAGCTCTAAACAGCTACATTTTTTTTTTTTTCAAAAAAATAAGAAAAGCACAAACTTATGCCCCAGATAACTGGCTATTTTCCAATTATTCTACTGAGTTACTGATCATGTTTTTCAACCACTAAATTATGCTGTCCTAATGTACTTTCACGAAAATTGTAGCTTAGTGAGCTGTAATTTCTAGATATGAATACATAACATGATCCAATACAGGAGTTAGGAAATTCTTGCGACTTATGATATTAGGTAACAGGACTGTAAATTCATTAGCTATTCCTCTGGAGCTCTTAATTTTGTCTGGTTTTTCCCTGCATATACAGCAGCATGCGCAAGTCCGCCTGGCATTTCTTGTATCTTTTCCAGCTTAAGTGATCCGATGATTCTATGTCATGATGCTTTTAGTAAGCATTAATACTGGCAACAGACTTGAGGAGGCAGAAAAGGTGGGGTTAAAATTAAGGCACTTCATTAGAATTAAAGTCTGGAAGTAAAATATATCTGAATTTGTGAACTTTACAGGTCTGACTTTACTGCTAGGGACTTTTATACTAGAATTGCCTTTGGCTGGAACTTGTCTGAAACTTACCTCCTCTCCTCCCTCACCCCCCAGTCTCACTGACAGAGAAAAAGTTTTTATCTATATTAGCACCTACGTCCACCCTTCACTCCATCATCCATCTCACATTTCTCTCCTGGAAAAGAGACCCAGCAAAGTGTAATCAACAGTTTCATGTCAGCACCTATATTCAGAAACAGGTTTGTAAGAAGCTTGAACGCTTCGTTCTGACAGAAGTGGGGAAAGAAACCTCTCAAACATCTCTCCTCTAACATCCAAAAGCTAAGTGCAGTAGGTTTTTCTCTCTCCTAAATTTACAGGTTGTGAGAAAATGATCATGAGCCCAGGCAGCAAAGTGTAATAGAAGAATAAATCACAGTGGTACCTCAAGTTGGGAATGGGCTGATACAACTATGCCAAAGGCAGCAGCTCTAATGTGAATTCCAAGGAAGTCTATGAAGATTTCCAGGAAGCATGTCAGTTAGAGCAATCATATATTTGTGATGGGAACTAATACTAGGACACTTCAGTATATCAGAAACTAGACTTCCATTTAATGTGAATCACTGAGCAGATGGTTTACTGCAAAACTGATTAAGAAAAAGTGACCAACACGGAGACAAAAATCCATATTTCACTACCAAATCTCTTCATCTCTTTTCCTGTTGAATGTCTTTTTGGACTTTTTAGCTGAAAGAACTAAATGAAATAAATGCCAATTTTCAGTAGACCAAAAATAAAGGAACTTTGTTTTCCATAAATAAAACAACCACCTGAAAAATGTTCTGCCATCTCTAATTACTTTGTCATTAACATCTTGCCTTGCTATACATTTATGAAGTCCTACAAGTCAACAAGACATCAGCACCACCTTTTCAGCTTATGCTACTGTCAGTAGAATGGACATCAACCCTATCTGTACACGTTGTCATGAATACGAGAAGAAAGAGTAATGAAAGAAAAAATGTCAAGAGATGATAACAAACGTGATGAGAATAGACTACAATTATGGCACAGAACAAGTATAGGTAAGCAAGTGTGTGTTGAGAAAAGAAAAGTACAGTATTTTATTGCCTATCACAATGCAGTATTCAGTGTTCAAAGCTGTGTACAACTCTTCTCCTCCTTGCTAATGAGACACGTTCTTCCACAAACACAGCTCAGATGCTCAAGGCACAATCCACCCAGACGTACCTTGCATTTATATCCCTGGGGAAAAGTAAACAGCTCAATTCTGCTATCAGGATTCATGCACATTTTTCATCATTTCCTTCCAAAAAATAATGACACTAATGTTTAATCCTATATGTGCACTTTCATAACGAGGGGACAAAATAAAATAAATAAAAATTCCTGACTCACAGTGCTTGTACAGTTCTGGGATTTGGGAATTTTGTTGTTTTGAAGAAAACTGTGAGACCTTGTTTCCCAGAATCACTGCAAGACTTTTCCTAGCAGACCTCATCTTTCACACACTCAGAAAATTAACCAGAAGAGTACTGCAGGAGAGGTGTGTATGAATTAAAAAAAAAAAAAAAAAAAAAATTAAAAAATAAATTAATTAAAAAAAAAAAAAAAAAAAAGGGGGGGGGG
>JAWWEW010000041.1:40467292-40584898 GCA_035583185.1 Anabacerthia variegaticeps | reverse complement strand
CCCCCCCCCCCCCCCCCCCCCCCCCCCCCCCCCCCCCCCCCCCCCCCCCCCCCCCCCCCCCCCCCCCCCCCAAGCCCCAGATATTTGTATTTCAATTGAGAAAACTCATTCCTGTCCTGGTTCTGGCCAGGACAGGGTGAATTTTTGCAGTACCCAGGAAGGGCATGACTAAGACCCAGAGGTTATTCTGTACCACCTCATGTTATTTTCTGGAGACAGAGAAGGCGTCCTTGTCAGGTCACATAGCGTGGCTGGATACGGTCAGGGCTTTCTGCATGGTGAGCATCTGCATGTGAATTGTTTGCCTCACTTGTACACTCTGCTATTAATATTGTTGCTGTTATTGTTAATTTCCTATTTCATTGCTGTTTCTATTAAATTGTTCTTATCTCAGCCCATGACGTCTACCTTTTGTGTCTCCAAGTTCTCTTAATCCCACCACAGAAGGGAGGGAGGGAGAGAGCGGAGTGAGCAAGTGGCACGTGGTTTTGAGTGAATTGGGAAATACCATTCATAAACCATGACACTTCCCCACAGCAATTCCAATAAACTGGAACTTTTATGTCAAAGATCTGCTAAGAAGAAACCAATACCTCTTACTTTCTCCAATTATTTGTAGGTGCAAGATATAAAGATATCTTCCAGAAAAGCACAGTAAATTAGGAAACTTTTCTCTATAACTTATTCATAGTTCTATTCCAGAGGAAAGTAATCAGTGAGTGCATATATTTGTCAAATCCTAGCAATTTTAACTGTAGTTGAAAATTGTAGGAAAAAATGCCTCTCCAGGAGCTGGAACTTAGAGGCGGTGAAGATATAACACTACACTCTTGACTTCCATTACAAGCTAAAAAATTCCCATCCAGGCAGCTTTTAATCAAACTCTGTTTGACATTACAGGATAACACTGATCACTTTTTAATTCTTTCTAACTATGTTGTCAACTGTTACTCATACAGAAAACTTCTGTTCTAATTTCTCCCCCTTTTCCAAATTCAGATACTTTCATCAGTAATGGATATGCTGAAATTAATTATGAGCTGTTGTTTCCACTGGATATCTACCCTGTGTAGAAGGACATTTTTTGCTTGAAGACTGGGCAGCTCATAATCAAGATCAGAGAAAAACCTTACTGCTAGGTGAAAAGTTGAGGAAGAGATTCAGACTGAGGCACAAGGACTGAAGAGCCATACAGAGGTGTATCAGTAAAGCAAGGAAAGGGAATACGAACCCGCTAGTCTGAACAATGAAAAGCAAGTGTAGAAAAGGTAAAAATGAAAAAGATATTGGTCACAAAAATGGGCATGAGAAAACAAATGAAAAGCAGTTTTAAAAGAGAATTACTTGAGTGAATAAAATAGAAACCCATTTTCATCTTTAAAATGTGTGAAAACCAAGGAGGAACCGGCACTCTGCTATAACTATCATATGGGGCTAATTTAGCTGGAGCTACAATCACATCTACACTCAAAAGGAACGGAAACTACAGAAAAAAAAAAGTTTAACTCTTCTAATTTTTTTTAGAACAAGCTCCTAGTAGCTGAGTAGTTCTTTTCACATGCTCAAACAGATACTCCTAAAGAAGTGCAAATTCAAAGCATGAGTCATGTTATTCACAAAGTGTAGGTGACACCCAGCCATAGGCTGCTACTACAGCCCTGAGTCAAATGCTGAATATCTTATTGAATCGTCACTAGTGATAAGGTTTTATCAACCAGAGAACTCCTTACTGTGCATTATAAAGTTCCTATGCTCTTATATCTGTTTTCATCTGGCACAGAGTTGGCAATACTTCAATAGATGCAACGTCTTACAAAAAACCCCAATGCTGTCAAAATCCTTAATTAAAAGAAATTACTGAAATGGTGTGAAGAATAGGGCAATAAGCAATTCTCAGACCAAAGCCTTCTCATCCCCTTACCTAACCTACTCAAGAGGCCTGGGACCAGTTCCCAGGAGCTGCTGCTAAACTCACCGTCAGAGCCAGCAGTTTTCCATAGGTGAGATGGGCTGGGATGTGGTCGCTCTTGGATCGCAGTGACTCCACATACCAGTGCTCTGCTTCTGGCAGCCGGCTCATTCTCATATAGGCTTCTCCTACCAAGGAAAAGAAACACTGGTGAGAATACTCCAAATTTCTCAAGGCTCCCATAATTTGTTATCACATGTATAATTCTCTATGTTTAAAATGTGCAGAGATCTTGAAAAAGGTGAAGTGATTCAAACACTTGCCGTGACATATTCATATACACACAGACACACAGGAAAAAGCCTTAGAGACACTTGAGTGAGGGGACTGAGTCAAGACCTTAGTAGGGCTGAAAGAGCATAGCTGAGATGAAACTCTTGTGGGAACAGAATTGCGAGAGAGAGCTTCAGCTGCTAAATTTCAGTCAAAGGTCTCAAAGTAATAGAAATTTTATCTCACCTACTGTAGAAAAGCTACTTCTTTTCCATCAGTCTACATTGCAAAGCATGGAATAGCAGGGAGCACATGGAAAATGTTTTCATTCAATCACAATAAATCAAGGACCTAGATTTTGTTTTAAAAACTAGGGAAGTTTAAGAAAACAATCCTGAAACTATATTGGTGGGAGGGACAAGACATTGAAAAACCTGATCTCTGAATGTAGTCTTATTAGGTCGCCTGTCACAGTTTTTTAAAATTAGAACATACCTTCCCTTATTCTAAAATTGCTAGTCTTAAGAAGTCACATACAAAATGACCAAAACTGGACGTTTTTCAAAGTGGAATCACTTATTGTGAGAGGCCAAGGCAGGCAATGTTGAAGAAGAACAGATAAATAGGATTCAGAAATCCATATACTGTTATACAGATGATTGTAGTCAAAGTTTCTGAGAAAGGGTTTAGCATACACAGAGAGAAAATCTCTTTCTTCAAGAAGCAAACAGCCACATTTCTCAAAGGTTGGAAATAAGCAATATCAAATATGTATGTAATGGTGAAGAACAGCAGCTTTGAAATTAAGGCTCTGCATTTACACTGCTCTTTCACAAAGGCTTTTGCTTAAGCCAATGACAGACTGAAAATGCCTACTGGAGATTCAGGATTTCATCATGTCACCAGTTGGCTCATTTGAAATAAATGGCTAAGTATCTTGCCCAAATTATGAAGTCACAGTTTATCAAGTGCTACTACTGGAGGATCCAGAGAGGACTACAGCCTACCCAAGTAAAGGTCAGTCAAGGCTGTCTCCAGGTGAGTCACTGCCTCCAGTTATGCACTACAATGAAATTAATAACTGTGAAGGCATCAGAGAGAGATGGACCAATGTTCCTTACTCAAGCTTGAAGCCAACAATCACACCCCCAGAACTCAAAGAGGCTCAGAGAAGTAAAATATGGGAGCTACTCTATCTTGAGTATTTACAGAGGCTGTGGAGGATTTTCTTGTGGAAAGAAAACTGAACAGGGCCCAGTTAGGCTTTGTAAGCAGAGGATAAGGATCTCAGGCAAAATGTGGCACAGGAGTTAGGGTGTGGTGCATGCAAAATGACCAAGCTGCAGCCCACAGATAAAATGAGAATGATGTAGAGTCAGAAGTCATACTGAGCCAAGGCTAAGGGAAGGCACCCTGATTTTTATGAACAAATAGAGGTTTTTTTCTAAAAAGCAGTGCAACCCTGTAAATATAGCATACCAGGATTTCTAACTCAAGGATCTACAGGGCACTCTGTACTCATGCACTGGTCTTGGGTATCTGATTACATACACAGAAGCAGATGATGCTTCAGTGCCAGTATTCAAGCAATTCTGCTGCTGTTTAGGACCAAACTAAAAGAACAATTCCCCCAAAAAAGCCCAGGCCAAATTTAAAAAAAAAAAAAAAAATCCAAACAAGTAAGAAACCCCGAAAGAACATGAACACTCCCAAAACTCATGATCAAATTCAGTAATATTAACATCACATGCAGTTTCTTTGCTAAGTCAGAAGTCACAAATAAGTGTCATAACATTATACCTTACATGCACAAAACAAAGTCATGAAGTGTTGAAAGGATGGAAGAAGCCAGAAGTCAAGCTATATGCTCCCCTCAGCATCTCTCCCTAGCTGCATGCTTTATGGCAGAATGTTTAATTAATCTGATTGCATACTATTTTTCCCACAGGCCCCTGCTTCGTTTAGCATACAGGAAATGAGGAATCCATACTGTCCTTTCCTTTCAGTGGAAAATTCCAGCCCAACCTGTTACAGCTTGGCAAAGTTTCAAGCAATTAACAACAAGATGCTCTAAAAAGCAATGTAAGCAGCCATTATCTGCTTGCAGTAAAGGCTGAACGCACTGCCAAATTTCAAATAGATCCAGGGTTCTCATCTATTTTCCATGATGCATTCTGATATAGGAGATTAAAATCTTTGGAGTACTGGCAAGCTCAATTTTTAATAGGTTTTAGGAGCTCAACTACTCTACAAGCCAGCTTTCTAAAACTCTGAGGATATTTCTGAGAGATGCACCTAGAAACAAAGCTACAACATGTCAATCTAAATGTCAAAGTGTAGAAAAAGAACCTGTATTCCTCTGAAGGCTTTGCAAGGAATTCTGTCGCTGAACATTCTTTTCTGAGGAGCTTGTTTTTATAGGCCCCACATAATCAAGAATTGCTACACTAGAAGTAATTAGAACCTGTAATTACTACAGAAGGAAGTACTGTTAGAGGGTCTGTTATTAACTGCATCTTCTAAATGATTTACAGTGATACCCTTATCTAAAAAGAAATCAAAGTAAGTTGAAAACTGACAACAGCTCCTTCCACTGCTGCACTCAAAGACCAGATAAAATCAAGCAATTGTTAATTGAACCATTAATTCAATCAAGTGATTTTATGCATTGGACTGGCGCAATTTAATAATAGGTACTGCAGCTTAAGATATTTTTCCAACCATGTCAGAGAAAACATGTATGGATTGATTTCTGTCACCCAGGGTGCATTTGTATGTCTGAGATTAAAATAAGAATAGTATTTGTCATTTACAATCATGCGATTTTATAAGATTGCAACACAAATGATTTAGTCATTAAAAAGATAACAGAATGCCCATTGGCAGAAAACATTCGAACCAACTGCACACTTACAAGCAGGTTTCTACACCTAATTTAACAATTACGTATTTTTGCAAGAGCTTTCAAAACTCAGGCTAAAAATCTGAAAGATCACACACAGACACTTTATTAATGAAGCTTGTCAGATCTATAAAGTTCAACAACAACAGAGAAAGAAATTCATGGTAGTGGAAACCTTAAGACATAAATTGACAGCTATTTCCGTTCCTTAATCTGTATCAACACACAGACACGTCCAGTGTTGCCTGCACAATGACTGGTGGTAATAAATTCAGTAGCCGACTGGAGTAAAATGGGACAAATCAGTAACTCAAAACTGTTTCCATTTTTAAGGGGGTTAGTTCAGTTAATATTTTTTTAGTTTTATGAACACTTTCTTGGCTTTTCTACAAGAAAGAGCATAGATTGTTAAACTGTAACTTTCATTTACTAATGTAGTGTAAGAAAAACATTAGTACACAATTGAAACACTATTTAAAGTGCATATGAAGTTCATTAGCACTTCTACTAATGCTTTCAAAGAAATGAGAAATGGGATGCCTTTAAACTAGATTTACACCATCGTCACTAAAATCGTTATATGCAAGTGGATTTTATTTGCCATACAGATAGATCACTTGCAAGACTACCATTTACCTACAATATTTTCCCGTATTTCCTCAGAATCTTTGGAATTTAAAAACAGTCCTTTAAAAATATTTCATTTAAAAATAAACAAAATTAAACAAAAACCCATGAAAATAACAAGACAGCCAAAACCTCACCACTAAAATGATGCCAGGACATTAATTATAAAAAAATAATGAATTAACATATCATTAACAATAATTAACATATAAGTAACAATAATTAGAAACCAACGAGAATCATAATAAACATTAAATATTTACATTAAAGAATGATGCTAATTAAAGATTTGCTTGCTAGCAGCTATTTCCCCTGAAAGGCTAGTTTTTTACTTCATAATTAAATGTAATGTGATTTTAAGAAAAATGGGGGGAAAAAAAACCCACAAGATTTTCTAATAAATATCACACATTATTAAAATGCAAAATTAGGTACCATTAACATGAATGTATGTTACACAGTTCAAGATTAACCTCTCACCTATTGATTTCCTATTTGTTCTGTTTCAGATGCATGCAGTCACACCACACAAAGGCCATGTCCCGGCAGGGAGCATGCCAGACTTTCTGATGAGGAAGTACAATGGAACTATGGATGCTGTCACTGTGCCTTCGCAGAGGTGACGCACCCATATGTTCAGATTAAGAAGATATATCCCTCCAGTGGTCCTCCTTTTAGGACCCCAAAAGATATTGCTACGAAGACAGCTGAAAAATTATCTCCATAAAGGAAACCATGCAGGGTAAATCTGCCTTGCATCATCTTTCTATGTGTCAATTATTTAACCCTCAAATTGCCAAATTTCTGGGTAGTAAAAATGTCAGATAGAAAATATAAAATTTGGCATGAACAAGATACCAGATATCAAAGCACACAGGAGGATGGAGATGCTCTCTGAAAAATCTCTAATATATAATTGAGTCAGGATTTAAATTTCATTTCTCCATAATTTTTTTGAATTGGGAATATAAAAAGTCACCTTAGAAAACGATGGAGAGGTCTGCATCCCTGTGTGCCACCATACCACAAGGAATTTGTGTCTTTGATAATGCAACCATGCAGCTTTCTTGTACAAATCAAGGCTTACCATAAATGCACCTCCCTAGATATATGACTTCCTTCTTTCTTCCCTTCAGTACTAGTGCATAAAACAACTTAATAAATCTGGAAGCACAGTTTGATGTTATACTATCCTGATGTTTAAGATACACTGTAAAAGATTAACAGTTTCGGTTATAAATATGCAGTGCATGCACATCTTCTCCAAAACAGCTGAAGCATGTGAACATAATGAGCACCAAGTGCTGCATAGACCTTTTACAGAACAGTCTCCTTGAAGATTTCGAGGAATTTCAAGGCATTTACTGTATTTTAAGAGGGCTTTCGATGGATGGGAGTCAATCCACATTTACTCTGGCTGAACAAACACTTATAGGCCTCAATTAGCCAAAGCAAAGCTTTATCTGATTTAATTAGACCACTAAGCTACTTTTGAAGGAAAATACCTAAAGTAGAAAACAGACATAAATGAAGGGCAAAATAAAATCAGATGCAGCATGGAACAGCATGGACTTTGCATAGCTGTTTCCTGTTGTACAAAGTTGTTGCACAAAGTGAAAAAAATATAATGACAAAAATAGAGGCATTCAGCTCAGATGAGATAGATAATTTCATTTTCTTGCCAGTATAGGTTTCTTAAAAATACTACTAATAGAAGCACTGTCCATCAGAATCACGCCTAACTGGGATCCCTGTAGTCCAAATTCAGTATTAGACCATTTTGGGGGTCTGCAAATGTTAAAATTATACTTATTTTCATGTAAACCCCCATGCATTTAAAATACAAATGCATTTCAGTCTTAGACTAATTTTTTTTAGAATATTACCTCAGAAAACTCAAGCATTTCACAAGAAATTATAGATCAATAATCCAAAAAGATAAAATTAAGAAAATCTGAGAACCTAGGGGAAAAAAATCCTGGTCTCAAACATTGCATCCATTATCTTCTCTAGCCATCCACTGCCGTAATACACCTTCATACCCAGCTTGAATCCCTCAAAACAAAGTGAAAAAAACAGAAACACTGCAATTAGACTGCAGATTTATACTTTGAATCACAGAATCGGAGAATCATTCAGGTTGGAAAAGACCTCCAAGTTTATTGAGACCAATCTTTGACCAAACACCACCATGGCAACTAGATCATAGAACCAGGTGTCATGTCCAGTTGGTTTCTTGAACACTTCCAGCACTTCCAACAGCACCCATCTGGGCAGCCCATTCCAATGCTTGACAACCCTTTCAGTGAAGAAATTCTTCATAATGTCCTGCCTGAACCTTCTCTGGCCCTGTTCGAGGCCTTTTCTTCTTGCCCTGTCCCTTGTTGCCTGGGAGAAAAGGCCAATCCCCACCTGGGTGCACCCTCCTTTCAGGCAGTCGCAGAGTGATATGGTCACCCCTGAGCCTCCTCTGCTCCAGGTTAAACAACCCCAGCTCCTTCAGCCGCTCCTCACAGGACTCACTCTTTAGACCCTTCACCGGCATTGTTGCCCTTCTCTGGAAACACTCCAGCACCTCAGTGGTCTGGCCTCTAGTGACTGGCTGCTAACTGGATGCAGCACTTAGCTACTTAGCTTTGGACAGCAGATATAAACTACCACGGTCTGCAAAGTCTCAGAGGGGGAAAGGTTAAAGTATCATGGTGGGGGCAGGAAGGAGAAGAGAGCAAGCACAGCATTTTGTTCTCATCACCATTGGAGCAAACTCCATTCTTATTTCCATGGAAAATAAAATAAAATAAATCTATGAAGGAAAAAAATCTGCTTTTTCCAACTAAACTAGTTTTTAATGAAAAAAGAATTTTTATGTAAACTTAGTAAGAAATTACCAGTAAAACTTCAAGAAACACATAGGAAGCACACCAATGATTGAAGCTTGGACAAATGAGGTACCATGCTCTGCATAAGTTAGGAGTATGTATTTCACAGATTAATCATCTTTAGATCTTAAAAATTAAGTCTTGCACAGTATGAACAATGAAACTATACCAGCAAAAAGGTTTCTTGGAGTTACAAACAATATTTTAAAATAATTCAGTAAGAAAGCATTTAATGGGAGCAAGGGGTAAAGGAACCTTAACAATATTAACAGGTTTGTAGAAACAGCCATGTCCACCCGAAAGCACAATCAAATAAAGTGATAGTTATGTTATAATCATCAACACAGAAAGTCTCTCTGCATGCTAAGCCTTTGTATTTATGATACAAACCTCTGCTCCAGATGTAAAATCTGGCTCCCCTTTTCTGGTCTGTACACTTGTGTATGATTTGTTTTCTGTCCCTGTGCAATGCAGAAGATTAGCAAGGAGAAATCTAAACTTTAATTTGCGCATCATGAACTGTAGTGACTCCTGGAATGTTAGCTTCTTTTGCAACTTGCATTTCTCATAAAAAATATTTGCAAGGCTTTGTATTAAATGCATTTACAAATAGACACTCAGATATCTATTAGTTGGCAAAGGCAGATGAAACGCAATCAAGACATTTGTCTTCATGACAGTATCCTGCCAGCGTAAGCCTGAACAATGCCAGCCCAACATCTTTCTTGTTACTTTTTGGTATTAAAATAAATCCTCCACGGTCCACCTCACACCACTTAACTGTCAGGAGTATGAATTACTGTAGCAGGTGGGCTAGTGTGGTTTTAAAAGCAATGTAATACAATCAACTGTACAATATCAGATTTCAAGGAACGTAAAAGACATCTAGAGTAGAGGCTGATCCTTAAGCAATCCTAATATTGGCATTAAAGTGTTCAAGTTCCCACTGGGACCATTTTATCTTTTGACCTCAGGCTTTAATTGAAACTTTAAACAAAATATATTACCTATTTAATACAGCTGAGCTGGACTCTGGCCTTTGTAGTACAAGTTGCCATGCCAAGCAAATTAATCTGTGTAACCTTAGCATGTACTTTTTAATTTACATCAAAGAAATATGACATAGAGAAAACAAATACCAAGCCAACATTATACAGCTTGTTGAATAAGTATTTTGATTCTAGTTTTAGAGTTTCAATTTTTGGCTGTTCTGGTTTCTTTAAAAAAAAAAAAAAAAAGGTTTTATTTCTTGGTACAAAGCCAGAGAAACATATGGTTTCCTTAGCTGAGTTGTTGCACACCTGGCAAAATAAATCACAGCAACAGGAGACCAAAATCTTCACTGCAACTTTTCATACATGAAAACGTAGAACATCTGATGCTGGTATTTCAGGCCTGTCTTTTGTACCATGGATAAAATGAAAAGTCAAATGGATGGCTTCTTCTTGAGCCCCAATACTTCTTTTTCCCTTTAAGAGACAAGTTACTTAATGTTTTAAAGGATGAGAGTCTGTCAGGCAGACTGACACACCAGAGGAATGAGTCACTGGGCTTGTCAGAGCAAAAGGCCAATAGAAGCAAGCACAGGAAAAGAAGTGTAACACAAACAGGGAAAGCAGGTGGTGTGAAGGCTTAGCACTGCTAGAGTGTTAATGCTACCACACTCAGAGTGCTGGAGTTCAAACCTAATTCAGTTTAAACAGTTCATCTCCTGTCTATTCTCCTTCAAGTAGATCATGTACATCATGTAGGGGAAGAAACCCTCCAAAAATAATCAATTAATGATTGAATAATTATTAAAAATTAGAGGAAGCATGTTTTCTTATATCCTATGCCAATATGTGGCAATATATGCGCTATTCAACCAAGCAGAGAGATTGCCAGGGAACTCGAAATACATTAACCACAATAACAACCACAGCATATAATACTCAAATTGTAACTATTCTTGGATTTCATGATAAGCTGAGAAGACTTTTTTCAGATGCAGGGAAATGGGGAAGGACTACTTCCTTCTGCTACTTCCTGAGCAAATGTGTAGCACTCCCCCAGTTTCCCCCTCTTCCTCCCCAGCAATGAGCAAACAGTGAGTGGGCACAGCTCAGTCAAGTTTATACAGTCACAAGTGCACAAGACAGGACTGGCCTATTTCAGTTCCTCTAGTCTCCCTTTCAAGGCAAGAAGTAGGCAGACAAGTTTATGTAATGCTGTTTATCAAAGAAAGTGTTACAGTGAATATGTTTATAATTCTATCTTGAACCTCAACACAGAAATAAACAATCCAGTCGGCCTTCTGATAATGACACAGCACAAGCTGCAAAGCGGATGCACTTGTGATAATGGATGCAGTTGCCTTGTTCTTCTGTCACATCCAATGTAAAGAGATGACTGAATAGGTATTTAGGAGTTATCTCACCCAACTTGAGCTATTAAGTCTAAGCTAGCCATTTCATCTCCTTTTAGAGAAGAAGTATGCTTGCAGGAGACTATTTGTATAATATAAAATAGATGTCTAAATCAGACAGGCTTCGTTAGTGCCCAGAGGCATGGTTTTCTTTCCACATTACAAAGAAGCATAGCTACCTAGCTCTGTCTTGTCATCTAACCTTTATACTTTTAGGAGAGACTAACTGCAGTCATGTAGGCTTATGTAGACATATCCAGGACAACTTTGAACAAATCAGTCTGAGTCCTGCTAAAATAGCTGCACTGCATTCAATTCAAGTCATTACACAACTTGTTATGTAGCCTCATGGATTGCCTTGCAGCATAACCTACAAGAAACACCCAAGCAACCAGTGTGAAGCAAGTTCTGTTTTCCATGCAGCAGCTGCCATCACAACAGCAACCAAAATACAAGTAAATCCTAGATTAATGATAAGCTAAACTTCACTGAGCTCCATAAGGGGCTAAGGTACCCTCAGTTGACCGTAGCTTGTTATGTCACTAGGACATCAATGAAGTGCTAGTAGCCGCCTAAAGGAAGCAGAAGCCAGAGTATGGGCTACAGAATAGAGGGAGGAAACACAGCAGAAGCCAAGCCCGGGCAAAGAACTGAGATAGTCTTTGTGTTCATTATGTTTTTGTGAGTTAATAAATGCAAAACCCAGGAACAGAGTGAACTTGGCCTCCTGAACCTAAAAAAAGTAACCAATGGCCAAAAAAGTAAAAACCTGAAGAAACTTATAGGTCATAGTGTTCTAAATGAAGCATCACTTCATGAGAAAATGGTGGCACAGGCCTGCTTGGACAATCATCATGCTAGAAACAGCACCGGTTTACTTTTTCAAATTTTGTACTTCTGAGGAACACTTTTATCAGAATTATGAAATATATATATCTGCATTGAAGAGGGCAGTCAAACTTCAGAGGATGTGCTCAAGCACTGCAGTGATCCTGAGATTAGCTCAGTTGCTTAGAGCATGATGCCAGTAACACCCAGGTTGTGGGTTCAAACCCCATAGGGGTTGTTCACCTAAAAGTTAGACTCAAGTTAGGATCCTTGTAGGTCCCTTACAACTCAGAATAATCTGCGAAATACAATGTAAGAGTACTTCAGCAGTCACTAATACGACACCAATAGTAAGCAGACGCTTAATTCACAGACTGGTGACTGTTGATGATATCACCAAATTTATTAGTAAATGCTATGAAATAAAACTGATAAAGCAATAATTTCACTAAGATTCACAATGCACAAAAGTACCTGAAATAATCAATTTAGCCCTTGGCATCAATCTGGTAAAGTTCAGCATCCAGGGAGAAATAATTCTCCATTGATCCGTATGAACTGCTAAAGAAGTGTTTATACTGTTACTGACTGTAGATACTTTGTCACTGTGACAGGATAAGAATGTATTTTAGTATTTACATATACATTTTTCAAATATGAAGCATCAATTACAACTACAATTTTAGTTTTTGCCTGTGCCCCAGCACTTGTGAGGAGCTCATAACAGATGCCTTTCCTGAATAAGTAAAGAAGAGTGAGTGGTGCCTCCTTTCAACAACTGTGTCAAACCAATTGGTACCAACCAATACATTCCCTTGTATATTAGGCAATGGCAAGGGGAGGAGACCACACAAAATCCCACGTTTTCTGCTGACCCTAATTGTTTCCACATATAATTTTAGTTGCTCCACTTTGAACTACTTTAAAGTAAGGGTTCTCACATCCCTTTCTGTGCCAGAGAGGAGCTCACACAGTACTGGGCCAGACATTGAGGCTGCTTAGCAGAAACACATGCCCTTTCAGAGAGAGTTCCACTTAAAAGCAACTCTGGAACAATAATCTCTTGTTTACAGATCTGAGTACTATAAAGAGTAATTCATCTTTTCTTCTTTCTTTTATCTGCTTAATGTATCCTGAATAAAGATGTGAAGTAGAATATGAGGAGCTGAAATTAAACAAAGCACCTCACAACTAAATTGATGTTTCTTGCAGTACTCAAGGGACTCTTCTAAAATTTTGAAGAACAAACAGCTGATCCTGGAAGAAGAATTCTCTCATTTTAGATGTCTAACCAAAAGTACGTCAGCTGGGAAGTAAGTTTGCGGCACAAATTTGAAAAAAATTACAGCTATCTCTGTGGGCCTGTTCGGACACCTTGTTGGTTTAGAAGGCAAATCAGCGTCTAATTCCCCACACTAAATTTTATGATATAATCAATGTCACTTCATCACTTCATTTTCTGTAACGTTTCAAAGATTACTATACGAGAGATCTGAAACAAAAAAAAGAAAAAAACCCACAAACCACCAAGTATGAATTGCACATGGGGCTTCCACGATAGCGGATGACAGATTCTGGAGGCAGAGAAAAACACTAATCCATGCATTCTAAAGGTAAAACTGCTGCATTGACACTCTTAAAGGTATCCAGTATCTAATAGCGTCATCATTTATTGTGCCTTATCCAAAATTGCAGTTACTGGCATTTAGGCTCTGAACCTAGTTTGGCTTGTATCTACTGAAGTTCATTATTTTTGGGGTTTATTAGCTAATTATTTGAGCACCGGTTGCCTGGCTAAGCAACTTTTGTTTCACCCCGCCTGACTCCTGAGATATCGTTCTGAAGCATTAACAATGCACTTACCCATCATGTTATATAAGCTCTGTGGTGCAAACTGCCTTGGCATTTTCTGCATTGCTTCTTTGTAAACCATAAGGGCATCCTGAAAAGACACATACAAGTTGGAAAGCACCAGTTTTAAAAACATTCTTTCACATATAAAGTAAAACCAAACTATCTTTCTTCTGCAAATGAATGGTGCAGAGAGAGAAGAAACACATTGGCATCATAAATACCAGAAAAAGTTCAAGTTTCTCCTTTGAAAAAGTTTTTTGTTTGTTTTTTTTTTTACCTGAATTTTACGAAATTCAGTGAAGCTTACTGACAAGAGATCAAATTAGTTCCAATATTGTGGCTCTTTTCCCAGTCAGAAGTAACAAGAACATTTCTATGTGACTGATGAGTTTATAAACATATAGAATTCTACAGGCTGTCAATGAGTATGGAGTAATTTCAAACTGCAGACAAGAACTTTCTGATGATAAAGCTATAGCTATACTCAGTGACCTAAAAATAAATCATTGTCTTCTGCCAAGTAATAACAAAACATAATCCTCACAACTGAGGTCTGCTCCACAGAAAGAATGAGATGCACCATAAAGTCAAGAATGCCAAAACAGGGATCCCTTTGCAAATATGCTGTACCTTAAATTACTTGATCACACATATATTCATTCAGCACTTTGGATGCCTACTGGTCAGTCTGTCGGCTCTGCATCAGTCACAGCTTATGAAGGCTGAAATACACTTGAAAATAACCTAAATGTATGAACAAATCACGAATGCCACCAGGCAGAAATCTGATGTTTTATATCCTTAAAATCCCTTGCACCTCCAAGGTATTGAGGTGCAAGGGATTTTAAGAATATAAAACATCCATCTCTACACTGTATCAGCTATGCAGATAACACGCTGCTGTTCTCTTCTCTGTATGTACGAATTAGCTGACTGTGTTTTAACCAACTAGTAACAGCCACCTGACAGACACGGATGCAGCAGACAGATGACAGAGAACCCGTAGAGCTTGTGCATGTCTAATCATAAACAGCTGAGGTAACTGCCATGGTCAGGAACACTTACATCAACAAAAACCACACACACTCTTGTTCTGAAGGATGCCTGACAATGCAAGGAGAGAATGATTTTCTTTTAAATACTGCTAAAGGTCAAAACTCAAGTCAACGTCCAGTTTCAGTAAGTTCATTGAGGAAAATGGAGAGGAATCACAAACAGTCACAGTTGCACGTGTAAATGAGATGCGATGGCTTAGGTGCAGCATATGGTTTCATTAAAAATATCCAACCCACTTTAGTACTTAGGTCAAGTTAGCTGAAAATAGCGCATAGTGGGATGTTTTTAATCACTGACATTTTAAATTGTTTCAAATGGGTCTTATTTTTGGAGACTCAAACACAAACATAATTGTATTTTTCCAAATAAGGATGGACTTACTCTATTTTGTATTACAAAGGCAGTACACTTTAGGTTCACTGGTCTGTAATCAGTTTTCTTTGCATACCAGCTATGGGGAAAAAGCCAAAACCAATGAATTTACATATATCAGATGTGACCACTGCTCATGTTGACTCTGATATGAGAACATCACACTGCTAGTCAATATCATCACACCTGTGGCTGTAGAGAACAATTATTCTCTGTAGAGAATACTAATCTTGGTTTGATCAAATGTGTTCCTGTGATGCTTTTTAAAAGTCTAGGTGGAAGCAGTGGGTATTATTTATGTATGAAGGTTTTATCACGATATTATAGACAAATCTGCAGTCTTACCTCATATTGTCCTTGTTCATGGAAAAGTTTTCCTAAGTTATAAAGACAGCTGGTAACAGAGCTTTTATGAGCATGAGGATCTTTCAGATTTTCATCAGGGATCTCTGAGCACTTCACAAAAGTCCTCCTGGCTTCCTCTGTCTTCCCTTGGTTCATCAGGATGATACCAGTATTTAAATAGGCAGCTGTGAAGAGGGAAAAACATTACTTTTAATGGAGGTGTACTATGCTTTATCATCTGTTTTAATTCAAAGTAGTATCTGATAGAGATCCCATGGTAATCTAATTTGGTTTTTGTATAATATAGATCATACATTATTATAATAGATGAACATATAATGACTTTGTGAACATATGAAAGATAAAAGTACAGAGACAAGGAAAGAAGAAAGTGGCTATAAAGATTGAGTAAGGAGGGAAGGAAACAATTGTTAAGCAGAGTACTCCATTTCATTCCTCTTATTAGGACTGCAACAAGCATATAACACCATTGTTAGAAATGTTACAAAAAATATACATATACATAAATACATGTATATATACATATATAGAAAATTTAATACTGAAGGTACTAAAGTCTCAGCAATCTTAAAAAGCACCCATTTAGTTTTAGAACTGATCACTGGCAACATCCCAATGATTATTCTCCATTTTTCCCAGGAAAGAAAGGAAAACTGAAAGGGCTTCAAAAATATTTATATTATTCACTTACATATACTATAAATATCAGGGAGTAGCTGTAACAAACAGAAAACCAGAGCCTGAAAACTTGGGCAGCAGTGTCTGTGGCTAAACATCCCAGATAAGAAGCATTTTAGGTTCTAGTTGTGCTGCTGAGTTTAGCTCATTAGGTGCTTCTTCCTTGTACCACACTAAACAGAGTTGTTTACCAATAAACACTTGCTTTCAAGTGCACAATTTCACCTTTTGCTTCTGAATTAAAAATCTCTGAAAGAAAGGGAAGTGTTACTAAAGAGCATGAAAATTTTCTATAAAAACTATAGTCAATATTCTACAAGCGTGTATAGTTGAAATACTTACAAGCTAGTGTGGGTCTGCTACCAATTGCCAGTTTATAGTAATGCAATGCCTCTGAAAACCTGCTGTTTTCCTGAAGTAGTAATCCTCTGCATAAGGAAAAAAAAATAAAAGAGAGAGTGAGGCTACTACAAAGAATAATTTGAAAACAAATATTGAAAACAAAACTCAGGTAACAAAATAAAATATGCTGACTGGTATTTCAGAAATACAACCACTCTCACTAACACTTCAGTGCAATAACTATTTTGTGTAAAAAGATGAATTCATAGACTTCAGGTGCATCAATACAACTTTTAAAAAGCAGATCTTAAATGCAGTATTTTTTTACTTTATTGGAAACCAGATGATTCCTTTTCTCAATTCAGAAACCCGCGAGACTTTTTAAGGTGGCTAGAGTATGATGTAGGTATTTGTAACTAACTCATTCAAATTTAGCCTGTTGTCTTTTCTTGACTTGAAATAAGCAGGTCTTCTTCAAATGCACGATAAAGTTAACCATCTAGGACTTAACGTGTTACATTAAGAGTCCTCTTGTGAGCAGTTTCACTATTCACTGTAGAGCTAAGCACCTGCAACAGTTCCATTTTTCCCGCATTCTTTATGCTCTAAACAATTTTACTAACTGAAGAGGTATTAAAAACTATACTCAACACTTCCAGTTTCATAATATATGGGCTTTAGTTCAGCTTTTAAGGCAAACATCTTTGTGAATTACAATTTACACCAGCTACCCACAAATTTCTGAGAAATTTCTGGACAACACTGACATGAATGCACAAAGCATTACAGTGTTCCCAAAGTTTCAGAAGACTGAAAAAAGCATATACAAATATATTAAAACCAGAAGGATTTAAAAATCCTTAAAAACTAGTAATTTCAGAGTGAAGACTCAGATCATATTATCCAGGGGTAAATGTCCCTTGTCACATCATTCAAAATACCCAGGAAAATGTAGCTATTTCTTTTAGGTAGGAGCAGTATCATATCTCTGCATAGTTCTCCTAACCTACAGCAACGTTCTTACTCTCTGTTTTTATCTGCCAATAGGTTTTAGAACTGCAAAGAGCTTGGACTTCTTTCATCTCCAGTCTCTAATCGGAGAAGAATTTTTTACCCTCCAAGATCTCAGGAAAACTTTTTGAATTAAACCAGTAAACTTCAGGAGAACAAAAGCTAAAGTAGTAACCACCATCTATGTTGTTTACTTCCTGTCACTGGGTTAGGATTCAACAGAATAGAGGAATATATCCTTTTTCTTGTATTCTATCCTATCAGCACCACATGACCTCACTTTGAAACTCTCTCCCAATTAACTTCAGATGAGGTAGTACACCACTTTTAATATTAACAGAACTTACATTTAGTTAGTATTTGCATTAATGTGAGCAATGAGGGAATAACGTTCAGGATACTTCCTGGCATGGCAACAAGCGTTGTGACCATTGTTAAGTACCTTGCAAATGGCATGAGACATGATCATCAAGATAGAAATAACATGTTCTACACTTTCTAGAACCTGAATTATGCTTACAGTAAAAATTTTTATAGACTGTCATTACTCCGAGGAAAATTAATAATGGTATTTTGATCCCATTTTCTATTGACAGTAGTAGAATTAACAGAAAAAATAAATGAGGTGCCTGTCACGACATTTAACCTGCTTCATAATTTTTTTAAAAGCAAAAACATTCTTACGCACAATTTTGAAACAATTTATCAACGGAATTCCATTCTTTTAGTTCTGGAAAAATTTCACATACTAAGAAAATTAACAATAATTAGTCAACTTCAACAACACAAATTGCTTTGGTAAGTGTACAACATTTGTGCATTTGGGATTAAAATAACTTATATTTGCAATTATTACAAATTAATCTTCTGTGTTCACTACATACTCTAATATTGCCACTCTTGATTAATTCCTTGATAATTTAAGGTGGGTTTTTTTGTACTTCTCTTCCAAAAGACTTTTTTCTTTTACTGTTTCCATTTACAGTCAGTCTGTCTGTCTGTCCCTCTCTCTCTCTCGTATATATAACCCGAGCTGCTCAGATCTAAGACTGAGTGTTGAATTCCAGCAAATAATTAGTTTTTTATGTGTATTGCTATAAGGTTTGGTAGAAGAAAGAGAAGAAGAGGGATATAACCAAAAAAATCTTAACAAGGCATGAAACTGACTCTTCTTGTGAAATTGTTCCGGATTGATGGCTAGTTTTCACTGTGGCTTCTGGCACTACAAAAATTACTAGATTTATGAATTTCCAGTTCTAGTTTCAGATTAAACAGTCATGAAAAGGCTTAAAGGAAAGTTTTAGAAAACGCAACTTTTAGTTGAATACAGTTAACACTTAGGCGAGTACGGTTCTGAGAGATAAATGACTTGGATGTTTACTCATGAAGGGATAAAGTTATTTACATAGATAAAAAGTTAAGATGATGAACATTGCATGAAACTTGCCAACCCTTCCTAATTTTACAAAGAATATTAGAAGAGCTTAAACAACATTTGTACCTCTCAGCTCTGCCAAAAAATCACACCCTCTCTAGCTTTAAGCTCAAATAAAATGTAGGCATATAAATATGCTTGCTAACCTCTGTCTAATTACTGACAAAAGACAACTAAGACTAAAACCAAACACCTCAAATTTAGTTACTGCCAAAATTAATATTGCCTGCGAAATGTTCCACTTCTCATTTTAGAGGATGTATTATAATCCTGGTCTCCAACTACACTATTGCCCACTATTTCTTCCACAGGTCTACTATCTCATTCACCACACAGGAGGAATATAAATGAGCAATATTTGCCTCTGACTACCGTTTCTACAAGAAAAACACCACCAGCTTCTTATAAATACTTAACTTTTGAGCAAAATATAAAATAAGTTCTAGGAACAAATGACAAACTCTTGTTCATGTCAAAATCATTTCAAGCAAAACTGCAAGTCAGGTTCTATATTCTCCTTTCATTGCTGTATTTCACAGTATCTAAGCCATTTCCAAAACCAAAATCATGTTGATTCTTCAGCTAGGCATTACATCTGAGAGGCAGACACGAGGTCCAGAGGCACAGACAGTTCAGCCTTGATACCGCATTGCTGAATCTGTGGACCCGATCAGTGGAGACAGCAGAGCTAGTGAAGGAAAAGCATCCCAAAGCAAGGGCCCTGAGAGCAGAGCAGGGAACCTGTTCCCAAGGCTCTCTGCTGGCTGCTTCAGCAAGGCTGAGTTCAGGCAATAAGTCCCAGGGTTGCCTCTGAAACTGGCTGGCCCTAAAATTGTTTATGATTGTCAAGACAAACACAAAGCTAAGAGATGGGCTCTGTCCTGGTTCTGGCCAGGAACATGGGTAATTTTTGCAGTAGCCATGATGGGGCCTGTCTAGGACCTAGAGGTTATTCTATACTACCTCACATCATTGCCAGAGGTGGGGAGAAAGGGGTTTCTTCCACGGAAAAGGAGTTCCTTCCAGTCAAGTAAGTGTGCGGAGGCAGCGGTGGGGCAGCCGGAGGGAGACATAAGGTATTAGCTGTTGTCAGGAGGTTTCTGTGACAATCGTTCCTTTCTCATACCGTCATTAACATTGCCGCCTTACTGCTTGTTTTCTTAGCTCATTGCTCTCTCATGAGGATGAAAGTACTTGGAGAAGAAAAAGCTACATAAACCACAGGACACATAGTAGACAATTATAACCTGTCCCTGAATTTATTCAGGATTTGTTAGAAGAAAAATTCTAACTATCATAAGCAGCAAGATTCTGGAATGTTACAACAGGATTTTTTTGCCTGTATTACTTCTAGCTACTTTCACAGTGGCATGTTACTGTTTTATGAAATGGAGGATATGTGCTTGCAGAGTAGTAGGCTTCACCACGTGACTGAGGAAGTGGCTCAGAATCCTGTTTTTCTAATAGGAAGAAAAATAAAGAAAAAAGCAAGAAGCAAGTTCTGACTATCTAGAAATGATGTACATCACTTCTATAGATAGAACTGCTCATTCAATATGTGCAGGAAAACGTTTCCCCCAAGTGAGCTCTTTGCAACCTTCCTGAATTCTTTAAGCTGCTGACTTTTACCTATCTTGCTTGACCAACAATGAAAAATCTTCCTGTCTTCCTCCTCTGCTGTGGTTTTGACAAAAAGTCACTAAATACTAATGGCACAAAAATGTTTTCAAGGACCAGAAGGTAGTCACCAAATATAAACAGGCAGTAGATGGTCTATCCTTTTTCTCACGTTACATATTAATTTCTTCCTGTTGGTAGTCCTATTCAAGCCAGCTGGTCTACTCACAAAGCAAACTCCTCACTGACTAAAGCTGGCATAAATTGACTGTAACTGTCAAAGTAAACATGAATGTTAGTGAAATATTTATAAAATATAGCCAGGTACAATATTGAAATAGTTTAATCAATTTTGTTTACTGGTTTATAACAACTAAGACAGGGCCTGCTAGCTATTATTTTGCCATGACTGCAATTCTTCCATGCCTCAAGCTACATTCATCCCATTGATTTCAGGTGGGATTATCTATAAAGGACTACATTTACCTAAATACCGCACTGGCAAGCAAAGAAAGAAATGGAAGATAATTCTCCTTTATTCCTCACACAGAAGTGTCTCCAGCAACACAGCGTGAGAGGATGTGCCTTGCCTAAGGCAACTCTTTCACTGTCATTTGCAAAACTTCTGGGGAGAAAGATATGCTACCATAAATCCTACTTTTTTAATCAATAAGAACCCAAACACACACAGAATGATTGTTCCCTTTGCAGAACTCCCAATGCACAGTAATCTATAGCCCCATAAGTAAAAACAAAACAAGAAACAAATCACCCCAAAACAACCTCTAGTCTTTCAGACAGTTTTACTTTCAGAGTAAAACTGTCATGTTCTCCTACATCTAAGGAAGAGCTTCCCAAATGCAAGCAAATTGGTCAGCAAATATAGTCCTTTTTTCTGTTACAGATGCAATTTGATTGAGATTACTACCTATTCAGCACCACATCAACTCTCAGAACTAGTTCCTTGCCAGAGGCAGGGCTGCTGTGGGGATAAGGAATAGCACTGCTCCTGTCTTACTCACTTCTCTGGACAACAGGCAGTGCTTTGCCATATCTGCAGTCCTCAAACCAGATGCCTATTGCCCCTCGTGCACCAACAGCCTACACAGATAGCGAGCTGGACAGAACTTCTTTCAAGAGGGGCCTTTCTGAAGCTGGATGGCAGACTCAATTATTTTCCTAATTTTATAAAATGGTGAAAGTTTACATAAGGACTATCAATGACCTCAATTTCAAATATTGAGACATGTAATTGAATAGCTAGGTCACTGAACTCCTTTCACCTTTCAATATTACTTTAAAAAAGATCTGTACTTCATATAGACCCTACAATGTGACCCAGAGCAGAGTTCTGCCCTGCAGGACACCACCAGTCACTCACAATACTGCAAGATTTTATCAAGGCATGGTTACAGTAAGACACAAATTTTAGCTGCTGCCTTTGACAGGGGAAGAGCTAGCTGGCAAAGCAGAGATTAACTCCAAACAGGTTTGTAATAAGTTTACATTCAAAGCTGAGAAAAACAATGATCAAGTACTTGGACAGACACCAGATGACACATCCTCTTTGCTTTCTAACTAGACATCCTGAATGATAAAAACTTCTGGGCTACCAAGGAAGAGGAACTATAACTTTGACTTGTTTCCTACTTTGCATTTGCTACAGGAATTTTGTCTGGGGCAGGTTCAACCACAGTTCAACACAGGTTTGTAGGTCAGACTGCTTTTAGTGCTCTTTGTATCTGATAATGAGATTTTTACGCCAGAATCCTTAAAGGGCAGGGAACACATTTTCAGATGTTAAATATGCTAACAACAACAGACAAGGAAGAACTTTGCACGTAAAACACTTCTGCAACCCTAGACTTTACAGAATGAAAATTTCAGCCACTGTTGGAGACTTTACTTAACAGTAACCTAAAAACATCCACATTTATTGATGTAATACCCTAAGTTTTCCCAAGTAAAGTTTATGAAAATTCATAATCCAACCTTATTCAAAGAAATTAAATTATTTCAAAAACAAACTTGTATGCACAGCCCTCTATCACTAAAGGCAAAATGAGATATTTCAGAACACAAGCAAGGGGATGGTTGTTTGGTCAAAATTCATCCTTTGTAGGACATTGTATATTCCAAAAATACAACATTTCAAGTAATTAATATAATTTGAAAGGAATATTCAATATTTATGTTAGATTGAGAACATCCTTATAATCAGCTGAGAAACTCAAGGTAACGTAAAATATTATTCTGGATGACAAAAGAATACTCTAAGCACAGCCAGGCCTAAATACAAGTGAAATAATGCATGCAAAATTCTCTTTTACCTGTTAAGGAATTTTACTTTAAACACAAAGTAGAAACAATTTGAGACAATACAAAAAACCCCATGAGCTTTAGGTAACAATCATAAGGCAACAAAGACTGAAAAGTCAAAACAAACTAAATAATTTTGGTTTTAATCTACTGAACACTCCTCTGTTTGAAAGAATAAACTATCACTTTTCTACAGCTCTGTCCTTGGTACTTCACAGTATTAAAATACATGGCTTTCTGATTTAAAAAAAAAAAAAAAACCAAAGCACAGAAAGATAGCTCTGTTTATGCTGATTTATTACCCTATGAAATCTAGCTGAAATCAGCAGTGCTACATAGCTTTAAAAAGTTGGCTTGGAGATTTGTTTGTAAAAATTACCTGCAGTACAGTCTTAAGATGTCAGAGAAGTTATTTATAGGTGGTCATTTTAAATGTATTCCTGAAGCTACATCATTAAAGGCATATTGTAATACACTCTCCATTTAAAGTATAAAACAACAACTGAAGTCCCTTCTGCACTGAAACCGCTACAAAAATCTCAAATACTTTCAGAGTTGCCAGGAATCTACCCTTTGAGTTTTTCATGAGACTTTCAGAAAACAAGCTTCCTAACAATAATTCAAGTCCTTAGCCTACGCTCAGGATTTGCAATTTCTTTGGTTCTCCCCCGCCCCGCTTTTTTTTTTTTTAATAAATACAAGTAATAATAAAAAAATTTCTGCTGGTCTCTAAAAGCTTAAGAATTTTTTTAAGATTACAGAATTGACATACTTGAACACTGAAAAATAACATGTACAGAATCAGGCAAACCTTCAAATGGAGATAATGTAATTATGTAACCTAAATTAATGCATTTTAAATTGTTCTAAATGACAAAAGCAGCTGTAACTCAGAGCCAGAAGGTATAACAGTCAGAAAATAAATACCACTGAAATCAGCCATTCATCTGTTACATTCTTTATATTTTTAATGTATTAATAGCCAACTTCTAAGCCAACCTCACATTTGACTTTATTGACAAAGAAGGAAAGAGATCAAATGCTTCTGTTTATGCAGTTTTTCTCTTTGGTTGTTATCAATTAATATTGTGAGTTAAAACTTAACAATTTGTTCCTCAATCAGAGCGCACTAGGATTTGTTATTACTGTGTGTGAACACTGGGCTGCATATACCAATTAACTTGTATCAAATACTGAGGTGTGAGTGCTTACAAACAATAATGAACATGTGAGACACATACATTGCTTCTAAATTACTGTGAGGAAGCTTTTCTCATAGAGTTCTATTAATGACTGTTTCAGTTTCAAAGGCACATACTGAAAAACAGGAACAGCAAAACTAATGGGGCTCTTGTAAGCACAAATAAAGACATATTTTTCCATTACAGAGGATTTTTGTAAAAGGCTCTCATAGAACTACACGCCAAGGATGGGCTGAGTTTTCCAAAGGAGCTCTTGAGAGTTTATGTTTAAAAGAATTGATTCGCTTGTGGTGTTGCAATATCAAAGGACAATCCATTTACCACGTAGTTTTCATGCTGGATATTGAAGCATCCAACACTGAGAAAGACTACAAAACCAAAAAATGAGGCAAGATTTTTCAACTACTGTTGCATAACTAATGGTTTTTTGAAGCTTTTTTTTAAAAAAATAAAGGATTCTACGGTATTCAATAGAGTAGTAGAAAGGTTAAGAATTAAACTTTACTTCCTTTACTTTTGCAGCTATATTTAAGGTGACTTTATCCCTTATATATTTCAACCGGCATTTTAGTTAAATTCCTTCCACAAAAATTCACTAGAATTTTAAAAAACTTTCTATTCAACAGAGATGAAGGTTTATAGGCATATATTTTGTATATCAATGGCAACCTAGAAGACTAGCAGCTTATTCTGAGAACAGCAAAACAACTGAAATCTGATTTCTTTTATATCCCTGTCTTTACTGTTCAACTCCCTTTCCTCCTCTTACCCTGATATTAACTTCAGTTTCCCTCTATGACACAGTAAGAAATAAAAGTACTGTATAGGCATTTGAAAGATTTTAATAGTTCTAATTTTCATCTCCAAAACTAATGACATATGAGAAATGTACAAGTATCAATCTTGTCACTTTATTTCCTACAGTCTTCTGCTGAGTTCAGAAGTTATTTTTTAAATGTAAGCAAAAGAAGTTTCTTCTTATAAATATGCTTTGCATACTCTTCACTGCCTAACAGATACAAGAAAATTTTGTGCATATGTGTATTTGTGTAACTGTACAATTATTAAAAATATATGTATTTTGAGATATGAATTTAGTTTTTGAACAAAAATTCAATCATTAAATTATTTTAAGTTTACAGTATTCTTAACTGAAAGGCAAATTAATGAAATCGGCAACTTATTTCTTGTTAAACAAGGAAAAAAATAGAGGAAAAAAGTCTATTCTGGTAAATGTCAGTATTAGATATTATAAGTGGCCATTTTAAATTGGCCTTACAGCAGAACATTATTTATTTATTTATTTGAAGAAGTTTACTATTTGAATTTAGTTTTTGCGCATTTTTATTATCTAACATTCACACTTTCCAACTATACACAGAACATTATTTTCATACTCCCTGTGGAATAGCAGTCACCTGGATTTTGTCCTCCACACGTCAGGAGCATACAGCCAGTGGAGGTGACGAGCCTGTCTTGCAGCAGAGCCCCACTCTGGTGGCTGGGGCTGGCTGGGTCATGGTAAGAGGGGAAGGAAGGGTGAGTGCCAGCACGACAAGCAGAGGTGAGCAGGAAGCAAGTGTAACAGCCAGGCAGAGAATCAGTGCCCTCCTCACTGGGGCACGCAGCCTCACCTCAGCGAGAAGCTTAGCATGACACTCGCTTCCGTGTTCATGACTTGGTACATTAATGAGTTGGGAAATCTTTTTCCCTGTTGTATAATTACTTTGACGCTCATGTTATGTATCTTCTTACACACTTACAACAGGGTTCTAGTAATTAAACTTTATTTAACCTATGCTGCTCTGAAGTCAGTCACAGGAGAAAAGTAATTTGCTATTTTAACAGTTCAGACTTCTGAAACTAAAGGAGGAATATTGGTCTAGGCTTGGAAGTGCTTACATCCACTCCTCCCACCAAGTGTTATTCAGACTTAAAAAAGAAGTCTAAGTAACACCTCTACAATTTCGTGGAGTTACAAACAGATGGAAGGCTACAGCTGACAGCTCATCTATTGGTACTTTGTTCAGTGTGGAATTTTTTTTTCTTCTTTTAAAGCAACCAGACTGTAAGTTTCCTTTCTCCATACCCATAACATGAAAATACAATAATGTTGCCTAAGAAAAAATCTTGTCCACCTCATAGTTTAAGGAGCACAATTAATGAAATGACTATCACAAAGCAACAAATAACATTGTCTCCATTTCCAGGAAGCAAATCAATAGCTCCATTCACAGGAGGTTTCAAAGACAATTCAACCCCAGGAAAGTCATGCATACTTACAAATTATAGAGCATATCAGCCATGTTGCTGCGGTAGTACAAGGCATTTCTATAGGCGCTTTCAGCTTCAGAAACCTTGCTCTGGCTCTTAAGAACATTTCCAAGGTTACCCCATGCTGTCAAGAGAAGAAAACAGTATTCAGAAAGAGCCACAATCCAATTACACATGACAGAGTATCCAAGTATCAGGAAGTTCCTCAGGGAGACAAATCTCACAAAAGAACTATTTTTATGGAACAGGAGGGGAGGTTGGTTATTTTTTTCCCCCGGTTCTCTGGATCTCTGAATCTTATTGTGAGACTCACATTTCACAGAGGTGATTTACATGAATTCTGCATGTAAAATTTCAGGTGGGAAAAGGAAATTTTTTTTAAAATATGTCTCTATGCTTTAAAAATTACTGTAGCAAATGGGACCATTTTATTTTATATCACCTCTAAATAAAAATCCCCAGAGTGAAATATGGAACTGGGGCATCTTCCTAATTTTAGCATTTCATTAAGCCTATTGACCCTAAACAGCAACAAATGCTCGCAGAGAAGATGTAGTCCTCACTGAAGTACAAAAATGTGACATATGACACAGGAATTGAAAGAATGGTTAGATAGGTAACCAGGACTAAAAATATGCCATATGGATATAAACATACTACACAGATCACTGAAATGTAATTTTTCTACTAGGAAAACGTGGTTCCTTTCCATACAATTTATTATGTTACAGAATGTGCTCATCTATAAAGGACTTGAGGTAAAAAAGTATTTAAGGCTCCACATGTTTCCTTTCCAGTTTTGTTGAGTAGCACAAAAACTACTTAAAACAAAATTGGAACTTCTGATTGAAAACAAAGCTCATGCTACTCAGAATTTAGGAAGCTAATTTAACTGGCATTATAATTACAGTGTGTGCACATGAAAAAAAAAAAACACCAAACCAAACCACATTATGCTTATAAATACATCAAAGCTGTTTCATAAAAAAGTTCTACTTTCACAAACATATTTTTTTATGAGAAAAAACAATGGAAAGATGATGCATGTCCTTTCCACCAAACACAGAATACGTGTCAAAATATTCTTCCTTCCAGATGTACTAACCATAAACAATACCTCAAGTAGCAGTTAACTTTAGTGCTCTAGTCAAGTCTTTCTTTACAAGAATTTGTATCTATCTTGACTAATGCAAAATTTCAATGTAGTTTTAATCTGAAATTACTAGAGAGGTTGATAATTTTGACACAGGTTGATAATTTTTCCACAGAAAGTGCATTGCTTTTAAGCTGCTGTGGTTTGTCACAGAGTGATCCTATCACAGGAATAGAAACAGCAGCAAACAGAATTTCCTCAGAGCAGAATAAGCTAATCATTGCTGGGAAAAGATTATTAAATCCTTTTACGATTCATAAAAATCATGTCATCCAACTGTGCACAACATATTCTGTAAAGCCAAAGAAAAAAAATAAATGCAGTATTTCCATGAGAAAACACTTCTGAGTCACTTCAGTTTAGCCTACTACTGAGTAAGATGAGAAATAGTTCAAACATTATTTATCAATAAATTAACAAAAGTCACAAAAATGTTTCATCATTTTGAAGTAAAGTTGCTAAAACTACTCTCAGATTCAATCAACTTTTACATTCTTTACTAGTATATGCACAGAATTCCAAATTTATCTCCCCATTACTGCTGCTCTTTCTTTTACATGCAGAAGACATTTTGGAAGCACCAATTAAGGTGACTAGCCAGCCTGTAACCATTAATGCTCGCAAGAAAAGCACAGATTTATATATGGGTTTTAAATTTATTTGTGAAAACATATCCTGATGTTGCTTCTGCAGTACATGACCATTCAGTTTCCCATACTTGTATGTTCCCTATAATCTGTGGGTACTTTTGTTTTCACTCTGATCTCCCATAACAGAGTATTACATCAAAAGAGCATTTAGACTACTGATAAAAATTTCCTGCTATATAGTTATTTACTCCCAACCATTCTGAAGCTCTGTAAGTGAAAGGATGCACAAAAGAATGATTCAATTCATCTTTTCATCTGTTAGACTGGAAATACACTGTTAAAGCAGTGAAATGTAATATTTTCTTCTCTACACTTCATTTCATGCCTTAGGCTCTAATATTTATCTCAGCTAATACAATTTTTAAGGGAATGCTTTAATTTACATTTTGCAAAATAATGTGTCAAGTTTTTAATATCAATCAATAAGTAATCTGCATTATTTCATTTTAAATGTATTCCATTTAGACTTCTGTCTAAACTTGTAAAACTGTGAATGATTAACCTTATGTGATGCATTAGAAGAAGTGATAGTAGCAGAAAATAGCAAACACAGAACATGATAATCTCACAATTTATCATTAATGGAAACTTGAAAACTGAGGTCTTTTTACTTATCCAAACTATAAAAGCTTAGTATAAATCTTCACATCTATTAAAACACAGAATGACCTAGTTCTTGCTGGAGATGAAGCTACATAGAACATTTTGCAGAATAAATGCTTATGTGCAGAGATCATACTATTAAGCTCTAGAAGTTATGAACACATCTGCAGCAACCACATCTTCTTGGGTTTTGCTACATGAGGCAGGGTAAAAGAGGATGGTGCAAGCACATGGAAAAAAGGCTACATGAGCTACTCAAGGAACTTCACTCCTGCTTTGTCTTAAGTAGTGCAACTAACCTTAGGAAAAACAAAGTATTTCAGTTCTCTCAAACAGGGTTTTTCCTGCAAAACTGTAACAACATCAGTTCAATTGTGGGTAGATTCAGAAATAGAAACACAGTTATACCTAAGTGAAACCACATCCCTGCTAAAAACATACCCTATGACTCCAACTAAATTAGCAGTCAACTTTTTTCTATCTGCACATGGTGAGAAATGAAAACTTAATATTCTTGAAAGAAAAAGAAACTAGGTCAGTAATTCTGGAATTTGAAATGGATGCTTATTCCAATTATTTTTTATAAATATTTTTCATATAAATCTGTATTACCTGAAGTTGCAAAAGGAAAAATTTCAAATTCAGAAGATATTAAAGCATATATAAATACACACCACAATTTAATCTTTAATTACAAATTCAAATTTTTCCTTATGGAAGACCCTATTCAGCACAAGAGAAAAAATAAGCTGTGAACAGAAGAGCTTTGTAATATTTACTTTTTGCCTGCTGCTTAATTAACAAACAATGAGACCAAAACAGACCCAGGTCTTTTAGAAGTAATACTCCATCATAGCATGGGAACTTACAAAAGTTAAACAATAAATTGATGAATTCATTAAAGAGTGTGGACTAGATTATTACCAGAGTGAAACAAGCTACTTGAACAAAGACTGAAGCATTTATGGAACAGCCAAGTCATTCATAATCAACTTGTCAGCAGTTCCAAATTAGCATCTTTAGTTCACAGAAAAATGCACATCAAGCCAAGAAAACCTCTATGAAGCTTTACTTGTACTTGTGCATTATTTACTACTCTTTAGCTTGTGAAATTAGAAACAGCAGTTCCAGTTTGTATTCCCTTTCATTACAATCCTTCTGCATTTCTTCTGACTCATCTATGAAAAACAAGTGAATGCATAACAATTAGAATCTCTATTTTTTCCTAAATAGAATTTAAGGCTAAGTGATGCTTCACTTCAATTTACTATTTTTTTTTTTTTTTTTACTGTTCACTTGTTTAATTTGCAGACATTATGTTTCAAGACTCAAAGACGACTAAGTATGTGGGCCCAAAAGATGCTGTAAAGGTCCAAAGAAGCATCCTTTCTCAAAAGCTTTTGAAACTCATAGCTATCTATTATCATTGGATGATAAATAAAGGGTGAGAATTCTAATTTTACTTTTCTTGAACCTTTTTTTGTTTCAAATACTGTCCAAAAGGATTTTCCATTTGCTCCTCTTCCCTCCCAAGGCTTACAATTGAATTAAAAGTAAGATATGCACATTTTATATAAATCAATTCACTAATAATCCCTTGTTTGTCACAGCACCAAGATTTGAAATTTGCATTACAGTTGATAAAAAGTTTTGTTTTCTTGGAGTTTGTTTACTGTGGAGTAAGAATATCAAAGGGACACAGGTTAAAACAGTATGACAAAATTTAAAACATTGCAAGGAGGAAATCGTACCAATTACACTTGCCACTTCAAACTGTTGTGTTTTCCAATAATTACAAAACAGTCTGATTTTCAGGGGTTTGGTTTTTTCCCAAGAAACTAGTTACTTAAGTTGTTACCAGTGTAATGGAATCATATCTGAAAGAATTTTATTGAAAACTAGGACTTTTTACTATTTTCTAGGTGATGTTTCTGATAAAGTGACTAAGAGAGCATGGGGAAGATGCCTTTGACCTTGAGCACACTGCATGTATTAAAAAGTCTGACAAACACTAAATTAACTTATAAAAGTTTGGAGCATAAAATGAAACAAACCCAAAATGAAATAACTTCTTCTCTTTTGCTATAACTTTAACGTGGACTTAATACTCAATCCTGGAGCACGACAATCCAAGTTTCCAATTTAGGCCACTTTTTTTTTTTTTCCTTTTTACCACCTGTTCTTAACACTTTTTCATTTAATATAAATTTATAATTTAATAAATTTCAATAGCTGTAAATTAATACTTTACAGCTATTAATCTGAATCATGAAATACAAGCATCTACATTGCCACCCCACCCTGTGGAAATATCACCACAACAATACAGGTTTTCCAAAGTTCTGTATTACTGTTTGCAAAGGTATAAATATTTCTCCTCTTATTTCAAAGGAAAAATGATTTTTTTTTCAAAATATGTCATAAATCTATGCATATCATTTGCAATAGTTTTCCTCTAAAAACTCCACTTGTTAATAGTACATTTTGATCAAGTTACCTCACTTTGCTAACTCAACCACAAAATTGCCCTATTTCTTGTTTCCTAATGGAAGAAATGGTTTCTATATACTCATAATTTATGAGGTTGATCTACTTTGCACAGTGATTTTTTTTTTTTTTTAACATTTCAGTGGGTATGTAGTAATGTTGAGACAGACCATGTTAGCCATCTATCACCTCCTAAGTTTTGCATGTTCTTTTTATTAAGGTTGTTACTTATATAGTTTGTTCAACAGTTCATTTGTTGATCAGTTGCAGGGCTTTTGATATGACAGCAGGTAAAAGAAAAAGAGAATTGAAAGCTATGTAGTTCTCTGAAAGCTATCCAACGCCATGTCAGCACAGGAACTAACCAACTCCGTTTTGGCAGGCAGTGCTTCAGTTTTGATTCTTAGTTCTGAAACCCTGATGCAGATGTGTACCAATGCCTGACATTCTACTCTGCTCAGCATTGCTGCCTGATATACCTGCTTCACTTGCTGTGTTACAGAGAATTAACTTTTCCTCCTCAAAGGACAGCACAGTGACTCTGTCAGTCCAGTGAACCTGAGAGACGAGACTGAGCAGCTGTTAAAGTGTTCTTTGGCTTCACCATCTACCCTGTTTCGTCTAGAGTATGAACTCCTCATTCTGCCTACGACATACCTGCAGATTTTGGTTGATGAACCTAATCTCAAGTGTGTGAGTGCTCCACGATCTGGCTGAATAGTAAAGAGAGCCATCAAAGAAAAGTATACGAGTATACTTCACTCGCATACTCACACTTCTTCTATACACCCTGACAGATTCTCACCCTGAAAAAATTCTCCCCAGTACCTTTGCCTGAGGTGCCACAGGATCAAATACCTTCCGGACTGTTTTTTTAATTATCAACAATGTAAAATATTTTTAGGGTAGCATTACAGAAACTCTTAACAGCACAGCCCTCACTCAGTACTAGTCAACAGAAGAATTCAGGAAGAAAAAGCTTCCCAACCACTCATCTATGATGGTGGTATCATCATCTCACACCTCCCAGGAGCTGTCTCAGTGCAGCCAGTGTGCTACATGGACAGCCTTTCCACTTCTCTCAGAACTGAAAGACAATACTACAGACAAAGCTGTCCTGTAAACCAGAGTCAGCCCTTAAAACCAATACTGATACTGCAGAACCTCTAAAAATATTCAAACCAGAAATCACAACCTCACTGCAATCTCTTTAAAAAGAGATAAACAAACAAATAGCACCAACACACACATCATTTTGGATATGTCCTTTCATTTACCAGTCTTTGTACAACTTGGTTCTGTTTAATGCTGCAACTCTGATTAAGCTACTTACTGCAAGATGACAGACTTGTTGAGAATACAACAGTTTTCTACTTCCTGAGCTGTGTTGGCACACTTCAGTGCATGAGGAAATAGCTTTTCATCTGACAGAAAGGTAATAACGAAAGACTGATAAACAAAGATTATATTTTATTTCAAAGGAAATCCCACTGCCAAAGATAACTACCAGAGGCTACTTCAGGGCATTGTTTCATGACACAGTGGCTCTGGTGGAATAACTAACTATTTTAAGGAATTCTTGTACCTGCCACCCCCAGGCCATTCAGTTCTGCCTCAAGCTAAAATGATTTTTGGGAAGGATATGGTATGAATCAGATGACTAAACTGATCCAGGTTAGGAAAAAAAATGAGAAAAGGAAGACCACAGTACCCTTAACATCTAATCTAGTCACCGTTCTGTTCGTAACAGAGCCTGATCACACATTTGCACAGCTTCGTTAGCTATGTGGGCACTGCCAAGTGTGTGAACTCTGTCAGACGTTACTGCCACAAAGTTCCTATTCCATGACACTTCACAATGGCCAGGAACAGAGCTGTGAACAGGGCTGACCCAAAACTCTCACGTTATAAGGAACCATATTTTGTAGAGGCAATGGATCTAAATCATGCAAGAAAATTAAATGAGGACAAAGCAGCAGAAATACACAAGTGGAACAAGAGGACATCTCTGGGCACTCCAGTCATCTCAGGATTCACCCCTAGGAACTCCTCAGAGTCTCAGACTGGCTAAGGCAAGGAAGTGACCATGTGCTAAATCTGTCAAATTCTGTAACTTTTTAAACAGCAGGCATGGTTCTAAAAACAATTATCTATGATACATTCAAAATTATCACTTATGTCCCAAGTGATGAACTGTAAGTCAGCTTCCTGCAGCAATGGCAGGGTGCACTGAAACGTCAGCCCTCATCCTCAAAGCTAAAAGTAGATGGATCATTGTTGGCTTCTTTCCAGGAAAGGGGAACAGAGAGGACAGTGTCCTGGAAACATGCCAGAGGAGCCACAGGGAGGGGAAAATCAGTGTTCGGGTTTGTCAAACCAAGAGACTCTTCAGATGTGCTCAAACAACGTATGTCAGACTTGGAAAAGGCAAATCAAGGCATATCCAGGAAGTAGGCTTTTCATAACACTTCAAGTTGTACAGCTTTGTTTATTTTGTTCTAAATCACCTATAAAGGCAAGACAGAGCCTGTGAAGCTTTGCCAGCCAATACATATCCACACCAGTATGGAAATATAGATAGCAGGAAGGAAGGTGCATCATAAAATTACCTCCTATATTTTTTCTCAGCAGTGACACTAATTAAGGACACTATGACTATTAATTAGCATTTTTAATAGTCCATATTCCAAATAACTTTTGAATTTTTTTATTTTGTACTTTTAAGACCTCAAAGAAAAGTTCAGTGTGCTACAGCATTCGAGGAAAGAGAAGGAAATGGCATTGAGTGCTCATTCTATTCTGTGATCTTTTCTGTAATTTAAAACAAAAATACAAATGCAAATATTTTATGTATACTAAATTGCATCACCTATCGTTTATTTTTTGGATGCATGAGGGTTGGCAATGATGACAGTTTAAGCTTAAGTGTTAATAAAACTCCCTGAGACAAAGGAAGGGTATCTGAAATCCTCATAAAATACTTTTATTTATCTATCCACACTGGGATTTTACACTGCCAGAAGTGGTATAAAAAGGCATATGTGCAAATTACTGTCCTGTCCACATTAAAGGTTAGTTTCTCTACCAGACTTATGTAAGGTGACCTTAATATGTACTGATATGAAATCCATTACAGATAGGAAAATGAAGACATGTGACTCATGGGAAAAATCATTACATAAAAAGAAATTTTTCAGAGTTGACATATTTAGGAAAAAAAAAAGGAAAAATAATGAAACAATGGAATGACTATCTAATGCACTTAAACAAAGATGGTCAGCTTGAGAACAAATCCAGATAATCTCATTTTTCTCTAATTAAAAGTTACTCTTTCCCTCTGGGGGAAAACAAAAAAAACAAACCAAAAAAACCCCACAACATAGTTCCACCACACAAATATGGACTGAAGGCCTTTTAACTAAACTAGAAAACAAAATCTATTTTACTTGATATACTACAAAAAATTCATCATGCCAAAGCTAATTCCTCCTTGACCAGGGCAGGGTTTTTTTTTCTTTGCACTGTAGTTTTCAGCCAGGATGAGTTCGCTGAATAATTTTGCAGAGCACCTCAGGGAAGGCAGGGGAAGAAATAACAGTCTGATGAGTCCATGTCTCAACATTGTTTGTATCTTTTAAAAGTCTAGCTAGTAGGTAAAAATAGTTTCTCTTCTATCCCTCTGCAAGGATTTAAAATTCATGGATTAGAGATGCTGTTTGACTAAAC
The DNA here is from genome assembly GCA_035583185.1 of Anabacerthia variegaticeps. Lineage (NCBI taxonomy): Eukaryota > Metazoa > Chordata > Aves > Passeriformes > Furnariidae > Anabacerthia > Anabacerthia variegaticeps. Next base: position 40,549,931 of record JAWWEW010000041.1, on the reverse strand, counting down.
TCCAAGGGGGAAAAAAAGCGGAAAATAATACCTGCTTCCAGACCTCTATATAGATAAAAAGGATGAATAACTTGTATCCTGCTGAAGGAGAAGTACATATCCCACAGTGACTTGTGTTTCATAGGAAATTACACTACTGAAGAACTGAAAGAGAGAACACAGTCACTGGAGACCAAATTCAGACTTTGAACTAAAGTGAAAACCACTTTCCTTCAGCTCTCCAGCATATTTGACATAACCAGACTGTTTTGCTGAGGCCAGGCTGCCTGTGGCATGCTCAAATGCTCGATTACTATGGCTGTTTCCCAAACAGCTTACTAATGACCATTCCTTCTACACTTTTTAATCATCTAGAGCAGCACTACCACCCATTTTGAGAGCCCCACAGTGTTTTAGGACAGTAGGTATTTTATTTAACTTTGACATAATTCAGTGTGGTTCACCTGAGCTTTCTCTTTTAAAGCTGTGTCCTAGTTCCAGCCAGGACAGTTAATTTTTTACTGTAGCCAGGGACGCACCTGAAGTCCCAGCTACCAGAGAGGCTGATTCCACGGGACCACTTCACCCCAGGAGTTCTGGGCTGCAGTGCCCTTTGCAGAGGAGGCGTGGCAGATGCTGATGTTATTAAATACCATTTCACCTCACTTGCCAGGGACAGCGTAAGGAGTGCTCTCTCTTGTTCCTGGTCCACAGAGAAAGTGAGTGAGTGGCATCTGGTTTGGAAGAGTCTCAGCGGGGGCACAAATTTGGGGAGTACTGTTCCTAAACCACAACAAACTGCTAAGAGTGGCAGAGAGAAAAAGTGTTTCTTATTTATTTGAAGAACTTTGAAGTATCCTGTATGACATTTACTCTCCAAATTCTGGCATTTTTGTTATGAAAAAAGACAACAAATTTATCACACTATATCCTGCATAACCTGTATATGGCCATAACAGACTTGCATAGCCATGCAAAATCGTATAATAGAAATTATATTTTTAATGTCTAACTCTAACCTTGGTCATTTTTATCTAAATAAGACCATTGCATGTCCCCCTCCAGTAGCTGTTATAAAGGTTCTTATTCATGGTTGGAAACTTCTTAAAACACTGAGAGAAGATATAGTACCTTACAGTAATTTCTTCTTTAAAATTTAGCCAAAGCTGAAAATAATAATAGAAGTCAAGGAAAACATCCACGCAACATTTAGTCAAAAAAGACTAAGTGCCAGAAAGTTCTGGCGAAGGTGTTGGGAAAACTGATGATTACTTGATTATATGTTTCTCCAACAATTTCTTCTATTTGACTAAAAAGTATGTCAAGAATCACCATAATGACTATATATCCAGATATATATTTATCAACTAACTTAGAAGGGACATTATACTACCATAGATATGGAGAAGTTTTAATACCAAACTTCTTGAATCATCAAAATTTAAAAGGAAAAAAAAAATCCAATGTCTTATGATAATGGTGTTAGGAGTTCCATTCCAGAAGGAAAAATTGAGATTAAAGTGCTTTGTTCAAAGACTAAAGAAGAGTTTATTAGCAGAATTAAAACAAACTCATGAACACCTAATTCCAGATGCCACGCTCACATCACTGATATGTCTTAACAGTGATAATATGCAAAATTTTAAGTGTAATTATTAGTAGGTTTTATACTTGTAAAATCTGCTGGCTTATATGGCTGAAATCACTTTCCCTCTTAAGCCTTGTTTTTCAAATCTCACATTTTCTAATCAGTATAATGTTATATGAATCGGACCATGCCACTTTTAGAATGATTTTATTAATATTGAAATTAAATGAACCAAAGGAACAAGAAATAATTACCATGCAGAGTAATATTTTGTGCTGTTTGGCCAAAGATGAGTTGGAGTTTTACTGTCAAGCTGCATATTAAAAAAATGAATATATGCACCAAAACACTGAAATGCATTCACAAACGCTCAAGTCTTTTTAAATGCCCAATGTGGTGGTTGCCAATATACACACTGCTCAGTTTGGGAGGTATAAAAAACACATGCTGAACAACAAGCTGCGTTTCAGAGCAATAACTATTGAAAGCAAAGCTCTAAAAGTGTTACAGGAGAAACCACCTCTTTGTCAGCATAATCTAAGCTCTTAATAATAAGTATATCTGAAGAATGCCATACCTTAAAATATTTCTTCTCCTTTGGTCTCCAGTCATCACTAGTGATGCAACAATATTAATAATAATGGGAAAGAATGTTTTATTGCATCCTTTTTGTTTGATGGAAATACAGCTTCTTCACCTATTTTAGTAGAAAGTATTATAACTGGTTTTCCTCACTGCACTGTTAGTATTTTCACTGCCTGATGAAGAAAGGACTGCTTACTGACAGCAACTGCTACTAAAAAATTATTTTCTAAGACTAGATAAGTCTAAGAGAGCAAGGTGTCAAATCAGACAGAAACAGCTCCTAGTTTTTACTTCTAATCAAGTGCATAGAACTAGAGCACACAATCTCTACAATGACAGGCATAAAAAATGGATTATTTTTCAAATTTTTTAAGTTAGAGGACCAACTCTTCAGTAAATGTGTGTGCCTTTTTAACAATAACCAATTTATGTAAATGAAGTGGAACAAAACTAACTCACATGATTCTTTTCTTTCCCCCACACTAACATGTAAAACAGTTCATATAGCAAATAAATTTCATTATAAAGTTTCATTAGGTATGGTAAACTAAAGAGGAATTTAACACTACAAACTATTTAACTTGGATAACAAAATCAAAACTGGTATTTAAAAAATATTAGAAGTAGAGAGTATATTTTTTTTTTAGTTCAGACAGAAAAGCAAGTATTATGCTTCAGAGAAAGATTAAATAATCTAAATTCTAAACTCAGCTTTAAGGATTCCATCAATTTTATTTAGCAGAAAGCATTAGCAATCTAAAACTAACTACATAAAATGACATTAAAACTACAAATTAAAGAAAAATGCACTTGTCACTTTTCTAGTGACTGCTCAGATGAGCAAACAGCTACCTCACACGTTGTTCCACTAAGATGTTTCTCAGTCTGAGCTTCATATCTTGGCATTCACACATTTATAAAGCAGCAGTCCTTACCAATTCAATGCTAAACTCATGATGAGGGAAAGAGAAAGGAAAATAGAAAAATATTTTAAAAAGAAAGATAATTATCCATGAAGTTCCAAGGAATACAACTGATCAAGGCTCAATACCAAGGATGCCAAAAAATTGAAGGAAGTTCTTTAAATCTTTTAGAAGCACAAATATAGAAGAACAAGGCAGGAAGATCTCACAATCCTCTTGCAAAAGGAAAAAAAAATTAAAAAAAAAAGCAAAGGGAGTATTGCGGTCCAGAAGAGCATTTCAGGATTCTAATATGTTTTGAAAACATTAGGCAGAATTGAATGATTCACACTCATAAGAACTCAGAGTAGGAAGAAGAGTAGAAAGATAGGACAGTGACTTTCTGTATTTGTATGGCACAACTTCTTCTCTGTCAACATCGTGTCTTGGTCCTACTTCTGCCCACTGAAACAATGTGGTAATCAATGCAAGAAGCAAGATGAATAAAGATGAACAGGATGTTTAATTCAAAGTAGGATTTGAAGAGGTAGATAATACTAACTTTAAACACACAGGATCTGAATGATTTTGCGAGATCTGCAAAAACTTTTTTACTTATTTATTTTAGTCCTTGTGCTAACTACCAAAATCATCTAAACAATTCAACTCCAATAGCAGAGTTTATTTGAATCAAGAAACTCAACACTCTTACCCTAACTTTGTCTTCATGTAAGGGATATTAAGGATTTTTTTCTCCTGCAGAACTGATTCAGGAAAGGACTAACGCACACAGGCAAGTCCCAATGACTCGTGCCAGATGTGAACATATAACATTTCACTGACACTAATACATGATGGAAAAGGACAAACACCAGAGTAACATGTAGAACTGGTTCCGAAGCCAACAGCTGCAAGGCCAACTTTAGTCAGGGCTTATACGGGGCTTATCAGATCAGATGTACAGCCACAATAATGCAGTAATATGGCTTTGGGAAGGAGCCTAGTATATATGCTGTACATTCCATTGCAAACCCACTAGCCACATACAAAAATTTAGCAAAACTTGAATGCATGGCTAAAGTTAAGTATCCATGTGGTGTACCTGGTCAACAACTTCCAGGAAGGATCTTCAAAGCTTACTTGCAAATATCAGGGAGAACAGTAGGAGACTAAAATTTCATCAGTAAATGTGACCACGCAACTAATACTTCTGTGGCAATCTAAGCTTCTGTTATTTTCTACTTCTTTAATCAGTGTCTGTAACTGGTACATTAAATACATGATTATCTTTGATGTTCAGATGTGGACTGCAAGGTATGAAATGGCACGGACGAAAAAGATTATGCTTTTTCAAGCTTACTTTTGGTACTACAGGGAAAACTAGAGTTAATGAGGCAAAACGAGCACAATTATTTTGCGTGTCATTATAATTTTACATTAAACACGAGGTAATCATCACCACAGAATGGCCTACAGTAATTGAAAAATATGTGAAAGCTACCACCCACTTTTAACTTTTGTTTGTTTTTACATTTTGGGAGGCTTCCCTCAATATAAAAGAACACTCAGATAATGGAGTGGTTTTATATCAGTTGGGCTGCTCATTAGATTGAAGGCAGCACAGAGAAACACTTGTGTCTTTCCCTCCCTCGGGTCAAAACGTGTGCACACCCACTTCAGGATCCATAAATTATATCAATCAGTCTTGCATATTTCTCCCTCAAATGCTGACAAACTGTAATGAGGTAACGCTTGGACCACTTTAAAGGTATTTGAAATACCAGTCATAACCAGAACAGCAGAATAAGACCAGAAAAGATGCAGCTAAGACATCTCAAGTCCTTTTTACAACTCCAACAGCCAAGGGATGGCAGCTGCCTGCCACACAGTGAGGCAGCCAGGAAAGCTGGCACACACATGGTAGCTTAGAGGCAGCATCACCACTTTCTTCTCAAGTGACTTTTCCACAGTATATTTTGGAGGTTCTTAAAGAGATAAAATGTCCCATGCTTTTGAGTATTTTTTTTCCACATTGTCAATGATTGACAAAAACAGTCTGGGGGAACATAAATTGCAGAAAGGCTGTGGCTGCCTGTGGGGGTAGGGACTTTCTCACCTGAGGCAGGACACTATTCTGTCTGCACTGCCTGAAAGGTGCCCCTGAAGGAAGAGAAGAAAGCACTGGTGAGGTGCTTATCACCCATTTCTTCACTGAGGATTGAAGATAGAGAAGCCACTGAATATGTTTGCCTGAAAGTCCCACAGGAGCAGATGAGATTATATTCTTACACGAACTACAACACAGAGGATCTGATTATAAACCATCACCATGTGAGACAACTCCATTTCCAAAGCAGTTCAGCCACATTAGTACACAAATGCACCTATGCTAAACTCTTGCCTTGCAAATGACCTTATTAGTACAGCACAGCAGCTCAATATTGCTGCACGGCATCCAGCCATGAGTGGCTTTCATCCAGCTAGCCCAGAATACAAATGGATCTGGAACAAAACACTCATTTCTTTGCTTTAGCAAAGCTGGTCTTCACAGATTTCTATTTTTTTTATCACTTCCCATATGGGGAGTTTTTGAAGGGATCCATCATTGCTTTTAGCCTAGGACAGATGTTTGCAGAAGAGAGGAAAAGCAGAACCACTAGGGAAAATGACCCTGAAACTTCAAAATTTTCAGAAATAAGAAAATACTATTGAGGAGAAACAGCTACAAGTTGAAGAAAACAGAGAAATGAGGAGTGACAGCCTCTTCTCAGTAGCCTAAAAATAAGGAAAACACTTTTCCACTCTATGCTTTGACTGAGCAGCCCATTGTCTCACTCTCTGAATAGCCTATTTATCACTAGCATTCATATAACTAAAAAAAAAAAAGAGGCAAACAAAAATAAATTGTTTTTTCTATGTCAACCTCATTTAATTACTGAAGAGTAGTTTGAATTGTTGATCTCCTAATGCTTTGGCAGGATTGGCAGCCAGCATAGTCCAGTCAGACTTGCCTGATTGTATGAGAAACAGAAAATAAAATTAGCATAGTCAAAGCCAGGGATAATCTTAGAAGTATTCACAACAATGAATAGAGTTGGGTGACAGGTCGTTTTAGCTGGGAGTTTCTTATACCCAGCTTTGTTACAATGTGTGTGGGATAGTAAATATTCAGCAGAAGTTTAACAAGGTATTTTAAGGAGATTTAAAGTCAGCTCAGTCATGTCTGTATCATCACACTGACATGCTGTCTTTGCTTCTACATATCTTACAAGACACTTAATGACAGCATATATGGCAAGAAACCAGACGATCATATATACATGAGTCTGTGCATACTGAGATTTGTATGATGAAAATAGCTCATCTTGTCTCCTAGGAGCAGTAGTCTAATTTCCAGACAATACTGCAGCCAATCCTACTCTTGGACAAAAACTGGTATGTTTCTTTTTATCACCAAATTTGGCTCAATGCAAGCAGACAACTATTAATATCTGGGGATCTCCACCAAGAACAAAATGGGGCATACATTAACTAATCAAGTGCATACATTCTCTTTTCTTTCCAAGGAATGCCAATGTTTTAATGCAAGCTTTATATTGTCATTAAAATGGTAAGTCTCAGAGCCTCGTATAATCACTCTGGTGTGCTGTCTTGCTTTTCATTTACTTTATTTCTTGCTCTCGTGTGCTAGTTTTGAAAAAAAAAAAAAAAAGTAAAATAAATGGGATGTGCTTGTTCACAATTAACAAAAGCCACTTACTGCAGTAACAAGTTTAATAATTTTCCTAGGGTGAGAAAGGAAGAACAGTTACAAAATCAGACTGACAAATTGCTATAATGCTGCTTTGCAAGGCATCTTATCTGCCAAATCTACTTTCTTTACTCCCTATCAACTCACAGTAACCACCTTCATTTGCCTCTTACTATCACAGCTTTTAGACTATGGCATATATAACTGTCTAACCAAGAAGCACAACTCTGTCAGCAGATGACTTTGCATCATATAATAGGTTTCTGAGCAGAGGACTGAAAAAAACAAGTGTTCAAGCGCTGTCAAATTTTTCTTTCACAGACAGGCAAAGTAGTCAACTGATCTTTCCTCACTTCTGAAAATTTGTGAATAAGAAAGGCTTAGTCAATATGTACACTGCACTCACAGGTGGTATTTTGACCATTCTCACATAAACTTACATGTGTGCCAAGAGCAGTACAGCCAGGCAGCATGAAGTTCAGGATCCCAGCTGGATCTGCCATATATGCTGAAATCACAGAGCCACAGCTAAACATTGTTACTGATCCCTAAACTAGCAGGTTTACTGCCTGTTTGGATGTGTTTACATTAGTTGTGGTCACATTTCATTACCACATAGATACAACCTTTGAGAGACGTAGCTGGTCAATGTTACGAATAGCTGACATTTATACATGAACAGGAAAGCATAAGTATTTGACAATAACTCTTTACAGTACTTGTATGCAGGGGGAACTACAGTCATTTCCTAGGTTGAACTATATGACCTCATTTCCTCATTTTTATTATGTAGCATTGACATTATTTGCATCAGATGAAATAAAGAAACAGCACTTCCCTGATACTGTCCTTTACTATTTCTTATATTTCCTAGTCAAAGAAACAGAACATTTGGTGAACATATGAAAAATCTTCATTAGCATGATAGATACCAGATTCCAAATCGAAAACTACCAGGATGGGGCCCATAATACTAATAATGCATCTTTGATTTCAAAATGCAGAACTAATATCAGTGAAAAAGAAAGTATCTTCTTACCTTAGGGTCTCTTTTTCTCATGTTAATGCCAAACCTGTAACACCTAATCAAAACACATTCCTGTTTTTCCTCATTTTTAACTAATGCACATACCACCGCAACTTGAAAGAACGTTTCTTAAAGTATCCTCTTCAGATGTAGTTGATAAAATCAGACAATTCAAAGGCAAAGACAGATTGGAATAAGTATAGCATACATCATAAAGAGCAAAAATTACCTTTAGCCGGGTTTACTTTTATCCCTGACCTATACAGCATCTCCTCATTCTGCCAGTCCCCATTCCTGACAACAGTCTTGAGTCCATAGAAAATAATTAATGCAGCAGTGGAACAAAAAACCAAGTTCTTCAAAAAGCGCTTTTGGGCTTTGACATAAAGGGCCCTGACACCTACTGTAACCAGCAGGCAGAAGCCCATACTAGGAACATACAGCACACGCTCTGCTATTACAAAGCCAACATAGAAAAATAGGTTTGTGGCAGGAACAAAGGGCACTATTAACAAAGAGAGAGACAGAATGACAATGTTCTCAGTCGAAGGAAGCTGCAGTTTCTTAATTTCATGCTTTTTTATGCCATTCTCTTCTTTTGATGCAAAGCTTGACTTCACCTCCAGTGTCTTATACTCCAACTCTGAGTGGCAGCTATGCCCATTAGCATTCTGCTTGCCGTTCATTATAGTTCTCCCATTGCATTCTCTCTCATTGCTGGAGCCCTTCAGGCTGAAATAGGCAAGGAGGAGGAGTCCAGCATAGAAGGCCACAGTGTGTAGATTCCTCCAGTCGCTGACTGCTTTTAGAAGAGGCACGGCATCCATAGACCAGTCAAAGCTGAGGGTATCTGGGCACAGCAACAGCCAGAGGTTCTTGGTTGGCAAGTAAAAGAAGGTCAGTGTACGTGTGAGAAAACTGTCTGAGTCAGCTGCTGGATTATCAGAATTGGAAAAACTTGGGGGCTTGTTGCCCATCCAGTATAAGCGAACACCCAGCAGTGCAGTGCCCCAGGAGGTCAATAAACCAATGCTGAAGAACAGGGTCAAATTCTTTCTCTGGAAAAAAAAAAAAAAATCAGCATAAATAAGTACCAGGTATTTAGATCTGTAAATCATACACAAAAGAACCAAATCTGATACAACTTTTTCCAGTAAGAGAAACAAGCACAAATAGATCTCGGTCTCTGAAATTTGGATCACAAAATGCTGGGTGAGATATGTTGTTGACCACAGACCAGAAGAACTGGCGCTCTCATTTAATCTGTATCAATTCTGTATCAGAGTTGAGCCTTCAGATATTTAGGGGTATCGGTCCTTCCTTAAGATTTAGTTGTGTAACTTTTTGAAAACTCTTTTATTTTAGAGGAATTTATTGAATCTTAGAATAGTCCCTACATAACCTCCAAAATCATTTCTTAGTTCCTGGCTGTGACCAAAACACCATCTTGCCTTAACTAGATTTAAAGTCTAAAGAATGTTCCAGTTCCATTTTCCCTAACAAATGTCTCTTCTAAGGCATTTCACCAGACAACTGATTAAACTTTCCAAGAAGGCAAGAGAGGCAAATTGATGAGGATTCCATGTTTAGGTCGCCTACCTCCTGCCTATTAACTACAGTGATCATTTGGAGCCTTCAGATCTACCTACTACTGAAAGTCCCACTTCATTTCAAATAAAACACAGAAAGTTCAACCTCAACATGAGGAAGAACTTCTTTATATTGAGGGTGGCAAGGCACTGGAAGAGGCTGTTCTGGAAGGTCATGGAATCTCCATCTCCGAAGACACTGAAAACCCACCTGGATGCAGTCCTGTATAACCTGCTGTAGGGGCTCCTGCCTTGGCAAGGGGATTGGATTAGATGATCTCCAGAGATCCCTTCCAGCCCTAACAATTCTGTGATCTCACAGCCAATCAATACATTGCATGTTTTCCTTCGAGCACACCATATTAAGTGTTTCAAAACCTTTCAAATTTTCATACACATCTAAATAATATCATGTGAAGCAGCTGACTCCACCTACCCATATTACTATGCTAGCAACTTGAAGAACCTCCACTTATTTATGGAATAACTCAACATTTTACAGCAGGAGCTGCTTTTTGGGTAAGCTCTGCTCTCAGTTACATGGGTGCCCTAAATGAAAGCTGGTTTACATTACTCTCTCTTTACAGAAGATCTCTAGAAGCTAAAATATGTGTATTTTAGTATTTCAGTTTCTCAGACGCCTTTTGTAAGAGAAGTCCCCTAACTGCCAAACAGTTCTAGATACAGTGTAAATGCTTTGATAATCTTTCTCCTGTTATTAGAAGGAATTATTTGTCAATCATTTTTCATTTTATTAGATCTGGTTTTTCCATCTCATACTACATATTCCTGGCATGGTTATTCAACATTTTCTTAGTTATTCAGAAGCAGGACCTCACACTGGCATGTTTTGTCTTATTTCCTCAAAATAGTTCATTTTTCTCCTTTGTGAGCATGCTCGATCCTTGTTGTATCATCATGAAATATAGATGATTGTGCTGCTTCATTTTAGGTCAATTATTAAGTTTTCTACCATCAGTTTACTGATGTTCCAGTAATAAGATGCAGTCTAGTCATGAACACCTATAAATTATCATTAAGAAATTTATTCCTTTTCACATTTCTATAGTTTCTCCTCATGAAGTTTAAAATATTAAATGTCAGTTAGATTAATTCATTGAGTTTTGATGCAATATAGAATAATTTAATGGAGGCACTAATAGTGTACTAACAAATTTATAATGAGAACATTTATGCACTTGTATCAGAAACATCTAGAAAATACTGGCACTTTTTATACAGGGGTCCACAGATTTAATTTTCCATATTAATTCCAGTTTGATTTATTAGCTTTTGTATATCTCCGTATCTTGGAAAATCCACACTTTTTTTGTAATATATGAATCAAACCCCACATCTATACCTCAGGATAACTACACTTCCTGAAAAGTCTATTAGAACAACTTACTTTAATCTGTAAGCTGGATAATACTTTGCAACTCATCTCACATATGCTTTCATCTGTGCCTGCCAAAACTACTTAAATTCTTTTAATGTTATGAAGCTGTGTAAACTGGTTATCACTGAAACTCCCAAATAAGTTTATATTTGGAATAAAAAGATTATTCATATTTCACGGATTTGCATGTATGTCCTTAATAAAACCTTACGTTCCTAGTTCAACTTGTCCTTTTTTTCCTGTCATACAATTCTACATGACATTTTTTCTGCCCACCCTTCTGGCTCAATTATTTTCAAACTCATTTCTGTCAAACATGCATATACAAAACTCTCAAATGTTAAATGCAACATTTTTTTCCTTTTATAAATTCTTACAGAGGCTCTTAAGAGAAGGCTGCTTAGACAGAAAGAAGCTGGGAAGTGAAAGATGGTTTTTCTTTATTTGCTTGAATTAGAAATTCAGAGCAAGTCTTTGTTGGAAGGCTACATACCTTTTAAAAGATAAAGATATCCCAAATAGTATGGCAGTCAAATTTGATTAACAGATGAGAAGTGAACTTTCACGGTCTGATTAGACTGTTTTGTTATTTTGTTCACTCTTCCTTAACAACTGTAAGAAAATGGTACTTTCCTAAAGGCCTAACCATTCTAGAGCAGATAGGCCATTCCTCGCAGATAATAATGAAACCTTCTAAAAACTTTCAGGTCTTCCTATAGGTCATAAAATAGTAGCAATTAAAAGTTTCCCCTCTTGCATCTGTCCCTAGAAATGCTAACAATCTCCGCCTCAGAGCTAATCCATCTTCATTGCTGGAGTGACTATTTGCAGTCTCCCTTTTAAGCTTACACTTAAGATCTCTAAGATCTGTAACCTCACATCCATGTTGATTCTACAAAGAACACAAATTATCCATATATTGTGTTTCATTCTTTAACTAAATGGTTTTAATATTTTTTAAGCATTTTACATGGCTGCCAAATGAAATATTTAAGCATTCACTTACGGAGATCAGAGATATCTGTTCAGGTGGTTTTCCACAACAGTGTATCCATTTATAGTGCTGTAAAGTACTAGTTAACTGCAGAAAGAGCTCCCGTAGATTCTTTAGCTTAGTTAGCTGACTACAGGAGTGAACTGCAAATAACCTGTTGTTGCCTCAGACACCAATGGTTTGCACCCTACCCCAGAAACTATTTCAGACATGGATCTTCTAAAAAGTCTGTAGCTTTACAATGTTTTTCAATTAACTACATGTGAACTACAGTTAGCAATAACCAGTGTAACACTGACATACCATTGTGAATTTAGAGATTTCAGTCTACAACCAAGATTAAAACAGTCCCTAACACTAAAAACTTCTGCCACAACAATTTAAAGTAAGATGCCTTTTTTTCTTTTTAAATCACACAGCTAGCACTGGCCTAGAAGGGAAAAACAAACTCAATCCCCTTTTTTCCTCTCTCAACATTCATGACTTTTACACAGCTTTTATCCCTCTGTGCTAATATAGCCAGAGATAATCAGAAAGGTTTAGCATATATTTTGGCTTTGCTTTCTTCCAGGCTTTAGAAGAAAATCATTCTAGCAATTAGGAAAAAAAAATAATAATTCCAGCAATCTATTAAAATTAAATAATCTAGCCAGTTCCCCAGTAGACTTCTGCCTGCAAAGAAAGTGCTTTCAAAATGAGCCCTACTCAGACAAGCACTTTCACTAGTAACCCTTTCTCTGAGCCTCCTGACAGCCTGTGCTTCTCTGACCCAACTGTGTACATTTAGTGCAGTCCAGCAGGAGAAGAGATCCTCTGTAATGCTTGGCAGAAAGGATTTGGATTACTATACTCGTAAATCCTAATCTACTTGATCTGCCATATGTTTTGACACCCCCATAAATCCTCTAACCTTTCTTAAGTAGTCATTTTCATCTGGGGGAAAAAATGAGCACTGATTTAGATTAGATTTAACATCTTTCCTGCCTGCTAGCAGGCAAGTACCACCACTACAATTTTAGTCTTTCTGACTGTAGAAACTTTCTTAATTACCCTATCAAAATCCATTGGCATGACCCACCCACCTTGCCCATTTCCCTTCCATTAAATCCTAGTTCCTCACTTCATTATACTGCCCTTAAATAAGGTACTGTAGCAGATTTCTTCATTGGGCAGCCCCTGTCAAAGCTCAGTCATCACATAAGTGGTATCCAAAGCATTTTCAAAGGACACTGTTCTTTTTACCTCACCTTGTGCATTTCACAAAGCAGCATTAAATACAGCACATATTACTTTTAGAACTCAAGAAATGAAGAAATTTAGTAGATAAGTCACTAGGTGTTACTCATAGGAGTTTCTTTTCCAGCTTAGAGCACCTTAAAAATATGTTGGCTTGAAAACTGGGATTTCCCAAAGTAGTAAAATGCTGCCAGATCACTAGACTGACAGTAACTTCTTTTCCATAGTAGGTAGAGGCTCCTGGATCACAGCTCAGCCAAGTTTGAGCCAAACTAGAATTCAAAACATACCCCCACAGGGAATGAAGCTATTTGACACAAGCCCTGCCGAGCCACAGTACTGAGGATGGAAGAGACCTTTAACATTGCCTGATCACCAGCCCAGTTTGCTTCTGCTCATGTGACCCACTAAATGAGGTTCACTCACACTGGTGATACAATAGCTGGCCTGAAAGTCTGTTTTTCCTCTGAGTTGGAACTCTGTCTATAGCTTGTCCAATATTGGGACCAACTGCACATATTTAATGAAATTTACTTCTAGCGTTATGATCCCACACAATTCTTCTTTGACAGGGAAGTCAGTGCATTGATAAAACAGCTTAAGATGATGTACACATATCTTTATTGTAATTAGCCCATAGCACAAAGTAAACAGCACAGGCCTCCCACAGGGTCACAGCCTCCATCTGCTCTGGTGTGGGTCTCCTCCATAGGCTGTAGGTGAATCTCAGCACTGCTGTGGACCTCAGTGGGCTGCAGGGGCACAGCTGCTCCATAATGGGCTCCATCATGCGCTGCAGAGGAACCTCAGTTCCAGCACCTGGAGCACCTCCTGCCCCTCCTTCTCCACTGACCTTGGTGTCTGCAGAGTTGTTCCCATGTTCTCACTCTGCTCTTCTCTGGAGGCAATTTTCATCTCCACAATATTTTTATTTTTTTTTCATTCTTAAATATGTTATCACAGAGGCATTACTCTCATTCATGACTGGCTCAGCCTTGGCCAGCAGCTGGTCTGTCCTGGAGCTGGCTGGCATTGGTTCTGCTGGATGTGGTCAAAGCTTCTGGCAGCATCCTGCAGAAGCTACCCCTGCAGCCACCTTGTGGCTACCAATATCTGGCCTTACAAATCCAATAAAAAGACTACACTAGCTTGATAAATTTGTTTGCACGATGAGTGCAAGGAAAAGGCATTTTCTAAGTCCACACAGCCAAATGCTGTGTGACAATGGAAATGTCATGGATATCTACTCGGATATAATACACCTATCTGCAGCAGCAAGAACTTTACACAGATTAGAAACTCACTGGGACCAAAAGACATTCCCAAACTGCCAGACTGCTTAGGAATGCTGTCCAGCACTACTGTTACACCACACTGGTAGAAAAGTGGTCCAACAGTCATACCTGTATTTCATTTAGCAAGTATTGTTTCATTTGAAAGGTTTTGCAGTGAAGGAAGGGTGCTGCACTTTCCATGCTAGACACACTAGATGCACTTTCCATGCTAGAACTCACTAAATATCCAAGTATGTTGTAAGGCAGAACTGGAATTCAAAATTATTTTGAAACAACAGAGAAATGTTTAGAAAAACAAACCAGTATAAAAGGCAGGGGCAGTACTAGCTGCTTAAAGCTACACAAGTATGGGAAGTGGAACAAGGAGTTGGCTCATCTTCAGAGAAGCATCAGAGATTATCAGAGATCACAAGCAACTCTTTTAAACGGCTGGTAGAAAGGTAAACACTGTACTGAGACTACAGATGAAAGCCCACTCTCCAAGATACATAAAGTAATCCTTCCACTCTTCTCAATACTAATAAATCCTAAAAGGGTCTGGTTCCTACACAGATCTTTCAGAAATAAAAGACGGAACTGGATAGAGCAACATGACAGAGTAATCCACAGAAGTTCAAAGAAAACAAAAATAAGATTCCAGCTGTGTATAATGAGACCAGTTTGCCTCTGCCACACGGACGACAAGGAAGCAGGGCAGCCTCACAGATGAGTGGCACGCTGAGGTGGGCAGGACAGCTCAGCACTACACTTGAGCAAATTGACCAGGAGGCCTTTGCAGGGGAAAGGAAGGTTTGGCCCAGTCCCACTGGGAAAGCAAAATGGGTTTTTTTGTTTTATTTGTACTTTTAAAATATGGCAAATAAGCAGTAAAGTTATCTTGAAACTATACTCATAAAAAAGAAAATCTAATTTTGAAAGTTTCATTCTAATTCTTCTAGTAAAGGATAAAAAACCTACAACACTTTAAAGAGAAACACAAATAGTATTGAAAGTCCATGTGAAACACAAACCTACTTATCAACTCAGAAGGCATTTTATACTATCAAGAAAGATTCATTTAAGATCATAAAAGTAGTCACTTATTTCCTTTTATTAAAAAAAAAAAGAATATTTAAAGCGAATTTTTGTGCAAATATTTTTTTTTTTCAGATCTAGCAGTTCAGCAAGACAAGGAAAGTAAGTGACTCAGAACACATCTGTGTGACAAACTGAATACAGGTTATGCAGTAACTAAAAAATTATTTTAAAAAATTCTACCTCACCTCCCTTCTACACTCACAGAATATATTTATTTATGAGTAGGTACAATAGGAAGACACTCCCAAGTAGCATAACTGTTATGCTTGAAGTCATAACCTTTAGCAGTAGGAATACAGTTCACAGTATCAGCCACTTTAGTACTAGTGATTTATTTCAGATGCAGCGCATATTAAAAATAGCAGCCTAAAGGACAACTCCTGTGGTCTGGGTGCAACTTCCGTTTAATTACTACTTATTCTATGCTACACTAGCATCACATTTCAAACAATGGGAACCACAAAGAACTGGAGAAGCTAAAAGCAACACAGCAATGGCTAACAGTCTCAGAAGGCCTTCAGAAAAGTGGATTACAGTGAGAACCACACACCTTTGAGATTCAAAGTCCAACCAACAGCAAATGAAAGGTAATTCACAAAGAATGCTAACAAACAGTAGGTCATCACCACTGACGAAAAGCTTGGTTACCAAGTTTATTGACAGGAAATACTCTCAAACTCCTAGTCAATACAGTCTGAAGCACATTTACATGCTCCTTGCTCGCCTAACCTAGTCATGCCTCCCATGAAGCTAACCAGGTAGGTATGAAGCACTGGCAATAAAATTCAGGAGATATATGCTTGAAAGTCTGAAGAATGACACAATGGAGTAGGGAAAAGAAAAAAAAAAAAAAAGCCCAAACCCCCCAAACTACCTCATAAAAGAAATTACATGAACAACCTTTGTAAGATCTGACCTGTAAGTAGAGCAATCTTGAGAAGCAAGACTGCGAAAATTACCATTTTAATAATAATTTCATTTGTTTCTCTTTTTCATTAGATTGCTAGCCTTTTAATAGAATTGGTTATGGTCAAACACCAATTTGAAGAACAGAGAGCTTGCTGTGTCCTATGTTAACTACTGGGGAAGGTTTTTTTTGTATTCATTCCCTATTCAGTACACTAAATAGAAATAGGAATGAACACCTGTTAGAAAATGAACAGAGAGAACAAATTAAATTTTTAGCAGAAAGTAGCTCTGGCTAGTAATCACTACCCGATAACAGCAAAGAGCATTGCAAAGATATCACAGGAGTAGAAATGCACAAACATAAGAATATTTAGCTAGTAATAAAAATTGCAAACACTTCACCAGAAAACTTTCTCAAAAGTATGTTTCATAAAAATAACAGAATACCTTGAATAGGATGTCTTCTACTTTGTTTCCCTACATAGAAGAGATATAGAAAACAATATAAAAAAGTATTGGTGAGGTTTTTTTTACCCTTAGTGTAGATACCTTTTAAAGAGGTAACTAAAAGTATATATAAGCATAGCCTTTTAAAAATACAAAATGCATTACCAGAGTCTGAATCAGAGATGGAGTTAAAGGTAAAACAACTGCTGACCTCAGTAATGCAAAACCAAATCCTTAATCATCCAAATAAAGAGAGATTAAATATAGTGAAGTAAAATATGGATGACAAAGCTTGCTTCATGACATGGAATGTCATTACTCCATTAAGCCAAGGTGAAGAAATGAGGCAGTTAGCAATCACCTGTGAACCAATACCAAGATACTTCTCAACCAAAATATTAGCGTGTAGAGAACTTGAAAGAGGTCAGTTACTGGCACTGTAAGATCCATACTGAAACCCCTTAAACCGATTACATTAAACTTACTTGAAAGCCTGCACAGTTATATTGCTTAGCTTAAAATAAGATCTTTAATAATTCATGCAAGGTAAGGATCTGTGGTCAAATCAGCTTAGTTGTAAAATAATCCAGTTTCTCTGAAGAGAAATGAAAAATTGCATACTCTTTTAGAAGAAATGAAGAAATTTATTTTTTGTTAAATAAATTCAGTACCGTTATCAAAGCATTTTTTTTAAATAAGTTTCTCAGCTTTTCAGACTAAATAAAGAAGAAAGAAAAAAAAATGGTGCAAATAGAAATCATGTTGCCTGAACATATTCATCCATATTCACACAGATACAGACACACATAAAGCTATGCCTAGTAATTCCTTGTTTGCAAGTCCAATGCATTGCAAACATGTTTCGGGCATCAAAGTAGTAAATCCAACAGTCTTTCCTTAGCATTGCTCTAGTGCAAGCAGCCAGCCATCATTAAATTCATTCCAATCTCATTAATAAGTGAAGCTTGGAAATGCAGCATTTTGAAGCCATAAAGAGATGATTTATAATGAGAATTCACTCAGCAGGAAGGCTGAAGTACAGCAGTTCTATGAGCTATCATAACAGAAAGCTACTTAATGAGTGTAGGATTTCTTCATGAATTCAAAAGAGGCAAGGTTTGGAATAGGATGTGTTACATTATGCAGAACATTTCTGCTACAGTAAAATGACCAAAATAAAAATTCTCAAAGTTCCTCCTATCTTGAGTTTTTGGGTTGTTTTTAATAAGTACTTTCAAATCTACAACACAAAGTTGTACAGATTAGCAGATAGACACAAATCAGTATAAAAAAAAAGTTAGCAAAGTTTAATAAACTAAATTAGATTGCCTAAGGTCAGACACTCCACAGTGAAAACAAGAAAAAATTGTGCCCTGAAGCAACACACTGTTTGGCAAAGACAAAATAAAAGAGCAGAGATGTAACATTCCTCAGCAAACCCAGCAGGGGCCTGTGGCAGTGACCTGCCTCCTTGCAGCACTCCTTCAGGGGAGCACGAAGTGAATTGTGCTGATGACTCAAACTCAATTACATGCCAATCGGAACCTTCCCCTTAACCCACCTTCAGATCAAAGCAACATCCAGCCTTCAATAATGATTTAAAAATAAGTACATTTTCAGTAAACCATATACCATAATCTTCATGCTTGAGATGGGGACATAAGGGCTTTGCATGCTAGAAATTATTCATCTTTCCTTTCAGATTACATTATTGAGTTCACTAAGGAAGGACAGCAGTGAGAAGGTGGGGAGAAGACAGTGGAGCACAGTATGCCAGAATCCCTAAAATAAAAAATGTAGGCATAATTGGCTCAAATTGCTTTTAGTTTCTAACTCCTAAATATAGCTTGTGACCTCTTGACAAGATGAGAATTTAGATAGCAATGACGTTTTAGGAACTTTTTGTGTTTATTTTTTCTATTGTTTTCAGAGTCATCAGTTACTTGCGCAGAGTGACACTGTGTCAGTCCAATGGAGGAAACAGCGTAGGGGAGTGGAAAGCTGAAGAAAGCGGTGCAACTTCATTAAGCCATGACTGCTACCAAAGATGTCTATCAAGACATCTGACTTCCAAGAATATCACTATCACAGCTGCAATCTTGTCACACATCCCCACCAGGTCACAAAACTGAGACTTGTAACAGAAATACTTACATGAGAACAGTTACAACTATTATACCTCAAGAAGTAACATTTCATTTTTCTAAGTCTCGAAAAAAACTACATTCCACTAAACATAAGATACACAGTCTCCATTACAACAATTAGTCCTTAAGCTATCATGCACAAAGAAGCATTACATGGCCACAATACTCCCTCCCACCTGGCAGTCTTAAAAATATCTATTTTACACAAGCTGCTTGTTTTCAGGGTCAGTATACAAGTTACCTAGACGTCATGCAAGGAAAGGCCCAAGCTTCTGAGCCTTTCTGAAAGCTGCGTGACATATTTCCTTATCCTGTGCAAGTATGCATGTCTTCAGCTTCATGATAATCCTCAGACAGCAAGATGAACTTCACTGCTTGTGCTTGTCTGTGCTTCAAACCATCTGCCCAACCCACAGATCATCAGCTCATCATTCTTCTGTCAAAAGCACCTTAAGGCTCCCTGTGAAACTTTCTTCATCTATCTCTTATAGATGGTATAGTTATCCTCAAATCACTCCAAAAGTGGAGATTCTTCAAAGTTTTCTTACAAGTAGTATGACAAAATGAACCTGATAAGAGATCAAGACGATTCTTCTATCACCAGTTCTGACACAGATATGCTGAATTATATTAAGCAGATTGCTTAACCACCTTCTGTCTTCTTTCACTCTAATCCTTCCCTACTGCCTCTAAATTCAGATGTTCTATTTCTAAGAGTAGGAATTTGTAATTATGCTTTTTATGGTGTTCAAGAAGGTTCTACCCCCAGAGAAGTATCAATTATACAAATCATTAAGCATGACAGAGAATAGCAAACTCCTTTACTATGTGATCTGGAAATTTTCATCTAACATGCTTCTTCTGCACATATATCCAAACTAAGGAACAGTCTTCAGTGACTTTATTTTCATCTTTCTTCGCCCTTAGCTCCTTACACTGTTTGCTTCCACCAAGTACTACCCTGAAATGCAATGGTACTTTTTGAAAAGGTGGTGTCCACCATTTTGTCTAGTGTCTTGTAAAATCTAACACACACTTAAAAGTAATCTAGTTCAACACCTCTGCAATGAGCAGGGACATCTCCAACTAGATCAGGTTGCTCAGAGCAGCAAAAGAGAAGCTGTTAATCATTCACACACTTCTCAACATTGCCAATGAATAAACAAAACACATTTCTTGACCTTCCTTAGAGGAAAAAAACAATAATAACCTTTAAAGACTAGGAGTACTTACGTTTTTTGGATTTATCTAGCTGGCAATATTTATTTCAGTGATGAAAAATTTGACTGAAAAGGCTAACATTTTAAATTACATACCTCCAAGTTTCATTAAAATTCCTTCTTATCTGCACAAGAACATAAAAATCATTAACCAAAATACATTCAGGGGCAGAAATGACAATTGCTAATTTTTCCAGGAGCCCCTATGAAGGGACTTTGACATTTTTCCAGTTATTAAAAACTACATCTTCCACAATTCACACACCTACATAGAAACTAAACTGTAAAGACTACAGTAGTTGTATTTGTAGTTCTTTGAAACAAACCTTCAGTATTGCTGGGTTGTTTGTCTGAGGTGATTTCTGAGATTAGTGCTTTTAATATTAAAACAAAGAAATTATGAAAATTATAAAAACATCAAAATGGTGAAAACTCCAGCAACTTCATTTTCAATTACCTTCCAGCTTAAAAGCATCGACACTTCAAATGTTTGAGTGGAAATCCTTAAAGCATGAACCCCACAGAAACCATCACTTTGTCAAGGCTAGTCTCTAAGTTCCTTAGAAATCTTAATTTCACAAATAGAAGAATTAGGCAGTTGAACATTTTTTTAGAAAACAGTAATTTCCTTCCTTTTGCTCAGTGATTTTACAGAATCATGGAAACACCCTTCTTTTCAAGAGAAAACCAGAATTTCCACATTTCAGTCTCTACTCCTTATCCAGACCATATAGATACTCTCTTTCTAAGACTGCCATGAGTATGCATGATTTGAGTCCCTTGTTTTGGAGAAAGTCTGAGCTCTGAAATGTGACTCAAAAGGTATTTAATTTAGTCTCTATTTGAGCACATTCTCATCACTGTCCATATAGCAGTCCTAGCATGCTACAGAACAAGCGAGATGAAGCAGTAAAAAAATCTCGATGGCACAGAAGTAAATGCGGAAGGTATATGCAGACCTGGACAGGCTTTACAAGCACTCTGCACTTAAACTTGTTAATGTATGCCTAAAAGGAGGTAACAATGGTTCCTAGGGGCCTTGTTCAGCTGCAGGCAACAGATGAACAGAACCTGAAGACACAACTTTTGGGCTTGTGTAATGTGATAGTATAGTATCAACTGCGCTCTACCTCCTCCTTTGCATCCTAGCCAAGGTTTACATACTTTCCACATATTACAAGTATAAATAAAGAGGAGTTTTTAAACCAACAGTTAAATTATGAAGAACACCCTCTACTGCCTGCAACAGGCCTCCCTTGGAGAAGGAACAGTAACAGCTGGGGCTGACCTCACTTCTGTCAAATCCTGAGTCGGTCACTGAATTTTATCAGAGAAACAACTGGAAGGCTAGAAAACCCACTTCATTTTAATTTTTGTTATTTGCTTTCTGAAATTGCAGATTAAAAAGGTTTACATTCTTAAGCACTGGCCAAAACCATGAGGACTAAATATATTGGTTCGTTTCTTTTTTTTCTGTGAAAGCTGATATTCTCACAAGGACAGATGTTACAATTGTATAATTCGTTGCCCAGAGTTTACAGTATGTGTGCATGTTTTGCTAAAGGGCTGTGGCTTGTCAAAAGAGCAAAAAACTTACTGCTTGTCTTAACAGGCAACTATGCACTGGTTCGACTGGATGTTGAGGAGGAGGGAGCTCGCTCTCAGAGAGCACTAAATGAAAAAATGCTGCTGCAGTGCAGGGAAATCTGTGGGAAGCAAAGAGCCATGAGGATGGGAACAGAAGGCTTGAGAAAATTGGGGAACTAGGTCTCAAAGACAACTAGAAGACTCTTCTAGAGACCCAAAGGAGACCACAAAGACCTATGTAATAAACAAGGAAAAAATAAGAGGCTTTCCCTTGCAGGGATGAAAGTAGGCAAAGACAAAACCTGCTTTCAAACATAGCTATTTGAATATACATCACCCAGAAAATTTGCTGCCTCTTTTATGAGATTCTGCTCCACTTCAGTATTTCTATTAAAAAAAAAACAACAACAACAACAACAACAAAAAAAAAACCTTATGAAAGGTTTAAAGATTCTTGGTGCATTTGTGAGAGACTGAAAAAAAATTACTACTGACTCGAAACAACTCTGTTTGGGGGATGAGGGACCAGATCGGGTTCTGTAAAGGAGGAATGGTGCGCCGTTCCCACACTCCAGCTCTTTGAAGACCCTCTAGTGAAGCTGGTGGTCACCAGCACACCGGGAGCACTGCTCTCCACACCACTCCCTCCAGAGCCCCTAACCAAGCCCAGAATGGCTATTAGCCATTGGCACACCTGAAACCCTACACCATACCCTCTGGAGGCCCCTAAACTGGATCCCAAATGGCAGACCAGAAGCCCCACCTGACACAGGCGGATGGCCACAGAATCCAGAGCCAATAGAAACAACACCAGAAGGAATCCACATTGTCACAGCCTTATTATCCTTGGATTTGTGTTAGCTGGTTCTAAACTTGATCTAAGGCAGCAGTTATAAATGTCTTTCCTTCCTTCCCCCTCCTAATTTTCTTTTCTTGGTATTTGGGTAACTTGAACCTGGATGGGCTGGAATTTGCTATATCAATGCTTTGTGAAATGCTTTATGTTGACTGAATGTTTGCTTTAAACTTTTGCCAAGTGCTCTTATTTTCTAAAGTTTGCCAATAAAAGTGTGTTATCAGAGAATCACTGTAATGCTGAGTTGGAAGGGATCCATAAGGATCATTGAATCCAACTGCTGGTCCTGCACAGGACCATCCCCAAGAGTCACATCATATGCCCAAGCGTATTGTCCAAATGCTTCCTGAACTCTGTCACTTCCCTGGGGAGCCTGTTCCAGTGCCCAACCACCCTCTGGGGGACGAACCTTTTTCTAATACCAACCTAAACCTCCCCTGACACAACTTCAGACCATTCCCTGGGGTCCTGTCCCTGGTCATCACAGAGAAGAGATCAGTGCCTGCCCCTCCTCTTCCCCTCAAAAGGAAGTTGTAACTGCAATGAGGTCTCTCCTCAGTCTCCTCCAGGCTGAAGACACCAAGTGACCTCAGCCTCTCCTCATACAGCTTCCCCTCAAGGCCCTTCACCATCTTCATTGGTCACCTTTGGATACTCTCTAAGAGCTTAATGTCTTTCTTACATTGCAGTGCCCCAAACTGCACATAATATTCAAGCTGAGGCCACCCCAGTGCAGAGCAGAGCAGGACAATCCCCTCCCTTGACTGGCTGACAATGCTTTGCCTGATGCCCCCCAGGACAGGGTTGGCCCTCCTGGCTGCCAGGGCACTGCTGACTCACATTCAACTTGCCATTACCCAGGACCCCCAGGTCCCTTTCCATGGCACTGCTTTCCAGCATCTCATTCCCCAGTCTGTACGAACATCCAGGGTTGCCCCATCCCAGGTGCAAAATCTGGCACTTCCCCTTGCTGAAGTTCATATGGTTGGTCCTCCTCTGATTCATCAAGGTCTCTCTGCAGGATCCCCACCAGGGTAGTATCTAACCTTCTCTGAGGATGCAGGTAGTATTGCTAGAACATTTGCTAACTTCTTAGAAAGTAAATTTTATCTTTTATCCCACAATTGTAACTCACACAGAATTTGTATTTTAAAATGTTATTAACACTAAGCATGCTTCCTTTTATAGCTGTAGACTGGAAAAGGTTATTTTACAAATCACTAAGAAAGAAAAGGGTATCCTTTGCATGTTAAAACATGGACTTTCAAATTCTCAGAAGAAATAAAAATAAAAAAATATAATACGGTTTGCAAAAATTCCAGCACTTTTTATGTCATGTTTTTCTTTTTTTTTCTGTGACAAGACTCTTAGTGAATAGGAAAAGGCTTGTGAACTTGGAAGCATGCTTCAAAGAAAAATACATTCAGATGAAGACTTACAGATATGTAAGTATGGTTAGAAAAGGATACGAAGCAGTGAAAAGGTACTTTATTCTTGAAATTTCATTTAATAAAGACTGTGCTCCAGACAAGTCACTTTGATAGCTCAGCACAAGCATGTTTCAGTGCCATCTAGCTAACGCTCAAGGTAACTTGCATCACTGCACAAAGATTTATTTTTTCCTGCAAATATCCCTCCTTCAATTAAAAAAAAAAAAAAAGAAAAAAAGAAAAAAAGAAGAAAGAAAAAAGAAAAAACAGAGAAGTGTCATATTGTTTTTCTTCAGATCCATCAGAGTGCTGAAGCATAAAAAATTTGTGTTGCTCTTGAAATACTTGAGCTTTGATGTACTTACGTGAGGAATGTTAAAAATGTAACCCCAAATCCCTTTATGCTGTGACCAAGTTCTTGATCTGGACAGATCCACATAAGTGAGTACTTTAAATACTGCTCTTTCAAGTATAAACATATTAGGTGTCATTATGCAACCCCTCTGTTCAATTATTTGGAGCCATACGGATATGTTGAGACAAAGAAAGAAAAAAAAAGCAAAGAAAGAATAACATTTCAACTTGTTTCAATAAATGCAAAGAGTATTAATGCCTAGACAAATTTGTAAAAGCAAGTGAAGAACATATTTTGAAGAGTGGTATGCTTTAAATCCTCTGATACTTCATTTTGCCTCTGCCACAGTATGGGTTTCTAGATAAGAAAAGACATTTGCAGTCCTGAACACGTCACTGTGACAGTGTTAACACCAACCAAAAATGTGCAAGCTCTTGCTGAACTTTAATCAAAATTCTCCAGATTAAAATCACTTGACAGGCTAACCCTACTCCATCCAGCCCAAAATAAATGGGAGGAAAAATGATGTCTTTTGAAAAACTTTTATATCCTCTAAAATCCATAACTGAATCATAATGGTCCAGTTTTAAATCTTTCTAGCTGGAGAGTGTACCATTCAAACCTCTTTAGAACTGTCTGACTAGTCAAGATATACCTGCTAAGTCATGCCATTGAAAATCTCAGAGAAGAATAAAACAATGCTTGTTTTCGTCAGCAAAGTATCTGTGTTTTGGATTGCAGATTGTGAGAGCATGCAAAATGAATACACTTAACAAACAAACGAACATACAAAACTAAACAGAAAAACCCCCACAAAACAAAAACCACAGCAATTCCAAAAATCAGTCAAGCAAAAAACAAAGAACAAGACAAAATAAAAATCAAATAAACAAAATCAACCAAACAAAAATCCCAAGAAACTGCAAAATTGCAAAGGCACCAATCACAAGACTGGGGATCATTGTACAAAGATCAAATGTAGCTCCTAGATAATTCTGCAATAAAGTAACGCTTTACATTCTCCTGTTATGTAACACTTTACTATTTAATCCCCTTGTTCTTTTATTCTTATGTTCTTTTTTTGCCAAGATTTAAGAAATTCCCATCCACATACCTAGCAAAACTTTTTGCCAATAGTTTAACAGGTTTCTCAAAGGGCATTGCAAAACATTTCAGGAAGGACATCCTGAAGAATAAGAAATGTCACTGAACAAAACACGTGTTGGATTAAGATAGGAACAAGTACAAGAACTTGCCCCTGAGATCCATTTTTGTCCTCCAGTTGAGCAGAAGCAACACCTACAAGCTTGCTCCAGCAAACTCCTCTTTCCGTCTCCGCCCTCCCACATCAGTTCCCGGTCTTCCTTCCTTGTCCACCTTGACTCTCTGTTCAATACAGACCCCTCTTCCCTTGTCATCACCCTTCCCACCAGCTGCCTCAACACTAACTCCCTCTCTAGCAGCCAGCTGAGACAGCTCTTCTGGTTGCAGATCGGTAAGGAGAAAGGGAAGAGCAGGGCCGGACAGTAGTAGGCATGACAAGGCAGAAGGAGCTTTGCAAAGCACCCATGTGACAGTGAAAGAACACTGTCTAAAATGACCCTGAAGAAAAATGAGGTGGCAACTGGACTAAAGGTGAGGTGTCCAAAGTAGTAATGTTTTTGATAGACTATACTTGTGCAGACTGAAGAAAAATTCCATATACTGAAGGCAGAAAGAGAGCACTCATAGAAAGAAGTCGAAGGGACTCAGCTGGACAAGCTCCTAAAATAACTACTTAGGAACTCTCCCATCCTGATAGACATACAGACAATCTCCACAACACCTAATAAGACTGAATGTTTTTTCATTGATTTAAGGGGGTTTGGTGTTTTGGTTTTTTTACCACTGCAATGGTAAATTTATTTATCTGAATAAATCAACTGTTCTTCAGCTGACCATGACAATTTCCAACTGACAATAGCCACCAGCTCATGGAAATTGATCTCCTTTTGTGAATTAACTACCTTCATTCTTTCATTAACATTAACTGCTTAGGGATAAGCCTAAAGTTTCCAGCAGAGTCTAAAGAGGGCTAAAACAGCTTTGAGAAATCCAAGCTTGGCTTTTGGGGTGGATAAAGAAATGAAGACTGAAAGAAGGTACTTCAAGATATTTTTAGTTGGCTAATCGTCTTTATGTTATCTGAAGTCAAAAACTTCCCTTAAGCCTTCACTGGTCTGTGTGTCTGAGCTGTAAACAGACTGATAAATAAAAAGTATTACTGTATATATCAAACTTCTGTTTTCACAGTCATAATCACATGTCTTTTCAACAGTCTTGCCCATAAAAAAAACCATATATTAGAGGATGTGAGCCACTGAAAAAATCAAGAACAGTCTCAATCATTCACCCAAGATATAACCGATCTCAAACTCCCTCCACATTCCTTCACTGCATCTAGGAAGAAAAGAAGAAAAAAAAAAAAAAGAAAAAAAAAAGGAAAAATCCCCACAAAGAGCAAATTTGGTACAGTTAAAGTATGTCTGACATGCAAACATCGAAAGCTACTGAATGTCTACAACAGTTGTACTTTGTAAAGCAGCATCTCTCTTCTCCAAGACCAGTCAGCTGCCCCTCTGGGACAGTGCTGAGTGCACTTTTTTACTAGACAGAGATGTGCACATGGTACTTGCTCATGGAGCAATGTTCACAGACAACCCATACAGTGCTCTACCCTGGAAACAAAGTTAAAATAGGAATAGGAGCCTGGAAAGTGTCACATATCTGGGAATGTAAAGCCTTTTTAGAAATTAGCTCAGCTTTTCTTAGGTTCTCATGTCCATCCTGGATCCTACTCTGTACAGCCCTCGGGCAACTAGAAATAGCTTGTACAAAAAGTTGCTATGTTCCAAAAATTTATCATAACAGCCTACTATTGAAGAAACACTTTCATAAATAACTTAAACCAAAGGTAGGCATGTTTTCTTCTACACCATATAACAAGTACTTTGTACATGTTAAAAAAAAGGGTCTTGTGTAAGAATTAACAAATTTCAGAAATTATTTTAGAAGTGATCTTTTGACCTCACACAATTTTTCCACAATGACTGAAAACCATCAGTATGTGTTAATTCCACTGCCAATACTGGCATTCTTACAGACAACTTTTTCTCTGCTATGCAGACCTATGAGATTAGACAACTTGTCCAACAGATTAGAGTAATTGTATTAATTCCTAGATAAATATGTCTAGTGGGAATTCTGTCTGGTTTGGCCATCAGGGCTGAGCTGAAGCACTTCCATCAAGTTGTCAATCACCTCCTGATGAGCTTTCAGGATTCATGACTCTGCTGGGAAGTGCTGGGTGGTGCTTTATCAGGTGAAGCACTCGTAGAGAGAGCAGGAGGAGGGAGGGAAGCAGCAGGGGAGGCACTGGGCAAATTTGTGGAATTTGACCTTTCACTTTGGGCACCTCCTTGGATTTTTGCCTTGTCCCAGGTGGCCAACAGTCATGCTATTTTATAGAAATCTTTTCTCACGTGTGAAATGTTCCAGTGCAAGTTCCTAACAGATTGCACATCTGGCATAATATGCAAACATGGCCCATAGGAGGCCCCAAATTTGCCGACCAGCAAGGAAGCCTGTACAGGTGGGAAACAACCACCTCTTTAAGAGAAAACCTCTGTTGTGCTGAACTACCTTAGCTGCATTAGAGTGAACTGTTAAGAGAAATGTGGAGATAGAGCAGGTTTTCTTACTGCTATGGTAGTCAGTGCAGCAGATAAAGCGTGAAAGAAGAAACTTAGCACTGAATAGGGCAGGTATTCCCCCCCCCCATAAACTATGAGATCTATATGCAAAACACATTTCTCTAAAGACTAAGGTATTTCCAACCTTTACACTGCTTTCTTCGTGGCTACTGTAAATTATACAATTTGACAAAACTGATTACAGTCTGATAAGGTTAACATACATAAAAGAAGGGGAAGATCCACCACTTCGCTTAACTGGCATTCCTCTTGAAAGAATGAAGGCTTAATGCAGTCTGAAAGAGGGGTAGACAACAAAAGTTACTAATCTCTATGAATGGAGTTTAATTTAGGGTATAAAATTACAAATTGAAAAGTTGCAATTTTACCACTAGACAGAATTATCATATTCTGAAATTCTTCTGACACCAGGCTTTTTCTTGACACAAATTAATCTTCAGAATTTTAAGACTGATTATTCTGTATCTTTCCTATTAGGAAAATTTCTCAGCAAAGGAATCGCACAGACAAAAAAAGTCTTCTAAAATTGCTGCTCTCTTAGAAACTTTATAAAAGGACTCCATTCATACATGAAACCTGAAACCACAAACAGTGTGCGTCTTTCAAAGAAGAGGAATTTACACCACAATTACTATTTAAAGACAGTCCTATTCCTTTCTATTTCTCACCCTGAACTCTCTTGAGCCATTTAACTACTTCCCAAAATATATCAATAAACTTATAGCAAACCAGCCTATAGAAATGAACCTTTTCAGAGGATAGCTACTCATGGAAAGAATGGAAACAGTCTACCATTATTATTCCTAATCCACAGATAAAGAATCTAGACAGAATAATGAACTCATCTAGGGCAATAATAGGTCAATGGTAGAAACTGACAGAACCCAAGATAACTAAAAATCCTTCTCATCTTGCCCCAACAGTTTAATACATGTTGGTAAACACAGCACAAGGCAACTATTCCGGCAAGGAATACTAAGGGGGGAAGGCAAATATTGTCAGATTCCTCCAGAGAAAATTTACACTTTGAGGTACTGACTTTTGAAGTAAACATTTTATTCCTTTTTCTGATAAATTTCTGTGATAACCATCTACAAGAATAGTAATCACATTATATTGCCCTTTCCTAGTCACCTTTTCTAGAACAGACAAAACTTTCTAGAACTTTTGAAGGAACAAAGCAAAATAAAATATTATTATTTTAAAACATTAAAGCATTTAAACAGCTGCAGACCATTTTCAAGAAGCATTTCCACCAAGCACAACCAGTTATTTTATTTTTAAAGGAAAGAAAAATAAAAATATTCTTTGAAAGCTGTAAAGTAGCATTAGAAAACCTGTAAGTAAATTGAGAACTTTGATCAAGTAGCCACAGGGAATATTCTGTCTTAAACATTACAAAGGAGAAAAAAAAAGAAGGGAAAAAACAATTCCTAATTACCATCTTGGTAACATTTTTAAGCAGGCTGGCCAAGCCAAAGGAGTTGGTGACTCAGCGTCAAACAGAAGAACATGAAGTATCACTCCTTGATACATAAATGCTAGGAAACCCCGAGAACATTTTTAATAGCTACTGTAAGTATTTAAAACTTTGGCCACAAACTGAAGGATCTTCCAGCTAATTGATGAGTTTTCCCCTTCATGTGGTACCAAAATGAACATTTATGTACATAAATAGCATCCAACGTCCTCCTAAAACTGTACACAGAGTACCAGTTTGGAAATTCCATAGAAAACACAGAGAAAGCAAAATGACAGGAGAAACCAACATGACCTGGGTCACAGTGGGCACAGGTCTACACAGAGAGGACTAGTTTGGTGGCAGTCCTTTTTGAAGCATTCTATTTAAAAATGGGAAAAAAAATCAGAATGAAAACACACTTTCAGACAAATCTTGTTTTGTTATTTGTTTCTGTATATTTTGAATGAGGAAGGTTTGAATATCAGTGAGGACTGAAAAACAATTTTGTTTTGAATTCAGATGTTCCAATAGAATATCTTCCTACTTCTGCATTGGGGGAGTAGGAATACATATCAGTATTCCATAAAAGCTTATGGAGGAGTGAGAAAGAAATTTTTAAAAAGTATGTATTTTAAGCCACCTACACACAATTAGCTTGCAAGCATTAGCATTTATGAAGCCTTTCCACTGACTGCACGTATCATGACAAGAGATTTCATGCCTGATACAATAGTTTTTCAGAACGTGTTGCTGCTGCTTGGATTTTCCATATCTAACAAGGTGGTCCTGAATTATTTTTCTCTCGGGGCAACTTGAGGTCTATTCTGTATTACAATTACACTTTTAATGCAGCTTATAAATGTCCAACTTTGAAAACACTGGTCCTCTGTCAAATTGGCTTCTCCTTGACTGATGGACCCTAAAGCAAGTAAGTAGAAAGGTGGAAAGAAACACTAAGCATAGTAATACAATCTGTTTGTCTTTTAAATAAGCTTACACTAAAACTAGTTTCTGATACAACACCGGCCAGAAATTAACTTTCTAAAGATCTTTTATAAGATAAAACTTGCTAATTTTCTATCTGTAGTTTAGGAATACTAAACATGATTTCTGTAGTTTTATGTTCTGTGCAAAATTTTGACCTAGACAATTTTTACAGCTAGGCTATAAATTCTAAAAATAAGTTTGGAACTAACATCTGCTTGTTGAGGCCACTTTAGGAGGATACTGGGAGGAAAGTATCAACAATATTATTTTGCTGAATGCGTGGGGAGAAGCTAACACTGAGACGGTTAAAAACACCAAGGTTCAAGTATTATCAGGAAGAGTTCTGAAATTAAATTCCTTCTGGAGTACAAAATAGAACTTGAAGAATTTGAAAAGGAAGATACACAGCAGGAAACACAGTTGTGCTAATCACTTATAACTGTCAGACATGTGTTTTAATATATTTCTATTTCTCTGATTCATAATAAATTATCTTCTTCCAGTATTTGGCATCAGGTTTCTTTCTTTGAAGCCAGGTCCAAAATGTGTTGTTCCTTTGCCCCTCCACACAGGCAACTATGTTGCTGAATCAGTCCATTCCCCAGACTCCTGGAGCACACAACGCCAAGGTTGTGACAGAAATCCTGGTACACCCTGGAGCACTGGGCCAACAGGATGGTACTTGCCTGGTTCACGCCTGAAGCGTGCTACCAGCAGTCATCTGTGTAGTTACAGATTAGATGCTAAAACTGTCAGCTTAAGCCTTATCTTTTCCCACTGAGTTTTTCCTAAGCTCTCTCAGTGATGCAGATCTCAACAAGCTTTATTCTTGCTTACTAATTGAGAAGCACCCTGGGGTCTGAAGACTCCATTATAAATATACTGACTGATCGACTTTCATTAGTGATGTTACCTTCAGACTGACAAGTTTGGTTTTAAGCATTATACATAACATAGTTCATAAAACAGAAGGCAGAGGACTTCAGCTTTCTGTAAAAATGTATCTTAAGATTCACTAATTTTGTGGGATAATATTTTCCCTTTTAGGTTTGATGGGTGGATGAAGTGAGAACCTCCTGGTGCTTCACACATACTGTTAGGATGATTTACTTGACAGGGGAGAGACACAACAGCATAGCCTTGTAAGAGGTTGGTATTTTCCAGAGATACACAATAAAATGCTAAAATAGGCTAAAAGCTCTTCAGCTTATCCCATGAACTCAAAAAAATCTACTGTCACTCAGTTGTCTAGGCTCTCTAATCAGCTGCTGTTTAACATTTATCCAAATAATAGTTGGCAGTATAAAGTAAGATTGGTCAAACGCATTTTTAAATCCTTTGTAACAAAAATTTCTGCTAGGCATAGAGAAAGACATGCACACCTCTCAATCTCACTGACAAGTAACTTCACATGGTGGATAGAGACGCATGGGCAATTAGCAAGTCTTTCAGATTCAGTGGTTTTTTCCTACTTCATTTTCTTGCCGTAATTGTAAAGATTATACATTTAGATAAGACTTTGAACTTTTTATCTTTAGATTATCATTGATGGCATTAAAAAAAATAATAAAGAGCTGAGTCCTTGGGACAGTACAGAGCTAACATGAGAGCAATTGGTTTCTGTCTTTTCTAAAATAAAGCCTTTTATGGCAAATTTGAAATCTTGACGTGTATAAATTACATTTAGATTGTTCTTCTAAAGCAAAGGGCTATTTTGCAGAAACTAGCTAAATAAAAGTCTTGCTCAGCTCTTGGCCTGATCTGTGGGATGACAGAGTGTGGACTGACACATCTTGCCAATGAGCTTATACAGCTAACTACCTCTCCTTTCTGAAGATTTAGTTTTATAGGACATGACCCTAAGATATGAGACTGTGAATGAGGAACACATTCCACTTCCACAATTCATCTACCTTTTTCCTCCTGATTATAAGCTTTTCCATGCTAGCTCTGTTCACACCCCATAATAGGCTTCTGTCTTTAACTTGAAGGAATATTCTCACAACCTGGTATAAAAGAGGCTCATTCTTCACTAGAGAATATGCAAAAAGTCCCTTCAAGCATTATATTTTTATTATTCAATTATTTATAAATTAACAGTCAACTCTATCATCATAGTGCTAGTCTTGCAAATTTTGTTTTCTGGCTTCCCTTATAAAAAATAAAATAAAAGCATCTAGCCCCTGACTTTCTGCTGCTCTTTTCAAGTTTCTAACGTTTTTACCCATAATTATCTCGTGGAGAAAATTCTGCAAAAGAGTTTTGACTTTCAAATACTGAAAAGTTATATACCAAGGAATAAATTCATTCTTGCACTATGGAAGAATGACACAGCCCACAGAATCTATTTCAAGCCTTATCTTTAGGACGATATGGCAGGACACACTTTCACAATTAGCATCTTCAAATTACACCTCTTCTAACATCTGGTTTGTATTTTGCAACACCACCACACAAAATTTCTTTACACAGTTGTCCTTTTTTTTAAACAAATCCCTTGCATTAACTAGCACTTTTTAAAAACATATTTTCATCCACATTTCTAATCCATTTTTGGTAGCAGTACCTAATTGGTTACATATATCCTTATAAAATGCAGGACTGTAAACTGCCTTTAATTCAATCCCAAGGGCACTCTTCTGAAGTAACAGTTAATAGCATAAGTTAGCGATACTTTGAAATGTTAAGTGAAGATAGGAAGGGCAAAGCTGTATCCTAACTTCAGGTATGGTAATTATTTCTTTTACCTGAGCGAACATCTGTGATCATTAGTTTTAGATTATAATTTCTTAGAAGCAAATTACCCTAATCTCTTAAAGTCACTTTGAAATTACACACCATTAAGTTTAGGTCCCTGCTTCCAGTTCCAAATGCATACTTGAGCACAACAGAGCACCTATTAAGAAACACTTGGCAGGATAAAAATTGCAGCAGATGGGCAAGGTGCACAGAGGCACAAAGGTTGAGTCAAGTACACCAAACAAACAAACAAAAAAAAACCAAACAAACAAAAAAAATTTTTAAAAGGCACTTTTTCAGATCTGCTGTTCTAATAAAAGAACAACATACACAAAACACATATTTCTTAAGTCATCTGGAAATGTTTCAAATGACCTCAAAACACCAGCTCTGTTAGCTTGAGAACTGTCATTTGTCTCATCCCCTTTTAATTGTGGTATATTTGAGTCCTTTAATTTCAAAATCCTCCACAAATTTCCTCTGGGACTCTTATAAAGTATTTACAAAGATGTAGATTAGTACAGACCTAAATATAAGTCTCTAACATTCCAGTTATTTCTGACACAGTCATTATACCTCTGGTTTGCCTGTCACGTACCCAGGTTTTCATCTACGTGGTAACAGTCTTAACAATACTAACAGGAATTATTTTTAAAGTAAAATTGAGATGGAGAAGAAATATAGCAGAAGAACAAGATTCAAAATTCAGATAACAAAATTTTAAAACTACTGTAAAGAATTTGTGTAGTTCCAGTTGAATCATTTATATGTTAAAATTCAGAATACCTAGGTAAGATGATCCACCACCTCTTCAGAAGTTTACTACTAGCACAGTGTATGATCTACCTGCAAAATGAATGTGTATGAAAATATAACTGCACACACATTCCTCTCTGTACACTATGACTTCTACTGAGTGGGAAACTAAAACATTAAAGCCTGACTTATAAATTAAACTATGAACTCAAGATCCAATGACATTATGAATATGGATTTTTCTTATTACACTCCAGTCTCTTAATCATCTTGTTTTACTTTACAATCTTTACAAACAAAAAGAATACAGGATTAAGTTCATGTACGTTCTTTTCTTTCCAGCTGCTCAAACTGTGTTGTTATCCTTTTAAAGTAATTTTAGTGACAGTCATCATCCTGATTTTGCAGGGGTGTGGGATTTTGGGGGAGACGACAGGGTTTTGTTTTTGTCAGCCCCTCCTCATTGTCTCTAATGAAGTTCTTCCTTTTTCTCTACTGCCAACGGTCCCTGTCACTTCACTCTTTGGCAAACACTAAATCATTCTGGTTCTCACTGTCCCTGGATTTCTTCTGAAAGACATATCCATCCACGCTTTCTTTTATTTCCCTTTTACAAAGGTAATGTCTGTTATTAAAAGCACTTGTTAACTTTATGAGAAAATGATATTTGGGCACGAAATCATGTCTCGTGATCCTGATATTTCCAATCACTGACCCACAACTTTCATACTTAAGCAGCCTCGTGACAATATTCTATTTTTTCCTGCAACATATCAAACCTGGATTTTCCCAACAGGCAGTTCAAATAGCCTAAAGCAATATTAACTGTGATTTAGCAATAGGAATTTTGACTTTGCATCAAGCATTTCAATGTGATCTTCATCCAAATAATTTTTTGTGCATGCTTTGAAAAATATCACAGATTTTAACAGATGGGGATAAACCCCATGGGCATAGTACCATAATCCCACACTTAGATATCAGAGGAATCTTTTACTAGGACAATAATCCTTTACTGTCCATTGCTGCTTTAGATGGCAAGTCCTTGGCGTTCAGTGGGGCACCGAACAGTATGCTGAATATGGAAACTGATTAAGGAGACTTCAGTGGCAGCCTCAGCTTCATTAACGTTTCCTATCTGAAGTAGCTGTGGGTTAACATTTATGATTTATTTGTGTATTATGCACTATTGAATTTTTTACCATCCAAAGAACACAAGAAATGAAATATTTTTCTCTTTGCATGATAGAAGGAACACAGTAATTTTTCCCTTCTCTGCTTATCTCTAATAACTTGAAGAATAGCAGGAGAACTTTGCTTCAGATGGGACTTTCAAAACCATGTATTAACTTACCAGAAAAATAAAAGCCTTTTAACCAATGATTTAACAGTTTACATCTTGTTTAACCAGCCTCCCATTTGGGAGAGAGTATCTCCAGATAATCTCTCTTCAGGCCCAATCGTTTCTGACCTAAACCAAGAAAACATAGTCAAATAGCAGCTACCAACGCTAAATTTTTTAAGTAAATCTTGACTAAGAACTTGTATGAGCTTGCAGACCAGTTTGTTCACTGAAGAAAAAACGTTTAGCATTAGTTACATCAGAACTAGAGTACAAATTATTTTCACAGCCAGGAAGAACATCACTATTTCCCACATAAAAGTAGAGGTGCACCCATGCACATCACAAAGGCAGACTTTATTAGATCAACAAATATCTCAAGGGAATTAAAATTAAAAAAAAAAAAAACAACAAACAAACAAAAAAAAACCCAACAACA
The DNA here is from genome assembly GCA_035583185.1 of Anabacerthia variegaticeps. Taxonomy (NCBI): domain Eukaryota; kingdom Metazoa; phylum Chordata; class Aves; order Passeriformes; family Furnariidae; genus Anabacerthia; species Anabacerthia variegaticeps. The sequence continues at coordinate 40,514,081 of JAWWEW010000041.1, read as the reverse complement.
ACTTTTGAACATGACAACCTGCTTCAGGGTAAGATCTTCACAGGACAAAGTCCAGAAAAAGTCAACAGTCTCACATTAAAACCATGGTCTTCACTCTGAAGGACAGCACATAGAACAAGGATGTAACATTCAAGTGCAGAACTGCAGAAGCTGTGACAGTGTTAACTGGACCTTTACATTGAATTAGGCTTTCACGAAGAGTCTGTGATTCTGCAAGCAGCCTATGTAATTCACAATTGGCTGCACCAGCCAGCTAATGGCAGAATACGGCAGTTTACCAAAAAAACTGTGTAAAGAACACACAATAGACTTGAATTTCCACAGCCACTAACCTTATCAACAGGACCAAAAAAAAAAAAAAAAAAACAAAAAAAAAACAACCAAACAAAAAAAAAATTTACATTATTACTTTAATGAAAAGAAAATTCAGTTTCCTTAAAAAGCACTTCTAGGACTTTTAGTCAGAAAAATTTGGAGCCATTTTGTTGTGTATCTTCATGTTGACAGGCCTGGAGAGTCTGATGATGCTGAGCAGCATGGCTTTGGGACTCACAAAAAGATTAAGCCTGCAATGAGTTTTCAGACATGTACATTTGGACTTCTTTTAAATACCTTCTTTAAAAAAAAGTATTAGTATTTTAAATTATTTGTGTATCACAGGAATTGAACATTTAATCAAAATACTGCAACCATGCCCAGAGGATGAAATAGCAAAACAGAGCAGACAGACAGATGGATTTAAAAAGCATCCTCTGAGGCTTTGAAGCTGTCTGCTATAAGTAAAACAATGTATTAAAACATGATTTTATTACCCCAGTGAGGCAGTAGGTTGGTTGCTAATTACCGAGTGCCACAGAATGGAAGGTCACATAACAAATACGATTTTATAAAATTTCACTTTTCATTAATCTGCCAAAACTTATAAGAAAATGCACAAATACTACATACAATAAGGACAGGGAACAGGTGCTGTATCATCTGGCTGATAAGAACAACTATGCTGATGCTGATTAATATAGGAATATTTAACCTGTAGAGGTTCACAAATTTTCATATGCTCAACTTTTCATTTTTTTTTTCCCCCACCATTACTGATTTCTCCCTTTTTTCCTTATAATTTAGGCAGCTAATCCAAAGACTTGGATGTAAGCAGGCACTGAAATTCTTTCATTCTAATATCACAGGGGGAAACCACAAATCTTACTTAAGATTGGTATAGACCTGAAGCTAAAAACACTGAGCATTAAGGACTAAGTCAAAGAGCGCTGTCTTCATTAATAAACCTACTAACTGCTGCTTCAGAATAAGGTTATAATTTCAGAATTAACTCATTTCTAGCAGGAAACCAGGATATAACTGAAGGAGATATCTATGCCATGTAGCTTTTACATGGATATTTCACCTCCTTACTGGATGTAGATTTGCAGTTACAAATATGACTAAGGCAGATAGTAGTGAAGAGGCTGACACCTGTATCTTCGTTATTTCACCTGCTGATGGCAGACGTTATTATCAGATTATCAGAGCACAGAGGAGCCATCTGGGTGCTTCAGAGCCTTGGAGACCAACCTGAGAACACAAGGACATATCAACCTTTCTTGCTACTGCACAGTCACAGGTTGCTGACAACACACCCTATCACGAGCAGGGCAGTGCCAAGGTAGAAAGGGTTATTTGCAAGGATCTAGAGCTAATATAATAACTGTCCATCTATATCAAGGTCTATGTTGGAGTGGAAATAATTTTCTAGAGTAAAAATCAATAGATTTAAAAGAGGAATGGTTTTTAAAGTTGCACTGAGAACCTACATCTTCAAAATACATCAACACAGAGCTATTAAAATAATAATTAAAATATAAACATGTATTGATGGTGTTTGTCTTTTTTTTTTCCCCCCTTCCAAAAAATCTGGGTTACGTATAGTGCCTGAAGTGCAACTGCAGGTAAAATGTGGGATTCTAGATATCAAATAATCTGCCACAACTCTAGCCAGCTCACAGTTTTATTTGAAAGTATCCTAACATCGAGTAAGAAGCACAATTTTGAGGAAGTAAGGAATTTTTTTTCCCTCTTTTCAAACTTCATGATTAGAGATGAAATCATGAAAAGGTTTACTCTACAGATTTGCAAAACAGAGAGCAAATTAAAAATTTCCAAAGTTAATGTTTACCTCTCCATTATTAACACTTCTTTCTGACTTTGAAAGGCCCAAGATGATGACACTGTTAACTGACTACATGGTGTACCGATAAAAAGAGAGCTCATAAATACTTGGGTCAAACTATGAAATCAGGGCATATGTACCTGTCTGGTCAGCTTCCAACTTTATGCTGTAGTACCAGTCTAGCATCAGGTAGCCAAGGACCCCATCTACTCACCTTGCCTTTAAATCCATTTTTGCAGTCTGTACCCAGGTCCATTAAGTCTGCCAGCTTGGACACTTTCACATTGTACCATTATCACTAACTGCATACTATGGTACAGGTCTAACTTGACAGGAGAGTTTCTTACCACTAAGATCTTTCACAGAAGTTGACTGAAATAACTGATTGATGTTCTCTTCTAAGGAAAAATGTCACTACCAGAACAAAGATACATGGACAAAAGGTGGGGTGATTGTTTTTTTTTGTTTGTTTTGAGGCGATTTTTTTTGTTTGTTTTGTTTGGGATTTTTTTCTTGTCCAGCTTGGGGCAGGGACATTGGTTGTTATGGTATGGCACGTATGTATGTGAATCAGTAAGATAATAGAGAAGGGGCAAAGGAAGCAAGGTAAAAATATATACTATGCACATACCTTCTAGTTGAAAGGGGTTTAAAACTGGGATAAAGATACATAGCTTGATACCTTTTGATCTGGAAGAAATTATAGTTGGGATTTTCTTTGTAACTGAACAGAATTGCATAATCATGGAATCTGGTATTTTTCAATTCATATTCTCAACTAGAATTACCCACGAACTGTCAAGTTCTTGGTTAACAGCTCAGGTCAGAAGAGGTAAAAGTACAATGGTTTAAACAAACAAAGAAAAATCACTCTACAGAATTGCTAATGCTGACTTTCTTCAGATTTCAAATTACAAGAAGCCAAAAATGCTATATATGAAGTAGTCTAAAGAAGCAAGAGTTAAAGTTTAAAAATTGGCACTGTTTCTATTTTAAAACTCAGGAGAGCTATTTTGTGGTTGTGTTTTGCCACTTCTAATAGTGTGGTTTAAGGAGAAAAATCTCCAAGTAAGAGATAGAACTATAATAAACATGTATTTTAAAAATAAACCATAATCTCACAATCCCTACTAAATAAACACTGCTGTTGAGGCAAGCTTCATTGTACTCTACAGCAGCACAAGCTACCCAGGATGCTTTTAAAACATGCAGACTAAAACACGCAAAAAATTTAACCATAACCCCCAAAGTCCTGTTTTCTGGGAGAGAAAGAATTTACAGAGACTCAATACAATTCTACCCTCTCTTTTCCCTTGCTCCCTCATTGCCTTTATTAACTCAATATGTCCCCATACTAACTTTAAAGACTTTGTTGCTATGGGAATTTAATTCCATATTTTATTGTCAAGGAGAAAAACAAGATTTTGGTGATTAAATGTCACAAAAGCTCTGACTTTGGTACAACCTAATCAAATCTACAGGCTTAAAAACAATCTGTGTATATGTCTGAAAGTCTTACCATTCTGATCATAAAAAGGTACATATGCTCTACCTGGCATTTAAGAGCCAACTCCAAAAACTGTCTCCTCCTTCCCTCAAAAGCTTATGGATAATTTTAACCTAATTTCTGCCTGTGCATTTTTAACTAGCTTCCTAGAAATGTAGGAATAAAAAATATTTCTGTTTTCCCCTTCACCCAATGTGGATTATCTGTAGCATCAAGAGAGTCTTTTCTAAGTGACATTCAAGGTTAGTGAGGGTAGAAATTCACCTTCTAATAAGCGACCCATAAACACAGCTACAGAATTGCAAGCCTGGGTTCCTTCCCTTCCCATACCTAATCTACATTGCAGATGGAAAAAGAAATGCAGGCGTATGTACAAAACATGGTCCAGTTCCTCCAGTAAATATGCTAAAAAATGTTTGCTGCCTTCTATCTTCTGTTTCCACTGTAAATCTCATACACTTGTACTTTCTCCCTTTTTAATATTGTAAGTGTCTACAAAGGTCAATGTTTAGAATCACTCAGAGAAAGGGAGCACATAATCATTAAATCATTATAACTTAAATAAAAATGAGCATAAGCCAGGAAATTCAAAATTAAACCCAAAAACAAGAGAAAAGTCTCCCTTGTGGCTTAGGGTTTGTGTATGTTCCCACTTCTTCAAAACACGTTGTCTCTGGTCTGAAATCAGAGCTCACGCTCGTGTACCAGGAACATCTCTTTCTTGCACAGGACTCTAGGAAGACAACTGAGAATGCAGTTCTATCAAATAGACTCAGGCAAGGCTGTCAGAGCACTACAGTTCTGAAACTTACATGACTATAGTCAAAATGCTCAAAAATCAGGAGCCTGATATCCACATGCTCTCAGCATTGTTATCTTTCCCAAAGGTGTTGTAACACACTGCTAAGAGTCAGAACTCAGAGCATCCAGAAGCCGCACCTGCTCCCTAACCTATTTGATTCTGAGTGGGAGGGACAGGCTTACAGGTTTTCCCCTCTTCTGACACTACTATGGCATGCCCTGACTGATGTGAGCAGAAAGTTTAGCTTACTAAGCTTGATTAACCAAGTGCCATGTGTTCATTAGGAAAAGCTCACCAGGAGCTACAAGCATTCAACAATTCATCAGGACCTTTAGGAGTCTAAACATGAAATTAGGAGGCTAGTTTAAAGTACTCATGACTGAACATACAGACACAGGTATAAATTTTGTGTGGCATTTAACAAACAAAACCCATACTTGATGAATACAACCATGAATGCATGCATTTTAACCAAGGCACTAAAGCAGGTTTAAGCAGAAAGGCCTAACTCGTGAAGCAAATTGGCACAAAACAAATTACACCAGGAAACATTCAACACATAAAAACATGACCAAACTTTAGCACTGTATGCTCTTTTTACCATTTTGTGTACAGTACCCAGACAAGTGACTCATGGGAGAAGCAGAGCTGGAGCGAAAGGAACACGGCTTTCTAGCTAATGGACAAATGGAAAACTGAAAATTGGGCAAAGTTGCATATATTTCTTATCCATCAAAGTTCACAGGTACCCAAGTCCCCTTATCTCAGCATAAAATACATTAAAGTATTAAACATATAAAACATTGACCAACCCTAATAAAAAGCATGAAATTCAATTGGTTTTTAATACCAGTATTTTAAACAGAAAAATTGCCAGCTTCTGGAAACAGTTTTACAAGGCTTCTTTAATTAGGGAGTTAAAATAATCGCTAAGATGAAGAAAAATCTACACCTGTAAATGCCTAATATTCTGAAACACAGTTGTTAGACATTATGATAAGCTCAGTGCTTTCAACTGATTCCTTAAATATTCTGAAAAACATTAAAAACTACAAGAGTAACGTTTTCAGGTTGATACTATTTGAAAAGGTTTTATAGACTGGAAAGCAGTGAGCCCACCAAGACCCTGTAATTAAACTGCACCATGAAAATGTCATGCTGTTCCTGCTGTCAGCAATTGGTATATAACCTCAGAATGAAACCTAAGCGGTAACAAAACCTGCACAAAGCCTGAGAAAACTTTCTCACCTTGTGCCTCTGAGAGAGATGAGCCCTTTTAAACCAGGGAGAATGGGCTAGTTTGTTAATTTTCTTCATGGTAGCTAGAATGGGGTATGTTTAGGATTTACTCGGATTTTTTCTTGGAAACAGCGCTGATAACACAGGGATGTTTTTGGTATGCTGAGCAGTGCTCACACAGTATCAAGGCCTTTTCTATTCCTCACACCACCCCACCAGAGTGGAGGCTGTGGGTGCACAAGGACACCTGACCATAGGGACGTTCCAGACTGTACAGCATAGAAAACTGAGGGAAGGAGGAAAGGGCAGATATTCAGAGTGGTGGCGTTTGTCCTCCCAAGTAACTAATACATGACAGAGCCCTGCTCTCCTGGAGATGGCTGAACACCTGCCTGCTCATGGAGAGCAGTGAATTTATTCCTCGCTTCATTTGAGCACGCAGCTTTTGCTTTACCTATTAAACGGCCTTTATGCCAATCCACTAGTTTTCTAAATTTTCCCCTTCCCCATCCTAATGGGGGGAGTGTGCAAATGGCTGTGTGGGGTTGGGTTTAAACCACAGCAGGGAAGAATGGAAGAACAGAGTGTGCTTGGCATGCTACAATACAGTGTAAATCTTATGCATTACTGAATACAGTGACAACCCTTCTCTGGCAAACTAAACTCTCTGTTAAATAGAAGGTTCTTCACAGTTCCTGTAAATCGGAAAAGCTTTCTCTCCATTTTTTTGGGTTTTATTTAATTTACTTACTCATTTATTAAAGACTTTGCCTCTTTCATCTTTCCAGAGAGGCACTCTCAAATATAGACCTCAAGCAGGTAGATAAAAGTAATGAGGATTTTAGTGGCAATTCCAATAAAGACATTACAGATTTAATATTAAAATATAATCCATCTTATTCCAGTGTCACTGAATTCAGCAAGACAACTTATGATTCTTCATTTTTAAAGGGATACAACATTGGTACATTTGCCTTAGGATGTTGTATTTCTGTCATATGTGATCTGTTTAAATCCCCTCATGAAATTATTTACAGGAAATAACAGCTATTTATACATATTGATGTCCAATTCAGTACCACTCCACTGATATCACATGGACCTGCAGGAGATCAATATCTCTGAGAAGATAGTGGAGGCTAATCTCGCTTTTCTTATTTCAGGATCAAACAGAAAAGCAGCAAGGAGCTGTGGGAACTACAGGAAACAGCAGTATTAGCTATTTGAAATTGTCAAGAGAGAGGTAAATTGCAAAAAGCTTCTTTTGTGTACGAAATATCTGCTGGAGCAGGGGGAGTGGTGGTCAAGACCACACAGGCCCCATGCTGTTGCCATCCAGCAGAGTGAAGAGAAAAGCATCAGGCTGGCTCATCCGCAAAGATGAGCAATGTATGTGCAGGCACATTCATCTCAGCATTTCCACAGTTCTGCACAGCCTTAAAGCTGCCAGGAAAATTAACCCTCAGCTGACCACTGCAGGCAGAGTTGCCAGGGAAAGCATGGGGCCCCAGCTGCCAATGGAGCCCTCAATCTTTTCCTCAGCTCTTGAAATGCTAAAGGTTACCCAGCACACAAATGCAATATTTAACAGCTTAGCACACTTGAATATGCAGCTCTTGTTAGACAAAATGAACCTGTGAGAAGACAGGTCACGTTTTGAAGCTGTAAATTATTTATGGTTTTTAACTGAAATAAAAGCAGTTTTAAGGAAAAGTATATTTACTCAATATCTGACTCCAAAAATTAAGTCTGTCCTGCAAGAGAGCAGATGCTATCCTAACAGTCTAGACACTGTAAACACTATATTTCAAAGACACGGGGCACCCAAAAGAGAAATAACTTCCAAAGTAATATGATCAGATCTGTCAAAATATTAAGACCTGTGGGTAAGTTCAAGTGTAACATCCTTAGATGGCAGAAAATAAGCAGAAAATAGGTTTTAAATAATGATGAAACACTGCTGCAAAACAGCATAACTTGTAGGTGGAGAAAAGGTGGAATATAAGCAAGACCAGCTACTGCATTTTCTAAGGCTTCAGAGCTCCTCAGAAGAGAAGCATAAACCAGTAAATTTTAATCAAGAGCAGTATTTTATTTTGACATTGCTATCCAAAGCACAATAGTTTTAAAAGTAGCATCAAAGACTAAAGAATGCAGAAAGTGGTTTACTTGAAGTTTAGAGTGTTCTCAAAAATCAGTAGCTTTATCTAATACCCAGCAGCAATCATACATATCACCCACTACTAAGACTGCTACAAGGCCATAAAAGAAAGCAAGGTTTTATAAAACTTGGTTTGGTGGTTGACCATGTCATCCATGGAGGCCCCAGGTTTACATCATTACCTTAAATAAAATATAAGCCTCCAATAAAATTGCTTTTTACAAAACCAATACTGTTATAATAGCACAGAAGCTTAGATAATGCATCCTGCAATCCAATTTGTGGTTCGTGTTAAGCTATAGATACCAATAACTAATTCCACATGTGAGACAGACCTCCCTGAGGGAGATTTTAATCAAATAAGTGATGGGAAGAGAGACATTTCCTTATTTTAGTATAACAAGCCTCCTGTACTAACAATATGTTGATCTGGTAAAATGTTACTGTATTGTAGCAATGGAAATTAGTAGAACATACATCTGGTTGAATTATTTCCGTAAGGCAGTTTGTACACATAAACCACAGAGCAGTAAATACTTTATCATTACCATTTATTAAAAATGCACTTTAAATGCATTTGCCCCATCTTTTTAACTGCTAGTTATCCAGTTCCAGCCCCACTTAAAAACAAACAAAACCACCCCAAAAAACTCCCCAGCAAACAAAAGAAAATCTAAAAAAATCTCCACTAGATGAAAAAAGAGCTGCACAGTAGGACTTGTATTAGCTTTGTACTATTAATTGGACAGAAGACTACTGATTAATGCTTTTGTGCTCAAGCTGAATATTGCAAGTACAAAAACAATTAGGTCTCTGAATTTGCATATTTTCTTTAACTGCAAATTTGATCCCAGTTTTCTCCCATGTTCAAGTTCCCCCCTCACACTCCTTCACCTTTGGTGGTTTAACTTGCACAAATCTAGCTGCTGACAGGTACAATCATCTGATACCTATCATACCCGACAACTCAATCAATCTGTGTGCCTGCTACGCAACTTACACTGCAAATGACTCAAGGTCTAAAGTGTCAAAAAAAAATCAAACAAAACCTAACTTTCTTTCAGAAGGAATGCTTTGCTCCAGTAGGACACCACTTTTTTAATTGGTCTCATTTCAGACAACTAATTTATGACCACAATAATAAATACAATTCCAACAAAATCTTCTGACTTAAAGACAGCAAATACATTCTTGTCAGCCAGTCAGAATAAAAGAGCTAACCAAATGAAATGGAATCCAGACTGACAACTTTTCCAGCCAAAGTGAGAGCATCACAGGCAGATGAGAATACAAGACTTGGCAAAAGGAAAAAAATCAGCATCCAAGTTCTACTGAATAACCAATACACAGATGACAGAAAAAAAGAGCTGGACAGTTAAATAAGCAGCTATGATATACATTTTTAAGGTGCTTTAAGAATACCTTCTAAAAGAGGGGCAACATTCATCTACTCTGCTGGTGGTCCTGCTCAGCAGCTGCCTTGTTCAGAAACCCTGCCAGTGTACTCAAATTGCACAGGGATGTTGTCATGTACTTGATGCGACAAATCAGGACTCACATGATATTTGGTGTTGTGTAGTAGCCATGACTTCATGTTCATTGGATACTTGGCCCAAAGATAAGAACACAATCAAAAACAACAGGCTTGTCACCCCAATACCCTTTCCAACCATCAGCTGGAGCCTTTTTGAAGTGGCTTTTACCAGTTAATACTGCACTGACCATCCTGAGGACAGTCAGTAGTTTTACCATTCTGTAAACATAAATAATCACATCTCAGTTTCCCCAGAGGTATATTCTGAAAAAGCTTATAGAAGCCAAAAGTCATAGTCTGGCAGCATGCCAGCCCAGGTCCTTAACCACCCACTCCTCCCAGATCCCTCTCTCTCTCAACATTCTTTCCTGTTTTCTGTCCCTGCACCTCCCCTCACAGTGTTTGCCACTGACCTATTTGCAGGGCAATGATGAGTACTGAATATAACTGAATTGATTCAGGTTTAAAATAATTCCTAAAGATATATCTGGGATATTTTGGGCAAGGCAGGGGACTGGTGCTTAAAGATTACTTTTTCACCTCTATTTTCTCTTGGTTCAGTTGGCAGCACAGTCTAGGAAATAGATACACCAGCTCAGCTGGACAGAGTTGAGCTTGAAAGTGCAAAAAAAGCTTGAAAGCCTGAGACTGAAAGGGGTAACACCTTTCTACTATTCCATTACAAAGCATTCAGTTTCCCACCATTACTGCTTACTTAGGTAGTACATTTTTGAGCTAACCAACTTTAAAATTATTTTCCTCTCTTCCTTGGCTCCATTTTACCTTTTCCCTTCCAGTGCACTACAAAAGACCATAACTTTTTCCTCGACGGATCTTTTTGATGTCTTTTTTTTCCCTTTCTCCTGAAGTTGACCTCTCCCAGTATTAAACAGGGAAAACACAAAGCACAAATTCCAGAACAGGCATACGAACACAACTCTTCCTAATTGCCCAGGCATTCTAATACAGAGCTCTCTGAGGAGAAATTAATCTTAGCTACATACTTGAGTTTTTGATTACTTTAAATACAAAATGAAAGAACAAAATTCAAAAAACCCCCTTGTCTTTGTCAACATATATAAAGAAAGAACCAAACTAAACCAAAAGCTTTTAGTAAAAAAACATAGTTCTGTTCTTACTAATGATTTCAAAAGAAACAGGTTATCACTTTAAATTGTCCATCTTACAGCGCAATTGTCCTCAATTTATTTGAAAATAAATGTAAATGTAATTTCAAATCAAAAGGACAGCATCTAACCTGCTTTCATAGTCAGAATTTATCATATATTGGTCAGACATGCTACAATCAAAATGCAAATTTCTCAGCTCCCAGTGCATTGATCATTCTCAAATTATCCAGATTATCAACTAAATAGCATCCTCTGAAAGCATTTTCCAGTCTTCAGATGGAGCAGGCCAGAGACTCACTAACCTGAACATTCACTAAACAGTATTTTATGTGAAAAGGTAAAAGTCAAAGGCCAAAGAAAATATAAATACAGTAAGAAAGTGCTTCAGAAAAAAATGACTGATAAAGAGGCAATATACTAATTATTTTCAGTATCTTTTTTTAGGTAAATTGTAATGGTTTTGTTGCCCTAAAGCATTTTTATCATACAACGTGAAGTCCTCCAGAAAATTAATACATTTGCTTCAATTTGCTTTTAAGGTGCTACCTTTGTTCCTCTTTGCTACACCTGTCTTTATTTTTTAATTTAAAATTATTAACTTTATAAAAGGCTTTTCTTTCACTCCTTTATTGCCCAGGGAACGCTTGGGAACAGCTAACTGTGATGCTAAAGGTAGAGGCCATGCAAAGCTGGCATACAAAACACTATGCAGACAAGTACTGAAAAAGGAATGCTTCTCGTAAAGGCTAGGTCAATGAAGATATTCCTCACATGCCAAGCCTGACAAGACATTATATTCTTATAAAAATCTACATAATCTGTGAATGATTTTTGTAAAACTTAGATAATAAAGAAGCCTTCCTGGAGGTGCACTTTATAACTAAAGCTCCCAGGTGAGCTCCTCAGTAATGAAACGAACAGAGGCAGTACATGAACCAAGAGACCAAAACTCGGCCAGAAGCACTCAGCCTGAACAGATATGCAAGGAACAGGTAGCCTAGTAATTCAGTGAATTAGGAAATAGATTTCTGGTAGATCAAGAAAAATATTCATATTTTTGTTCACTGTAGTCTCTCCCCATAAAATTGCCTCCAGCTAAAATCCAATCTCCACAGAGGTTTGTAATCTATAAAGCACAGAATTGTTATTTCCATCATTACAGACACCTCTGATGCTGGGTGAAAAAAATCCCCTCACAAGCCAGGTGTCAAATTCAGAGCTCCACACTTAGGAAGAGAGGCCTTGTGTTCAAAAAGCTGGGATGTAGAAGCTTGGATTTCAGCTGTATCGCTTAGGTTACTTCTGGGCCAATTTTACCCTGACCGTGAGGCAGAAAAGGAGGAGAAACGGGAACAAATGCTTTTACCAATGAAAAGTTACACAGAAGTATCTGCAAAGGTTTTGGTTTTGAGCAATAAGTGTTCAGTAACAAAAAACTTTCTAGGTGTTCAGAGTTTTCTGAATGCTTAGACCACTGTTTAATTCTATATAATAAGCTAACACTTGAGTTATTAACTAAACTCCTTGAAGCACGTGAAAAAAAATCTCATCCTGGGCCTTTCAGTCTTTCAAGCTGTTACGTATGCACTTTAAGGGAAAAAAAAAAAAAAAACAAACTTAATCAGTTTACTGGTTGTTTCTGCTCAATATCAGGTGTACTATGTACCATACAGTATTTGCTTACTGACATTCAACAGAGGTCTTACATACTCCAATACACATGACTTTAACCAAAGAAAAAAAACAGTGTGTATATAAATGTATAGGAAATGATTCTTTCCTTTTCAATTCTGTCAGAAAAGAGCATGGTAACTAAGTCAGCACATCACAGCAGTTTAAGAAGAAACTACCAGCAAGTAGAGGTGTTTGGGTTTTGTTTTTTTTTTAACTCTACTATTTTCCTTTTGTACTACAGCTATCTAGTCTATATGAACAGAAATCATCACTCTTGTACCAAAATCTACAATTTCTTTCCAATTCACTCGGACGAGAAATCAAAATTTGAAAATCAAGGTGTTTGAGATAGATTGCAAAACCATAATTTATTTTATTGCTTTTCAAGTTTATGTCTCACTGACAACACATGTCCATATGAAACATGTTCCTTTTGTTAAGTCAGTACTTTTCTGAAAGAAAGCCATTTCACTGAAAAGAAAATTACATATACTCAGCTTACTCATTCATACAGCAATTGATGTAATGGAGTCTTGATTTCAGGTGGGGTTTCTGAAATACACGCAGTGTTGGGAGAGGGAAGCTACGGGGTTTTGGTGAGCTTGTTTGTTTGCTTATTTTACTTGTTTGTTCTTGGACAAGAAATTAAAAAATAAGAAATAGTTACTTTGTTAAGGCACTATTACATTTAAGCCATAGCTCCTACTAGGGGAAGAAAAGATACATACCAAAGGAAGGCACTCAGGTGCTATGCATCTCTGTTAAACTAGAACAATAAGAGCTCTATCTTTGCCTCAGGGAGTCTGTAGATGATATCAGCTATCACACTTGCATGCTTGACCAAACTAAGCTGAGTTTGCAAGATACAAGAGGATAAGAGCACGAATGAATTCTTTGCAAAAGGCAGTCAGATATCCAGTGCTCAACTCAGATATCCAGTGCTTGTCAGTAAACAGAATGAGGGGACTGCTGGAAGTAAGGAAAGTAATGGGAAAAAAAAACACCTCCGGAGCCAAATAATAGCAATGGCTAATAATATATTGTTTAAACAAAATCTAAAAAACCCATACTAAAGCTGTTTAAGTGTTCTTTCGAAATTAGACACCTGTGTTCATTTCTGGGAGTTGACTAAACTACTAAGAATTATTGTGTACTTGAAAACTCATTTAACAGCTGTTTAACAGTGACTGATGCCTCACAAATAGCTTACAGCAAAGACAACTCACCTTGTATAAAGCAGAAATGATCTGATGCATTTTCAGTCGATGAAATACAAAGACATCATACACAGCTGAAATGGCCAGAACAGTCACTCCTTGCTCCTTCCACAGCATGCTGCATCCTGCACACAGCCCTGCTCCCAAGATCCAGCCCCAAGTACTTGGTGAGGAACCTCTGGTAGAGCAGTGCTTCACATAACACATCAGGGAAAGCAGAAAGAAGAGGCAGGCTCCAATGTCTGCCCTTCCTACAATTCCCGCTACGGCTTCTGTGTGAATGGGATGAGATGCAAACAGCAGGCCTGCTATCAAGGTCCAGTACCCATCTCCAAACAGAATCCTGGAGAAGTTTGTGAAAAGGCCTGTGACTGCAGCATGTAATAGGACATTTACAAGGTGGTAGCCCCACGGGTCCATTCCCCCAACAGCATGGTTAATGCGGAAGGAAAGTGTGCAGAGCGGTCTATAGGACTTGTGGCTCCCACTGTGAGTAAGCAGTGTCCCCCAGAAGTCATTGTAGAAGATATGGATCCACGGCGTCTCGGGCAGAAGGTCCTGGTTTGTCTTGATAGCTCGACTGCAAAAGACAAATAGAAGTTTCATTTTAACAGAAGGAAAAGGGCACAAAAGAAAGGCTGAGAAAATGCAATCACCCTGCCACCACAACAAAGAACGTCATTGCTTTGGTGCTGCTTTAATTCAAGTTTGAATTTTTACAGGAGGTGTTAAAAACTACATATCTACTGACTTCCTGCTAGAGCAAAATTTCCATATAAATTGGCTTTTAAAACATTACAAACAGATGCTATGCTGTTTCCATTAAATTAAAACACCCTTCAGTGACATTCTTCTAAGTCTAACCTAGGAGTAATCAGCTAAGATTTGATGAGTTATAATTAAAATGTAAAAGAAACATGAAAAACTCGCAAACATCATTGGTGAGACAATGGATCCTCCAGTAATTCAGAACTAAAAGCCCAACTGGCCTTTTATACTGAAATTTTAATTTAGATTTTAGAATGAATCTCTCTGATACAGATGAACTATAAATACAGAAATCGGTAGGAGCATGCAGTTCTCTGCTTCTGTACAGGGCACTCTCAAAACTGTCTCGTACATATTTTGACTGACAACATTTTCTGATAACACCTTGCTGGAGACAGACAACAGAGTATTTCACAGATGAAAATATATATTCTCTTTAAATTTCCTGTATTTACAATAGAAGGGAAATTTTTTTTCATTGTATTAGCTTATGAATTCAAGTCTGTCAGCTTGATCAGGAAAAAAAAAAAAAAAAACCACTGCAGTTTTCATTGTTTATGCTTTCAACAACCCTGGCAAGGACTAGTGCCAGCCATCAGCAATCTCCATGTCTAATCATTACTGTAAAAGTCTGTCTAGTATAGCGTTTGTACAAATCCAAAGATTTGCATTTAAAATTTATGCAGTGGGAGAAGGTGCGAGACCTGCTTAGTGCAAAAAGATGAGAAGAATTTAATTAGTTACTTATATTTAAGCAATTATTTAAAGATGCATTGTTGCTACTACTGAGCTTAACTCTTTTAGCATTTATTTTATAGGGCAATTAAGAATCCTGCCAGCTCAAGACTCTTCTATTCAAAATACTAAACAAGAGAGATGATTTATATCTAACTCTTTACTCATACCCTCTATCTGCCCTTCCAACAAATATCCTCTTATAATTAATAATTTTTCAATTTAGAGGAGGGAGGGGGAGAAAAAGTGTGAAATGCAAGCCCACATTTAAAATGCATTACTCTAACTGATACTCCAAGACTCCCCTCAAATCCTCCATTTCCTTGGAACCTGTATCTAAACCTTTTTTTTTTTTCCTTTTAATTGTATTAATTTCAGAAACGTCGTTGTTGTTCTGGAAAGAAAAATGCTCAAACACTGATACACTATGCCACAGAATCTCCACGCACATACTCCAAATACCACGCAGCTCAGCATTGCCATTGTCCGGAGCATAGTGCTGCAATGCTTTCAGACACGCTTCCTCTCAGCATGTCCTTTTGTCTCTGAGCATATAGAGGTTATGGAGAGGTCAGCTTAAATCCTTTAGAGATCTGATGACGCTTTCTAGAATATTTGAAAATTTTCATTTTGACTTCTGCTTATGCAGTGGATCAGGTTGCCTGTATTTGTTTTCCCAACCCCACACACATTTTTCTCGTTTTAGTCCAGTCACAAAAGAACACTAGAAGAAAACAAGATCTTTGTTTTCACATTATTTATCTTGTCCTTCCGTGTAGTCCTGTCCTGAAACCTAATTCCTCTGTTTGTGATTTCAGTTTGTAGTATCACTCTCAAAACCACTATCAGAAAACTAGGAATTCAGCAAGAATAATGCAGATGTTAGGTAAGAAAGAGTACATTCTCTGAGAAAAATATAATATATTTAGACTCCAGGCTCCCAAAGGCTAAGAATGGCTATCAGGATTTAGAGCTGAAACCTTGAACTGCAAAGGTGGTTCTTTTTTGTTTTTGGTTTTTTTTTTTTGATTGGGGAAATAATAAGAAAATAAGTGGCAACAATATTGCCAGCACAACCAGCCTCCCTCGAAGCAGCACATTGTGCTACAAAGAGCCTAGACAGTGCACAGGCTGTTCCCATGAAATGGTAGCTTTTATTGTATCTTCTGCAAATGTGGACACTTTCAAATCCTGAACCCACATAACCACTTAG
Source organism: Anabacerthia variegaticeps (assembly GCA_035583185.1). Classification (NCBI taxonomy): domain Eukaryota; kingdom Metazoa; phylum Chordata; class Aves; order Passeriformes; family Furnariidae; genus Anabacerthia; species Anabacerthia variegaticeps. The sequence continues at coordinate 40,497,937 of JAWWEW010000041.1, read as the reverse complement.
GAAAAAGAAAACCAAAACCAATCAGAGCTGTGGCTATCAGTACACATGTAAAACAACTCCACACAACGCTGCTACGCTTCTGAAGAGACCAGCCCTCTCCCTACAACAACAGTTTTCATGAAACACATACTCATATTGGACTATCCCCCATCAAAACTGAACTGCTTTTCTCCATATCATAAAGAAATCCATTGTACACTCCAAAGGCATTCAGTAAAATTTTATTCGCGGTCTTAGCAACAAATCTGATGCCAACTGGATCCTTTCCTGTTTAGACATGTCTGTATTAAAAATTATAACAAAGAAAAAACTCCACACAATAAAAAATCAAAAGGAAGCCCTGAAGATACAGTACTGTATCTTCATACCCTGTATTTGGGTATGGATTTCAGCAGGCAATTCTGAAATATTCCTGGTTTCTTGTGAATGGAAATGCAACACATTCTAGAACCTGCCAGTCAGCATGAAACATACAGAAGCTGCCAGTTCCAGCTTACTCAGTAGTTTAGTCAGGGCAAAAGCCGTATTTTTGAGAAATCAAGATTTTAAATACAGTTAAAATTTCTATCCATACGGGGTTTTTTTTTTATGAAATATTTATAAGGGGAAAAAAAGTCTAGCTAATGCTTTGGGATATTAGAAAAGTCTAATACAAGAGCAAAGCTAGATGTCTTACAACAAAGAAGTCTCACACAGGTTAACTGCTAAAGATCAACAACTACTCTGTTTCACACTATAAAATATACTTGGCCAACATCAGACTTGACTGCGCAGGAGGATACAGGAATACAAGCACCTGAGATTCCATAGCCAAGCAGCTCTGTGTCATTTTACTCTCAATAAACGTGAACGGAGTCTCAGTAACACAAAGATGGAGGTTGGACAGAAAGAGTCTGTGGGCTGAGTCCAGCCCACGCACAACCATCCAGGCTGTGCTCATCTGCATCCCTAGCCTCACTAACTGCACTGGCAAGAAAAACATGAAGTGAAATGCTTGTGTCTATGAAGAGGAAAGAAATATAAGTTCTGCATCTAATAAAATAAAAGAATAAAAATAAATAGTATCAAATTGTTCACATCAGGGCCCTAAAAGCACTAATGCCTGCAGTCCCAGGACCTCATGTCAGCTTCAGAGACTAGGGTCCATATCCCAGCCTGTCCTTGTTCCTAGGGAGGTGTCCAATGACCAAGGCTGGGGCAAGACTGTTTTTCATTTAGTTACCAAATAACCAAGCTGTTAACTCTGCTTAGTTACCCATTTCTGCAGTAATTCTGAAAGCAACCCCTCTTCCCAGTCTGGCAGGTTGGTGCCAAGAGTGTCCCCAGCAAGGCATCCCATGCTAGCAGCCACCCTCACACTCCACAGATAGAAAACAATACTAATTGCAGGCTCTGTGAAAGACTCTCTGATAAAGGAAACTACTAAATGCTTATTAGCCTTGGCTGCTGCTTCATTCACAGTTTACCTTGAGGTTATGTTCTGCAGATTAGTCCAATCTTTCTAATGGGCATCATAAGAGAAGCTCTCCAACTGCACTCATCACTCTCAGCAGAACTGCAAACTCTGCTCTCGCTAAATGGCAGCAGGTCACCCAAGAAATAATTTCTCAAAATTCCAACACAATTGGCATTTTTACTTTCAAGCAGCCTCTGATAAGCATTGCAGACTCAGTCAGGGAGCCTGCTTTCTTCAATTTGCAATGTCTGCCCACTTCATACATCCCAGGAGAGAGGGATATCTTATTCAGCATACAACAAATGGATGGGGAGGGGGGGAGGGGGGGTTAGTGAGAGGGAAGGAATCGGCATCAGCTAACAAGTCTTCAGAAATGGAAAGGTTAAGAAAGACAAAAAACTGTAAAGGCAAAATCATCATTCCTAATCCACTCAAAAGAATCCTTCTGCCTCTTCCCATAAACCACTTATTTGCCCAGGTCAATATACACCTTGAGTGCAATTCTCCGAGCTTTTTGCCATCAAACTTAAAAATGCCGGAGATCCAGCTATTCACACATGCACATCTACATGCATATACACACAAAAAAATTCCAGATGTTTTTAAAATTAACAGCTATATATGTCCTAAACTTCTGCGCTGGTGCTAAACTGATCCAGGTGTTAACACTAGGGTAAAAAAACAGATGTGACATTCTAAAGTGATTTAACAAGTTAAGTCTTATATCCAGCTTCAGTATTGCTAATGGTCCCCATATGCTGAAAATTAACATCAGTATTTGAAGCAGACAACATATTTTAAAGGAAAAGGAGAATTCCCAAACGTGCATGCCAGAAGCCATTGACCAGACCTCTCCACATAAAATAGATAGGCAGTGATGGACTGGCAAGTCTCTACTTGTAAGTTCTTCATTGTTTTTCCTCTAAGTCATTTTTAAATAGTATTAATTTAGGCATTCTGCATAAATAGCAATAGGAAAGCACCTTAGAGTATTTTAGCAGTGCATCTTAATGAGACACCCTAAGTATGCTTTCCAGATTATATGTTACTTGTATAGACAACAAGACTGAAAACACAGCCAGAGACTACTTTTTTGAGTACAAGCAGCTTCACATTCCCAAAGCATACAGCAGATGAGTCAATCTTCCAAGCTACATACAGGCTATCTGTTAGGTACACGGTGGTCAGAAAGCAAGCAAGTAGAGCTTGTCGTACACTGGACAATTCTCATACTTGCCCACAGAATACAACATACATGCAGTCTGTATTGACAAGATAAAGTAAAAGTCAGAAGATAGTATTTAGTATATAGAGATGGCTTAAGAAAGTAACAAGCCTAAGTACATGAAAACACGTTCATCTAAATGTTTAATTATGGACTCAAGGGAACTATTTGCCATTCTGGTAGAATTCTGGTGGCAATTATGTCTTACACATGGTGTAGGAAAGTTCATTCTTTCTCAACAGTTGTGAAAGTGGAATTTAGCTACAAGTCCAGCAGGCAGTAAAGCTTTACCCATGTCACTTCACAAAAACAAAAACAAAACAAAAAAAAACCCAACACACCACACCCACAAAAATACAAACACAAAACAAAACAAAAAAAAAACCAAAAAAAAAAAAAAAAAAAAAAAAAAAAAGTCTACATTGCATATCAACTAGGGACACTTGCAGGAGAGCAAAATCTCTGCATCCTCCAGGTTTCAAGTTGCAGCTTTCAGTTTCTCTTAAGCAAATTTGTTCTTAGATGAATCTCTAAGGAAAATGTAATAATTCAGCTGTTTTGAGATGGGAAATACCAGGTAACAATTAGTTAAATGATATGCAAGATTCTGAGTTGCTAGCTGGCTCTGAGAATATGTCTATACATACCAAACAGATTGAAGGAAACACCTAGGTTTAAATTATTTTTTAAGCCTCACATCACAAAAGGGAAATTAGTTTACTAGAACTTTTTGCCTAGTTAATTTCTGCCAACAGTATGGTCCTTTCCTAATTCTGTAGAAATATCTAAATGCACCAAACTCAGAACTCTGACACTGAAGACACCACATAATTTTAAAATTATTTTCGTATCTTATGTAATTACTAGCGAAAGCTATAATCTCTATGCAGAGTTAGTGCAGGACCTCTGGAAAATATATTAATAAATTATAATTTTAATTCTATATTTTGGACTGTGACAGTAATTCCATAGTCAACTTCAGTTTAGTACCAGAACAAGCAGGAAATACAAGTAAATCTGGAAGCAGTGTTTTACTCATAAAACTTTCTTGGATAACACTTTCCTGAATCAGATAAAAGCAGTGTGGAAATATGGATGATATTAGATGATTTCAATCACTGCCAAAAATGAAGACAGACAAATAAAAACACTCAAGAAAATAAATAACAAAATCACAGAGAAAGGTTATGGTCTTCTATTACAGTATAAAAACATACAAGGTTTCTAAAATTTTTCTATGCTGCACAATGTCTTTTAAAGAAATTGATCTTTCAAAATAAGGAACATAGAAATCAAAAATATATATATATAAAAAAAAACCACAAAACAAAAAAACCCACAACAACACAAAAGACATCTAAGCAAGGTAATTTATTCCTTGTTTATGTCCATCAGTGACTATCAGTTGTGGTTTAACTTTGTTTACCAGTAACTGGCTATGATCCAGCAGCCCATTAACTGCACACTTCCAGACTTTATACTTTTGCAACTGAAGATGCATGATATTATTCAAAAGAAGGAAGTGGTGGCAATACTTACATATAACACTGAATGCTAACAGGAATTGCCTTAACTACACTGAAGTATGCTGCATGTATTGATCTTCTTATTAACTAACAGAGCTTTGAAAATTTTAAACTAAAATTTCCAAACATTTTAGTTACAAGAAGGACGAGATGGCCTGAAAAATCTTTTCCACCTGGAACAAAAATATTTCAAAAGCTAACTATAAAGGCTTTGAACTGATTCATTCTCCATAGTATAAGCCTTTCCATTCTAAGTATGTCCTCATATGCAGAAAGAATATTGCCATAATATTAAACTCTAGTGCACCCCACTCCCACTCTGTTTTAAGATTTAGCCTAAGATAACAAACACTAAAAGATGGACTACGAAAATTTAAAACTCTAACTAATTCCAACTGCCTGGCATAGTATTATTTGATTATTCATACACAGGTTAAAAAAACCAAACAAACAAACCAACCACCCAAAAAAAAAAAAAAAACCCACACCACAAAACAAAACAAAAAACCACCCACACACTGGAAGGAAACCAGATAAATAGTTAATACTTTCATATGCTGAACAATGAATTACCAACAGTGTCCTCTCAAGAGGAAGCTGATAAAAAGATAAGGAGAAGAACAGCTTCTATGTGTCCGCTCTCTGACTTTCTTCACCACAGTATGTACCATACGTCTGTGAAAAGATATTTACATTCCTAAGTCAGAAAACACTTTCTGCTAGTCTCACAGCTATTTTATAAACTAGCTTCACTCCTGACTACACCATGCAACACAAATTGCTAATTCTGTTCTTCTAAGACTTCAAAATACTTTGTATTTACCTGATACATATTCTTTAAAATACATATTCAAAGTTGCTCTTTAAAATATTCTTCAGTGCCACACTACTGCCTGGCAAGAACTCCTGACTTGTTTACTTTGTATATGTATGTAATAGCAGCTTCTGAAGCACCATCAGAATTCAGAGTTAGAACCTCTGCTGCTTTTTTCAAATTTATTTTAGATGATACAAGCGGGTCCAGCAAGCCTTATTAGATTTACCATTCTGCAGTAGAAGATGGCACTATACTATTTCTCTTCCCCGCTTCCCATTGAAAAAAATAAAACATAAATAATTTTTGCCACTTCACCATATAGCAGTTCACAACAGTACAAGGACAGAAACGTTAAGGCTTGAAAATAAAGCAGTAAGAGTAGACATGTTGATTTTCTTAACCAAATTAATAGTACAGATATTAAACTTGTTTCACAGGCCAATCTCTGAATATACATAAAGCCTTTCCAAGACACACACATTTTAAGTCATTACCTGAAAATAGAGGCACACATAGTGTAGCAAAACACAAGAGTTTATCAGCCATACATCAGTCCCATGACTACACAGTTCTCCATTCTTTGCAGTATGGGGCAGACTATACTGAGAAAAAAAGCTTAGCATTTGATTTTTGAAAAATTACATTTTTCCCCCATTTAAACTATTTTTTGACACAGCATTTTCAGAAAGTTCAAGGAGATTATAGAGAATCATGCCTAAGCCCATGACTCTTGTACACTCTAAATTTAAGGCCCAAAATACTTTTTAGGCAGCACTCTGATTTTGACTTTTAATTTTAGAGAAGCATTGAAGAGAATACCCAGGAACACATACAAATATAGAAATAATGAATAGAGGAGAAACCACTGAACCACAACATAACATACAGGCGCTCTCCTTTATTTATTTTTTGGAGGGAAGGAAGGATAAAGAAATGCATCAAGGTTTTTGTGCGTAAGTTACTTTCTTCAAGTCTTTTAATTAAGGAAAACAACCTTTCATTAACAAAGATCTGGTCTAAACTCAGAGTTTTACTGGTTTAACAGAAAAGCATTATTCGAAATCTCATCAGCGAAAATAATTTGGTGTATGCATTTCCACAGAGGTCAATTCAAAGTGTTTTGAGAACTCATATAGAAGAAATGTCTGTATTGGGGGAGAGGGAAAAACAACCCAAATAATCCCAGACCCAGCTATCACTGGTCATGTCCTCGTCACTCACTGTAAGAATCCAGCGATCCCGAGAACAGTCAGACCCATCTCGGCTTTAATTATCCACAGAAGTGGCAAGCACAGACTGGGCCATGCTACAAACTATCAGCCTTGCAATCTGTGACCACACAGGAGTTTCCTGTCTCCAAGAAGTCTCCTCTTTCCTCCCTTTAGCCCCACTATAAGATACATAAATGTATAAAACTAATGTCCTGACATGTGCGAATTGTACACCCTATATCACTTTTGCTACCTAAAGGATATCCTGTTAGCAGATTTGTGAGGTGCGTTGTTTGGGTTTGGGATTTTTTTTAAATAATATTGTACAGAACATTTTCCAATTAGATTAAGCCTATTTTGGTATCTTACAAATATTTATGCTGAGGCCTTAAAAAACTACTTTTTATGGTAAGAAACTAGGACCCCTGGGTACTTTTTCTTGCAGTACTGTCCATTTTTAGTATAATTGCCCTCACAAGTTGCCCAATTATATGAAAGAAACACACTGCAAAAGGTACCATTTTTAGACAGCAACTTCCGCTTAAAATTTTTCTTCCCAGATACCACTTGTCTTCAAAGTCATTACTATATTCCTAGTCTAGTTTACCAATTTGTCTGATATGCAGTCACCAGAGATTGTAGTCATAGTCCCATTTAAAGGCAACTACTAAATAATAATAAGGAGGGCAAGGAAAACCTTCCTGAGGATTAAAAAAAATTTATTCTCGGTCAGCTCCAAAGTCCAGCTACACAATCCCAAACCAAATGATATATTGCCATTTCAATTAAATAGTCTGAGGAAACACATAAAGCAAAGCAAGTTTAACTTGATGGAAAAAGCAGCAAGAAACATTAACATGTAGTTGAGGCTTACATTTCTCTGTGATAATAGTTTACTCACCAGTGAATCAATCGAAATATTTTAAGTACCTCCTCAGAGGACCCCAAATTTAAAAATAGTGCAGCACTTTTCCTTCTCAGATTCCTATTATGTAAAATTCCCACAAAATACATAGAGGGGCTTAAAATCTACCTAGAAAGCATTTCTTATGGAGCTAGACTTTATGTTCAGGCCTTGCCATGGACATGTCAAACAAGTTCCTGTGAGCATTTCTATAATTTTATTTTTTTAGCAGAAAAAAAATGGAACTTGCTACAGAATTATGTCAAAACCAATTTTTATGAAAACTAAATTCTACCAAAAGGTAAAACAACCCAGATAATTAAAACCAATATTTTTTCACACAAAAATGTGTAATGACTCCTAGTGAATAGAGCCACTGTTCAGCATAGTCCTGGAACATGCTCCCCAGGAAAGTGGCAGAGTCACCATCCCTGGAAGTGTTCCAAAATATGAGCATTCTATGGCATGGTTTAGGGGGCGTGGTGCTGTTTGGCCAAAGGTTGGACTTGATGACCTTGGAGATGTGTTTCAACCTTAATGATACTATGATTCTATGAATGAACTATGTTCTTTCCAGCTCTTCAACTTTACAGAAGGCACCATGGGGTGCCCTTCATAAATGAACTTTTAATAGAGCAGACTAGCACCCATTCATTTGGAAAATGTTGATCCTACTGAAAATGGTTGAAATTAGTTTTACCAAATCGTTTCATCTTGACGGCTCAATAGTTTATCAAGATGCAGGGACTCACCAGAGTAAAGCAAGTTTTGTGGCATGCCATAGCAATTGTGAAAGACTAGAAATTGAAACCACAGCAGTGTTTAAAATAAATTTTCTCTTAATTCCTTGGTTGGTGGGCAATAGTTTGGGGAATGACATCAAGAGGACTAATCACGGGGTTTTTTTTGGGGGGGGGGGAGGGGGGCCTCTATTGTTGCCATTATATGCAAGTTTGCATCCAGCATACTCTCAAGGATTTTACAGGATGCAGTTGAAGGCTGAGGTAAAAAGGCAGGAAATGACAAATTAGTTAAATTATGTTATCAAAACACACAGGATCAAATCCTGATTTCTGCTATATTAGCCTTAATTCACATTGGTTTTGGAATAACTTCCACTTTCTGTCACTGAAACCAGCAGGTTTTATAATCAACTGCAATTGGCATAAGCTTTTACAGCCTTTCTGTAGAGTTTTTAGCCTCCCAAGCATAAAAACAAAACAACGAAAACTCATTCTTTTCTATATTTTAGAACAGCTGTTAGGAGGCAGGCAGTAAGTAAAAAGATGTCAGACAGCAATTCAGGTAAACTGAAGCCATTACCTGAATCACGTAACCAATCAACCTCCCTGACAATAAAACTAGACCTAAGTCAAGTCAAACTGAAATACAAAAAGCAGGTAGCTTAGAGCTGAAACAGAGCCAGATTTTCAAGTCTCTCCAATGCTATGCTAGTCAACTGCTTGCACTTTTCTCCACTAGCGATTTCTATGGGGCTTTTTTTCTTTTTCCCGAAGCAGCTTTAACTTTCCAAAGTATCCTTCTATAAACAAAGGTGCAAAGATCCACTGGAAGATCAAATCTATATTTAACTTCTAGGCTTAACTCCGCTACTGCAACATTTAGGTCCAACCGCCCTTGACAGCAGCACACCAGAGGGCTGCAGTTTTCCTGGCAGATGAGAAACCCGAGGGCCACAAAAGGTTATGGTATTTCATAACACTGGCCTTTAGACAGTGACAGCTGTAAGTTCTGCCCAGAGAGACCTATGGGGGGAAGCTGATCACACACAAAGGTTTATGAAAGCGTTTAAAAAGTAAACAGTTTGCTTCTTTCAGGAGTCTACATCAAACAAAAATGGCTGACGAGAACACAATTCATGTAGTATTTTACTAAGACAGAAATTGTAAGTTGTCTTTCAAAATTTCAGCACTGCTAAACAACAGTGATAATTTTGTCCCTCTATTCAAAGAAGGAGGACTCCCTGAGATCACAGTAAGAAACTTCAAACACGGGGGAAAAAAATCACATGTAGATTAAGAGAAAAACATGTAACTCAGTACAAGGAAGGTGACCCAAATGAATCAGAACAAGCTGCCTTGAGAAGGTCACTCAGCACTTTCATTCAAAACCAGAAAAACAGTGGGTACTGTGTTGTTGCATTTGTTGACAAGGCTGATATATTCTCTTCAAGTATCTCATTTTCTCACATACGGACGGAAGAAATACAGCATTTCACCATGGAGAGAAACAGCTTCAACTTCACGTGTCTGAACTCCAACAGTGTTTTCAGCTAGGGCTCTACCTGTGTTTTATATATCTTTTAAGGAAGAGCAACGTAATGCCATTTTTTAACCAAAAGAGCAACAGTCCATTTGAACCTTTACATAAATTAAGTGAATACCTATTGCCTGCAATGCTAGGGGAAGTTACTTCTTCAGTTCAAGGTCCCTCTTTGCTGCCATGGCATTGTTAGCCACTGTAAATTTAATGAAGAAAATTATAGCTTGCCAGGCCGTATAAAACAGCAGGATGTATTTATTTCTGCATCATAAAATCAACTTAGACTAACATAATAAGGAATAAGCAGTTTCTGCTCTCTGAGACTTGCTTCTCTTTCTGGGGCATTTTTTGTATCATTGATCTTGCTACAAAGTAATAAGAAATTCAAGATTTATTTCTCACCACAGGTAATTAGTTGTTTAGAATACAGTGCTGTGTACACATCATAAATTTCCCACGTTCCTCACATGCTGTGGTACACAGAAAGACACTGAGAAATTAATTTTGACGTAGTCAATAAATAATACAGCTATCCAACTCACACATCCCATCCACTAAGACAATGTGGCAGCAGAGGCATATGAACATTTCAGTGTAGACTGCCATGTTCTTTTAGGGAAATCCAAAGAAACGCTGAGACAGTAAGATATTGCTATCCAAAAAAATTTTGGAAAAAATTACCTGGATGGTGCATATAATCATCCATACATACCTCATTCAAACCAACTTAACCACCCCATATAGTTCCTTCTCAATCCTAGGCTTTTAGGACAAAAGCATGGGGAAATTAGTGTGGAACAGAGGTAGCTTCTGGCTCATGAGAGGCACTTGGAGTCTACAGAAAACCCAAAACTCACCATCACATTTTCCAGCTGGCTAGGAGTTGGAAGTCCCATCCCTGGAAATGGAATTGAGTCTAACTGGGAACTGCAGCAGTGTTGAGTAAGAGCCTTATTTCACAGGAAGACATTTCTGCTTGAATCCCAGTGTTACACCGAACGCTTAGCCAACTTCTCAGAAAAATAAAATAGTATTTCTAAAGACACAAGCTGCTCTAAATTTAATACTACTGGCCAACAAAACAGGTGAAATATTAAATTAAAGGTCACTTCTGTAGGCTGATATTCTGCAATTTTATGTATAAATCAAGCCAGGTGAGTTATTTCCAATAGCTATGAAAACATAAAATTGGTTTCAATGACCTCAGAGATACATATGCTTATTTGTGGTTATGGCCCCAGGCAACCCTGAAACCAACCATTCCATTAAGTCAGAAGCATGGCACACAGCCAAGCTCCTGTAAGAGTTAAAGGTCTTGCACATACTTTCTTTGTGTGTTTATTTGAGTAGAATGGTGACTTTGGGTTTTGGGCCACCCATCACTTACAGACCTCCCATAATACTTACAGGAACTGCTCAAGTGAATCTTAGCATGCACCACTTAGCCTTGGTATACCAGCTCTTAAAAAAAGATGTAAAATCATGAAAAACTGAAGCAACAGAGAAAAACACAACAGATCTTATCTGGAGATCTTTTAATGTGTGTTTTTCTCTACAGACAGTCATACGACATTTTGGGTCCATTTTAATTACAATAGTAAAATAAACAACCTAAAAGCCCTTACACAGACAAAAGAAATACAAAAACTTCAACATAATAAAACAAGAAATAACCACGACAATTATTTCAAAACAAAGAAAGTACTTCAGACCACTAAACTGGGGTTTTGAGGTCTTTGGGGTTTTTTTGTTTGTGGGGTTTATTTGGGGTGGTTTTTGGATTGGCTTGGCTTTTTGCTTGTTTGGTTTGAATTTTTTTAATAAATAACCTCTTTTAATAAATAACCTTTTTTTTCCCTTTGTTCACCAGGGTCACAAAAAGAAGCTGTAGCAGCTAACTCATCAGGAATATCACAATGATATGGGGAGATCAGAAACAAATTCTGATTTGAACATCCAAAATTAACTGGCATTGACAACAGTCTTAAGGACATCCTGCTAATAAATAAACATGCCATCAGTGTTTCTTTCTGGGCTCCAGAGCCCTAAAAGTAATTAAGAAGCTTCAAAGCTTCTGGGTTTTAATTGAGGAAGGTTTTCATAGTACAAGAAAGCAACACTGTATCCTATTTCAACCTGTACAGCTGAGGTCTCTCAAGTAAGACAAATTCACAAGGAAAAATGCTATGCCAAATGATCAGCAGGAGGAAAGATATTTCAAACTTGCTATCACATATAACAAAAGTTATACTTACCCTGTTTTCTTGCTGCTGGTACTGCTATCTACCATAAAAGGTTTCTCTCAAGGACAATAAGTATCAAATTGATACAAATAAAGAGAAAGAGGTTTTTAAAACTCGCTTATAGCAGTCATCCTGATCCATTCTGGAATTCTTGGCTCCATGTCTTTATTTCAGATTGTAAACACCAAACAAAAGAAAGCAGCAAGCAAAATGTAACAGAATAGGAACTAAACTGTGATGATGTCTTCTTTGAACAGGTGCCATAACAAAGGTTGTCATATACCAACTCCAGCAGTACCAGTTCCAGCCTGATCAACTACCACTTTGATCAGCATGTAATAAGTTATACAAGTGTGTATATACATACATACTACAATTGAGGAACTGCTGATTTAGATAGTTGATTCAGTGCTATCATCTGAACTTTTCTATTTGGCTTCTGCAACACAAAAGGGTACAAAAGCATGACTTCTCACTAAATGCTAAGGAAGGGATCCAGTGCACCTCTCAGTAATAATAAAAATCAATTAATAAAACTGAATTATTACTGTTGGTACAGTAAGCCTTTTATAAAGTGGTCATTTCTTTATGGCCTTAAATAAAGAGAGGAAAGTATTGCCAAGAACAGCAGACACTCTGAGTTCCTGAAACTCCACCTTTCCTGGCATCCAAAAGATTGCTAAAATAAGTTAATGGTTGCTCCAAACTGAATTCCACACAGCTCCCACAACAGAATGGACTACCTCAGAAGGAAAAGTTGCTAATTAAACACAGGGTAAAGACAATGCATCTAATCAGTCAGCACCTGTGATTTGAAAGACTGCATCGGAATTACTCCTGAAAAGTAAGAGAGGATAGAAATAGACACAAATTTTTACGTTGCATACATATGTAAATGTTTTAATGGCCAGCTCAGTTTAACTGTTCAAAAAGGAAGGGGGGCAGAAAGCTGAACCCGCAGTAGGGTATTCACCACATAAGGTAGAGGTGGTAAGTACTGAAGTTTATAGGATACCTGCAGTTCATTAGGTTCTCTTCCTCAAAATAGCACAAAAGCTAATTTGCAGAATACCTCACTGCGATACAACACCCCACTGTGCTTCCTTCCCATCAGGTATGTTTGGCCTTTCTGGAATTAACTTAAATCCAGGAAAAACAATCCACCCTTCCTCTTGGTATTTATTACATGGCTTCTTGCTGTCTGAAGGATGCTGATGTCTCTTAGATATGTTTTTGTCATTTTTCAGGACTTAAATATATGGTGTGTAATTACTTTAAGTGAAGTTTCATGGTGATGTTTTTTCAAGCTCAACTGATTACAGCTTGTTTAATGGATCTTGAAGAAAATATATTATTCACCTTAATAAGAATTTATGCAAATCACTGCCACTAGCTTCTACAGAAGACCTTTTCCATTAATTATAATTAGACTTTTTAGACTTCGGCTTCTGGTTTTTTTCTGCTAGAAAATTGTAAGCATGGACTGATGGGGATTTTTTTTTTTTTTTTTTTTTAATTCTCAGGAATGAATGAAACTTCATTGTTGTGATGTACAAACTCCTATACAAATGAACTTCTAAGTGCAGAACCCCCTTCATCTCTGCCATTCAGATCAGATCTAAGTATATATCCCCAGATACCCATGACTGGAAAGAAGACAAAGAAAATTGGTCATTGGTGTTGATATACACATAAATTACTGCTTGGTTTTAGGAGAGTGATTTTATAGGGAAAATAAATAAAATATTAAAATATTGGCATGTCTCCCCAGCACTCCTGAAACTCTCACAAATGCAGAAAGATCTCTCTCTAAATATAATATTATAAAAATATATTTGGTACATATTTCAGTTTCTTCTCTACTTAGCATTAATACAAAAAACCTTGCTTGAGTGGATAACTGTCCTTTGAATGTAGCCAGAAAAATTTCAGTGGACAAGCTGCAACAGGTCAGAAAGAATCAATGAAGTAATAAGATTTGAACTATTTTCACAGGTACAGACTTACAATGAGGAAGATGGCGCAAAGCTTTATACTGCAGAAGTTATGATTAATTAGATCATATATTAAGAAGCTATTTATATTCAAGTGAAATGCTTATTGTATTGCAACTCATTTCTTAAAACCAGATGCTTTTAGCTCTTCCAAAGAGCTATGGAGTTTTGCTTTGGTACTCATTTTATTAGCTGAGTCAAGGGAGGGAAAGTAGGAAAGTGTTTCTGTTACAGCTTTTCCAATGGAGCGTCTTATTTTTGGAGAGCAGCACAAGTGCAATGAATCTTGCACGTTCCTTTGGGGCTGGAGCTAGGCAGAACCCAGTCACTGCTTAGTTCCCACCCTCTTTCTTGCACAGTAAAATACCACCCCTGACCACAGAAATAACCCTGAATCACTCAAACATCATCCATTCCCTTCATCAGACTCATTATTAATTTGGGAGAAGAAAGAAAGACAGGACAGGAAGCAACTGCCAGGCTCTTACCAAGAACTAGAATTCAGGGAAGCCAGTTTCTGTCTGTGCCTATTCCTTCTTGAAGCCCCTGGATTCCAGTCCTAGAACACCTGTGTTAAAAGCAGTCTAACATACCTCTCACTGTTCTTGCCTTTCACTAGTATTTCCCATGCTAGAGACCAACAGGGACAGAAATTAGGTAAAAAAAACAAACGAATGCCTTGAGCAATCCATGTCCTACAAACTTCCAGGCACCCACCGATGACAACTCCCTTATGTCCCTTTTTCAAGTCTTCAGACATGGCATGTTTTCTGCTACAAAATGGAAGTTCTAATCCACACTAATGGCTGCAATCATAGCTCCTATTCATAAAACAGAGGAATTCATAAATGGACACAGACATATTCCCTCACCTGTCACAGTTGTTTAACTGTATGTCATTTAACCAGAAATTAAAGAGCGCTTTCTCTTGGTAAAGCCAATGTGAAAATGGTTGACTGGTTCTAGGTTTATAGCCTTCTAATCCAGATCAAATGTGCTCACAAAAAGAAGTTACCCCTCTCCAACTGTTAGCTCTAGAAAATCAACCAGGCTTCTGCAAATCAAGCTGTTCCTCTTTGAAGCTTATATAACCTTGCCTTATGAGCAAAGGTTTGGTGGACTAATTACAACTTAAATGACATTTATACAATGCAGTGCTAAACAGATCTCAACAAGACATGCATAGGATACATCTACTGTGCCCTAAACAGTAACATTCAAAATTAACGTACAGGACAACCAGCCTGAGACAAACATAAAAACAAGAGTAAGGCTTTGGAGCAGCAAGCAGATTTATTTGAAATTAAAAGGCAAAGCAGAATATAAAATAGCCACATAAACAAGGTGAAACTGTTCTATGCTTTTAATTTGTAGGCAGAATTTGGCAGCTGGAACTTCATTAGCAATTCTCTAGGTGATGTATGAACCAGTTCAGCCTCCCATGACTCTACCTGTTCTGCAGGGCCAGCAGTAGTAAAACCAACATAATAGCTAAACTCATAAAGGCAAAGAACACAACTTTTCAACACCCTCAATAAAGAGATGTGGTTTATTTTTTAAGCAGCCACTTAGCCCTTTTGGAAGTGTGGTTATGGTCAGATGACAGAAATCATCTTTCGAACTTCAGTGTTCACTGCCAAGGGGATATTATGATGCAAACTCACATCTCTTTGTTTTGCCATTAACACTGTCTAACCTGCCAACTTCTTTCGAAGAGAAAACAGACCTTTTTTTACAGAAAAATAAATTATATTCATCTGATTGGGATTATTTTTTTAAATCCAAATAACTCAAATATTCACCAGTATCCTAGTTCTCATTTACATGTAGATGTGGCATTAAGAGACATGATTTAGTGCTGGACTTGGACTCAATGATCTTAGATACCTTTTTCAACATAGAGGATTCTATAATTCCACAACTTCTAGGAAAAGATACAATAACTTAACAGGCACTAGAAACTAAGATTCAGGAGAAAAGTCCAAATTAGTAGATATCCAAAACTTTTTCAGCTCATGGGGTAAAGTGGTGAGTATAAATAAAAACTCAAGCATTCCAAGACAAATATTCCTGTAAAGAATTATTTTTACATGACTGATGCTTTATTGGCTCATTTGCATTTTGTAAGAGTCACCTAGCCAAACAAAGATAATCTAAAGAAAGATTATTACAGCAGCAGCACAAATCTAACATTCAGGTTTGTTTTGGTTTTTTTTCTTATAAGTGATGCTTTCATGTACAAAAAACATTCAACATTATAATGGCAAATTGCCTTTAAACACTGTAATTTCAAGAATTACAGTTTCTGAGCCTCGAGTATTTTTCTGCTCTAAGACTTCAGACTTACTCTGCTCTGGTCAAACCTTTTAAAATTTCTTCAGTTGTACATCAGATTAGAAGACATTTCCCTCTCCTCCAGCTTTATTTTTTTTTTTTTTTGCTTCTGTGTTCTCCCATTTTCATCTAAGAATGTAGGATTACTAAACCACACCAAGGGGAAAAAAAAATCTAACAATAATTAATACAATTACTTCTCTACGCTAAAGCAATGAAATTCCAATACTAACCCCTCAAGTGGTCCAAATATATGATGGTCCTTGTCAGAAACATCAACTCCATAAAATAAATGTTTAGAGTTTGTGTTTTGTTTTTTTTACCAAATCACTTTTAAAAGATAGTTTCTACCCCCTTTTTCCAGCTTTGATTACCCCACTGAGTGAAATTAGCTGGCCTAAAAAAAAAAAAGCCAAACATATGCATGCAGCTACAGACACATATTTCTTTCTCTGAGTGTGATTTACCAATTTATCCACTCTGTATAAACCCCTGCGTTCTGAGGGCTCTCATGAAGCTGAAACTTGCTCTTAAAATGAGCAAAATTAAATGAGGGAAGACATCTTTATGCCATTTTTCCTCTCTTACAAAACCATTTCAAAATAACTATGCATAAACTTTCTTTCAGTCAACAAAATGATGCTACACTTCATAGCTTTCCTGTGCAACTTTAGAAAAAGAGGATGAGTGGCTGTGTCATGACTGAGGAAGAGTAAGGGCCTGACTAGTTGAAACTAAATGTTGGACAGAGATTTTCATTTCCACTACCATAACAGAAGAATTTTTCCTCCCATATTTTCCTTAATAGCAAAAAAGCAAAGACATTTTACTGTATCTAAAAGGAATAGTAATCTTTTGTATTTTCCTCATTTTTCTCTTTACCCTCCTTTGTGCTAGTGGTGACTTTATGGGCAACTGTAGGTGGGGTAAAGATTGGCTGGGGTTTTAGAGATGCTATAATAATCTAGAAATTAAACAATTCACACAAAAATAATACTTTTTTTGCTAGTAATTGGAGTGCGTGATAGAGGTTCTTCTCTCTCTGACGAGGTGCTAATTTATGATGAGTGTTGGCTCTTAGGTACTTAAAGACTATATTAAGCAAGTGATCAAAATTCCAAGCAATCTGCATTTTTTGACTATGTCACGTTTTAATAGTCTGGCTAGGAATTTCTTCATGCCAAATTCTGAAATCTTACTCCTAAAAGCAGATCAGAAAACTTTTACATCTGACTGAGCTGGTGTGAACACACCCCCCTCTATTTTTCCCCAGCTACCTGAACAGGTCTATCATCACATATGTTTTATGGGTTTTTTTAGTGTATGTATAAATTTCACACCTTCAAATGCCCCTTTCTAGGCATCACAAACACATTAAATATATTTGTGCAAAAACCAGTCAGCGTAATTTAGTGGGGAGGAGCAAAGAAATGTGGAATTGTTCATTCACAGTACTGTCTCATTATGCCCAGGAGAGCCAGGAGTCTTAAGAGCAAGCACAGTCATCTACTGTTCTACATGAACAAAAGTTACAGTTAGCAAATTAGATTAAACTAAATTAAGGAGGTTTTTAATTTATAACATCTTTGTTCAGTCATTTTTTATACCCTTGGGGGACATTCTCAGTACTGCTGATGGGTATTTAGACACCAACTTTCTCACCTACAGTACTGTATAGGGGTGTTTTGAAAATTAATGTTAGTATAGCACTTCAAAAGTGTAAAATACTATATAAATACTGAAGGCCTTCAGTTCATGTTAATAAGAGTAGTTTAGTTAAATTTCCATTCATCATACTGCATGTAAGCATTTTATATTTTTAAAGTTCACAGACTGTCTATAAAAAGCCTGGAAAATACTTATTAGGGACTGAATAGAACACTAAAAGCATGGACAGCCTCCAATTCTTTCTGTAATCAATTCTGAATGAGGTCAGCTCAGAGCAGTCACCTCACAGGAACAGGAAGCCCCCATGAAATCACAGTTCCCAAATGAAAGGGCAAGGACTCAGTCTTTTTGACTGCCATGACCCAAAAAGCTATAGAGGGAAATGAGACTGCTTTAACTACTGTGAACTTTGAATCCTGTTTTAGAGGTCAACATTTATTAGCTGAGTAACAAAAAGAAGCAAGCATCTTCATTACTCAAAAAATCCACTGCACTAAAAAAAAGAAGTTGCATAACAGCTTCCCAGTATCTTCTCCTTCCTCCCCACCACCAGTTTCTGAACAATTTAATGTTGGTTTTCATACTGCACTGTAAAAATTTCTAGGCTCTGAAGTGTGAAAGGTCACCCGGAATAAGCATGCTATTGCATCTACCTGCTATATACAACCTACATAACCATTACCGATGTGAAAAATAGGTTCCTTCATCTGTAATCAAATCAAGAAGATACATTTACCAGCCTTACATTAAACAGTACAGTTGAAGAAAAACATCACTTTTGGACAGCACTGCTAATTCCTTGACAGAAAAAATGGTTCTGCTTGAAATGGTGGATGTTTTGCACTGTATCCCATATCCTTGTCAGTAGTCCTCCACCTGGCCATGTTTCCCAACAGAGAGGTTAAAAACCAATATTCCATTCTGCACTCACTATTTATACAAGATTTTTAAACCCTCTAACAGGATAATTCATTCCCTTCCAATATCAAATAGTCTAATTGTTATGGTTCAACCTCAATTGGCAACTCACTTGAAATTTATGTGGGCTACTAAAACCAGATGAACTTACATAAGGATAGATATATGAATGTAACTACTCTGAACTATAGAATATTCTGAGTTGGGACACTCACAAGGATCATCGGAGCCCAACTCCTGGCCCTGCACAAGGCAATCCCAAAAATTACACCATCTTCCTGAGAGCATTGTCCAAACACTTCTTGAACTGTCAGGTTTGGTGCCGTGACCAC
Source organism: Anabacerthia variegaticeps (assembly GCA_035583185.1). Lineage (NCBI taxonomy): Eukaryota > Metazoa > Chordata > Aves > Passeriformes > Furnariidae > Anabacerthia > Anabacerthia variegaticeps. Next base: position 40,479,026 of record JAWWEW010000041.1, on the reverse strand, counting down.
CTCCTTGGTGAGTCCCTTCCAGAGCCTGACCAACCCCTTGGGCAAAGAAACTTTTCCTAATATCCAGCCTAAAACTTCCTTGAAACAGCTTCATGCCATTCCCTCAGATCCTACTGCTGGTCACCAATGCCTGCCCCTCCACTTCCCTCCTGAGAAAGCGGCAGACAGTGATGAGGTCTTCCCTCAGACTCCTCTTCTCCAGGTTGAACAAATTAAGTAGGCTCAGACATTCCTCATACAGCTTCCCCTCAAGACCCTTCACCATCTTTGTTGCTCTCCTTTGGATGCTCTCTAATAGCTTTATATCCATTTTATGTTGTGGTGCCCAAAACTGCACACAGTACTTGAGGCAAGCACCTATGGCTGGAGCAACAAAGGGAAGATTCATATTAATACTTCTGTAACCAAAAAGGACTGAAAATATTTCAATGGTTCTAGGTAAGTATGCATAAGATAGAGGTATTACTGATCTTTTCCATCATCTCTTCTGCAAAGAGTTCATATACTGGTAGTCTGTGCAGAAACACACCTAAATTTAAACCTCTCACAGCTGACTAATAATGAGCCTCATTGAACAAGCTGGTGTGAAGCTACATTAAACAGTTCACATTTTCACATCAGCATCAAAAATAGAAAAATCGTACCTTGTATATGCACTCACAAGATCAACAGGATATCAACATAATTCACTTTGCAATCACTTTGAGACTACACAAATAGACCCTTTTACATTCTGCAGAAGTTGATGTATTTCAGAGGTCAAATGTCTGGTGTTAGTACAGCAATATCAAAGTTTTACGCAACACGAATGAGAAAAGGGTTCCTGGCATTCACACTTCACTTAAGTCTCCAGTTCCAGATGCTTGGCTTCAACAGTAATATTAAAAAAGTCATGACTTCATTTCAGAACATCATTTCTGTTCTTAAGATTTCAGTAGCAACTTTCACCACCAGTGAGTTTTATATTCATACAAGGCAATAGTGGTCACTCAGATGCTGGTTTAGGAGCCCATGCCTGAAAAGACATCTGAATAGACACCAGAGTCCTGCCATCACCACTCACACAAGCCACATACACTGCTACCTGTTCCAAATAGCAGTGATATTTACGCAACTGATTCTACAGCTGAATTAAGCCCACTACATCTGATGAGATCCATTTTATTGGCACCTCCAAGCCTCCAGGGTCTTCTGACATTTATGTACAAATCATAGTCTATCAAAAGGAACACTGTTAACTATAGCCAGGATAAAGGGCCAAAAATGGTAAACAGCAGCACTGAATATAGGTGTATCTTTTAAAAAGGACGAACAGATTGCTAATCTAAGCAATTTGAGAATAAATTTGAGTGACTCTTGTACTCTAATGGCAATTAGACTACTCATAGAAGACTAAAGCTAGAATACTACAATACTACCTTACACAATAGCTTTCCACTGTCATTCCATATGCAAGTAAAATACTTGAAAAACTGAATATATTAGAACCCCAAGAGCTAACTGTTCAGCAATAAGGCTTTTCTTTTACGTTATTAAGCTAAAAATAAGTACAATTTCTAATGTCTTTTAAACAAAATCACATTTTAAAATCTCTGTGGAGTCCCTGCCTTTTCAGGGAATTTTAATTTTAATTAAAGTTGATTGAATAATGCTACTATTCCGACAGCAGCAATGGTTTAGTGCACCTATCCCAGGCTTCTTGCAGGATCTGCCCCAAAGCAACAAGTCAAAAAGACCTTGTTATTGAAGCAGTTTATCTATTCTTAGTCAATTTTCACTTCCTCCTCAAACTCTTTTTAAAAGTATCAACAATGGGCATGGAAAAAAGCAGCAAGCAACCAGAGGGGATAAATAAAACCACTATGAGTTACAGACAGAAAGAACAATGTGGGCGATACTTTAGCACACAACAGTACAGTAATCCTTCCTTTCTCTGTTTTCAGACTTTTGGGGTTATTGAAGGCAAGAAAGAAAACCCAGGACCAAAAACACAATAATTAAATTACAACATATGAAAAAATTTCCCACGATTCTTCTAAACATCTAATCACAAGGATGTGCCTACAGGCAGACTTGCTCACTTTGAGTCAGATTTTATTAATTAAGGTTCTGTCATGAACAGTACAACTATTTAATTTGTTGCCAGTTCACTGCTTAAATGATGCGTGCTGTACATCTTATTATGGAGATGGGTAATAAGGTTGTCCCTTAACATCAGCTGATTGCTGCAGCTTCGGGTCACATTGAACCATCTGGAAGAGCAGAAAATTATGCCTCCAAAGTTCCAAAGACCAACAGAAACCTCACGAGTTAGAGGAGCTTTTGGAGCTGGCTTTATCAAACATGTTATCTCTATGGTCTAATGAAACATCACTTAGAGAACCAGTACCCATCACTACCTTCATGGTGTCACATAACTCAGACTACCACAATTCTAATGCCTATTGAAATACACAGAGAAACTCTTTACGGATGTATTTAAAAAAAACTCCTGACCCATAACTCCTTTGTAGTAGAGCAATTAAAAGAAAATTATTTACCTTGCTGTAATGAGGAGTACTACAAAGACCATGAGGAGTTCAAATGTTATACTTATGTAGGTGTACATACATTGTTAATGGAGAACTCAGTTTTAAATGCAAGAAGTAAAATGAAAACAGAACAAGCACTAACTTGCTTGAAAAATGAAAATAATTACAAATAGTCATACCTCCTCCCTTTTTCCTTCATATATTTTCTTTGGAAGACATTATTTTGATGGAATGGAGATTATATCATTAATGGGAAGTGTACGAGTAATATCACTAAGACATTAGATGGTTTTCTCCTGCTGAAAAGAAAAATAGCAGCTCAGTGTTTGGGCCTCTGCTTGAGCTCTGCGCTGAAGACAATCATTCCTGTAGAGGGTCCCATTTGGGAATTTTCTTTCTTCAGTTGTGGGTGGAGAGGAATAAAATCCTACTTATTCCTTAAGAAAACATAATAGCCCAGGAAGAAAAATATCAGGGGCTAATATTCCCACTGAACAACATTGCAGGGCAGAAAAATCAAAAAGACATGTAAAAGAGCTATTAATATTTAAATAGAAGCGCATATCTGGATCTCACTTCACTGATGAAAGTGGGATTTTGACAATGAATTAGCTTCAGAAAGATCTGGATTTATGTGAATAGCCTAGCAGTATGAAAAATGGAAGTTCAGCAATTAATCAGTTGACTTTGCAAACAATCACATTTCATGCCAAATTCTCCTTTCAAAGACTCCTTGTGTCCTTGTAGGACATGAAGTTATAGGCTTTAAAAATTCCATATACAATGCAAAAGTTGCTGCTCCATGCTTATGACTATGACCAACACAATAACAAAATATCAGTCAGTATGTTACCCATGAGTTTCTTTAAGATCTAGTTTACTTGATGGAAATTTGGAAGTGGTTGCTACTGAGCAAATATGTCTGGTGCCTGCCTCTAGGTACAGCAAAACTCTACTCACAGATATATAATTTATTTGTAAAGATTGGATTGTGCATTAGTAGAATATCAAAAGACCACTTTTACTGATAGAAAAACAAATCTTGTTTGCCCCTTTCCAATCCAAGTATCTGAAATGTTCATGTTTCACCACTTATTTGAAATAATATGAAGCCTACAATTATCAAGCTACTAACATTTTTATGGCACCACAAGTGAGATGGCACATTAAAATCTTTTAAGCACGAAAAAAAGATGTGTGCATTTTTCATGATGTTCAAAGAGTGTCTGGAAAAAGCAGCAGGTGGAGGAAAGCAAAGGTTTTCCAGTTAACAAAATTAAAAGTACAAAAAGCAATACAGAGTGCATACAGATAACAACCTATTTTAATGATCTCCGTATCAGTACTAGCATCCTTAATTTCATCAATTTTCAAGCTAATCAGCTTGAATTAGGCCTTCTGATAATTCCTGCTATTTTCTTAAACTTCCACTGAAGTTTATGCCCTACCTCTCTATTCAGACTATGGAAGAAGTGGCAGCTCAGTACTTTCTGAAAAAGCAGCAAAGCAAGGACTTTTGCGCAAACGATTTTATACAAATGCAAATGTCCCCCGTTCCTACAAGTCTCACTTGAGAGTCTAACACATCATTCCATGGAAGCAGCATCCAGGGGAAAAGGCATCTAATTCACACAACAAACACACACTTACGCATGGCTTCACAACACAACCCAAGCAGAGAGTTGTGAAGCTGTCCTGCCAAGGGCAAATTAGACCCTAATAAAAGGGCATGCCTACCTTATAAAGCTGGTACTGAGAATCTGTTTCTTGTAACACATTTTCCAAAGCGTAACAGAGCTCCTCTGTCCCTCCCACATTTCTGGACTACACACCAGTAGATCAGTGAAAGGTCATAGATCTGTGAATCAGCTGTGTTTGATATGAGGCGGAAGCAAGGCTGTGTAGCCAGTGTATGAAACATTTGGATCACAGCAGGAGAGCATACAGCAAGAGCCAAAAGAGTAAGCTTATTCTGAGCACATAAGACATAACAGGTCTGTAAAAGTAATGACTTCCAGCCTTCAAGAAATACTCTGTGGCATTCGAAATCAATGTAACAGCAGCTCTTTGCCTGCCCTGACCTCTAAGATGTCATCCTCTAACAAATGACTCAGAAGACTATTATGCTTTTTTTTGTTGTTATTATTATTATTTTATGAAAATACAAAATTACTTTTTGGCCAGAAGGACAGGATGATTTAGGGTGTAAACAAGCATATCTTATTGAGAACTTTCAGAAAAAATAAAAGTATGAAACAAATTTTACAGCGATAGCAAGTGAACAACAGCAGATAAATGCTCTGCAGAAAGTCTGCCCATCCTGGAAGCTCTTAATAACTGAGCAAATGAAGGAAGCGCTGTGCCACCCCTCAACACACACACACCTCCTCAACTCAAGACATGTCACCACCTGCTTGGAACCACATATGACCAATTATATTCCCTTAACGAGAATTGTTCAGACAATCATAAAGAGCTGCACAGCCACTTTTCCCTGCTACCATCAAGCCACACAAGGTGAGGGAGGAAATAGATCAGGAAATACAAACCAAGACTTAAATAAAGGAAGAAAGTGAGAGAAATGATTTGTTTGTAGTTGTGATGAAGAAAAACCAAGAATAAAAATCACTTTCAGGTCTTAAGCAGCGCAAATGTACCTGTCCAAAAGGACATGTCATCCCAGACAGACCATGTGTGTGTTCCAGCTCAGCATCTGCAGGCCCACAGAAATTCTCAACCCTACTGCTGGGCTCCCATCGCAATCAGGAAGGAACAACTCACAAACCCGTCCTCTAGCTTACCTCTTGGGTCTTCTAAAGAACCATTTAAAAGCATCAACACTTACACCTAACATCTGCATCTTCCGTGCACACGTACCTAACTGAATGACTTCCCTCAAGTGTCAGCTCTTGTACACAGAAAGTCCCTTCTTGACTGCACTCACAGGATGAAGATGTTAGTCTACTATCTTCAAGTGCTAAGGAACAGCATTACGTTCCAGGAAAAAAAAGGGAAGGAATTTAGTTTACACTAACCTATCCCTTTGTCTACTTGAATGAATCTCTTCAGCACAATGTCTTTCAACTGGGTGTGATTACACTACATGCTATACAATGAAGCCTGTTCTCAACTGTAACCCCTCACAATTCCGCAGCAAGTACAAGTGACAAAAGACCTACGACCTCTCTATTTTCTTAATTATCGAGAAGGTCGGGTGTTTTCACCTAGAACATGGTAGCTCACTTGGGACGAGGCAAGGGAGGATGACAAGGAACAGCTTCAAGCTGTAACACATTTAAGACACTAGTTCTTGTGTAAAAGAACAGCCACGTATCTCCGCTACTTCAAGTAGCGTATCAAGATGAAAAGCAGTAGCATTCATCAGTCAAAGCAATCTGCTCTGAATTATTTACTTGATTACCTCAAACACTCTAAACAAATGGTATTACCCAAGTATTTCCCAAAGGAACAGACTCTAGAAAGAATTAAGAAAATGAAGCCAAGGGACAAGGTCTTCAGCTTCCCAGCAGCTTTCTCACATTGAAATTTATTATCAATTTATAAATAGAACTAGACTTCCCCATTCTTCAAAGCTATTTTTCCCCACACTCTTCAGGGAGGAATCCATCATAATATTTCGTATAAAATCATTATTCTTCTGCTTTTAAAGTACTTTTCTAAATAAAACCAAGCTTTCAGTGATCCGCATGCTTGTATTCCCATATATACACAATGCAATTAGTGCCACAATGCATTTAAATAATGAAACACAAGGATATACCAAGTTCACCATATCACATGATCTTGCTGCAGACCATCCTGCTTTCATCCATACTTTTTCCTTAATTCAAAGTTTATAATCTAACATCAGATAAGAAATTCAATTATTTAACACATGTATCATACAGTAAAATACCAATTGCCTGCCCCCAAAATAATCCAAATTTCTAAATATTAAACAAGTAACGGGTTTGCATATGGCAACATTTAGTCTATGCATACACATAAATCCTATGATTGCAAAGCTCTTGTCCTTGTCTCCAATGAAGTTCCAATGTGGCAAATTCATACATTAGAACAGACAGAAGACAGAATTTTGATGATTTTGAATTTCAACTGACAGTGGCAATGCTCTGAAATGTTTTAGACAAAGATAAACCCAGCTTTGCATTTCTACACACCAGCTACAAAACTTACTCCATCTATGCTTGCTGCTAAACAAAAAGCTTTTCTTTCTATAAATTGCAACTCAGCTAAAACAAAAACACAGTCCTGTTTAGCCCTACCCTTTGAGAGAATCAAGAGGAAGTGTGAAACGGGGCAATGAACCCAAAATAAAATATAGCAACCATGTCAACTGTTGAAAGGAGTGAAAAGCTAAGAAAGTAAAAACAAACCCAAATGGATGATACTACAGAAGAGAAATATTGCATAAAAGAAACACTGTAATATCACCCAATTAAAAAAGAAACTATTTTACAGTTTCTTATATGCTGAATTAATTATGGTATATAGAAAAAAGGAGGCTCTTTTATTCAGGAAGATTAAAATCCTGTAAATTACCTTCAGGGTGCAATTTTCAGTAACCAAATGTAAATGCTTTACAATAAAAAAGTAACTGAAAAAAACCTTAACCTATGTAGGCATAATTTCACTTTCTTTGCTAGTAGGCATGAGAATAAAAGAACACCAATGATACAAATTCACTGGAAAATATCTAGCTGCATCATTCATTACCACACACATCAACTTGAATTATGATTTTCTGCTTACCCTCTCATTAAAGGGCATGCTGTAGCATACTTAAAAGTGAAAAATAACTCAATGGTTGAGGACCATGAGGTTGAATCTACATGGAGATATAAAGCATTCTGACGAGCATTACAGGAATGAAAAGAAGTACAGGCTTTACAAATGAAATATTGCCTCTCTCAGTTTTTAGAACTCTTTAGGAGAGTTAAGAAAACACTGGACAAGGAAGAAGCCCTGAATGTAGGTTATGTGTCCTACATCAGAGACTGTTTAAAAAACAAACACAACAAAACACAACCTTGGTAACCACAGAGTGAGTAGTGAAGTCCTGTCGTAGTCTGAAAGGTGGCCAACAGGTAGGAAGCAAAGGAGTATTAATAAATAGCAGACTCTCAGCACAGAGAGAAGTTAACAGTGATGTGCTCTTGGGAGTTGTGCTGGGACTTACACTGTTCCATGTGTTTATTAATGACCTAGAGGAGGTGGAAAAAATGCTGATGGCAGGAAATTATGTAGGTTAGTCAAGATGAAACAGCACTGTGCAAAGTTCCCAAGCAGCCCAGCAAAACCAAGCTGGAGGTAAATCTTCCTGCATATTTAAATAAAGCACATGTACTTTCATGAAAGACAAACTTCAAGTACACTCTTAAGTTTCTCTCCCAAAAATCCGTTCCCTACCATGTCTGGTGCAAGTAAGCTAGTAAGTCTTATTTTAATTTGTATAAAGTGGGAGTAACCACATATGTTGATGAAAATTCTGATATAAAAATTCTACAAATGGAGAATCAGATCTAATACTTTCAAAGAGAGCTAAATGCAATAGAAAAATACATGTATTATAGTGCTAATAAGTAAACTAAAGTTTTACCTTCATCCTAATAGGTTCAACTTTGGTAATTTCTTCCAAAAAGACAGTGAATTTCTACTCATGTACACTGGTTTTGATAAAAAGCTCAAGAGCTCAATGCTGCCATGTAAGAAAGAAATTAAAAGAAAATGCTATTTCCATTTAAAACACAGCAAGTAGAACAAACACATAAACCTTATGAAAGGCTCAGAATAAGTTCTTAAAACCCATTGCAATGTGTTTAGAAAGACAGAAAAATCACCTCTGTTGTTCCCTATTTTATCAAATTATTGAAAAATGGGAGCAGGGGCAGAATGTAACGGTGAAAATTACAAGGTTTGCTGGGTTTAATACAATAGTAAAAATTAATGCCAACTCTGAAGAGTTTCAGAAAGCCCTCATGATATTTTGCAGGCAACTAATTGCATGAAAAAATTCACTTTTAATAAATCCTAATGTATTCTATAGATGTACATTTAGTCAAGCAGAATGCATCCTGAGTATACCTATGTAGAAAATAATGAATTTTGACCTAGCTATTGCTTATGAAGAAAAGAAAAAAAAATCTCAGGAGTTATTAGATATTCTTAAGCTTGAGTTTTAGTGTTCACTTATGAAGTTTGAGTAGAATATAAGGATATTAAAAAAAAAAAATTATATCATGCTCTATACTTATGTGTACACCTATTTATTTTGAGCCCCCCGTGCTTAATTCTATTTTCCTTTTCTTAAAAAAGGAACTAGAAATCATACAGACAGAAAAAAATTGACCATATTTCATACAAGGAGCAGCTAACCAAACTGAGAACTTTCAAATTGGAAAGAAAATACCACAAAAAAAGCCATGGAACAGATACGCATAAACATTTCATAGTATGTAGGAAGTGAAATACAAAGTGAGGTTTCCACTTTACTCTGACACTCAGTTAGATGGGTATACAGTGCAGAACCAAATAGCAGATACTTGGTATTATGGTTGGAGAAAGTATCACTGTGTTGTCCTCTGCTCTCATTCACATCTCTACTCATCTGCTGTCCATTACTGTGAACAAAATAGTAAGCTAAATGGATAAGCAATTTGATCTAGTATGACCACTCATACATTCTTATTAATAGGGAGTAAAAAATTTTCTGATCAAAGAATGCGGGGAAAATTATTAAAGAAACTACATCTTGGGGGTTATGATTTGTAAAAGCTAGCATTAAAAAACAATAAACTGCCATATACGATAGCCTTTCTGTTTTTTAAGTGCTTTAATATAAAATGCAAATGTTGTGGACAATTAGCATCACAGAACGTAGTCTCCTTAACTTAAAGTGCTTATTAATAACTTTAGACACAGTCATAGAAAAGGCATCACAAATGACAACTTGAAGGCACAGGCAAAAGATGCAGATCTAGAAATTTAGTAGTAAAAAAAAAAGGTTCTGTTTACACCTCAAGTTTGATTCTTCTTTACCTTGCATCATACAGTCATTTATACCAATAGAAGAAGTGTTGGTAGAAAAGCCAACAGAGAAATTCTAAAACACTGCCAGATTAGACTATAGTGGCTTACACCTACTCTGCAACAGTCTGAATAGCTGCAGAATAACTGAGTATTAAGACCTGATTTGCTGTGAGAAAAAGGGATGGAAAATGTCCAATTATTTAATGACCTTTTCCAACCCCTCTCCACTGGAAATATACATAAATAAACATTCCAAATGCAGCAGGAATAATGAAACAGTGCTCTTATACAAAACTAGTGGGGGAAGAGAGCTCTTAATTTAGAAGAAAATTTAAAAGAACAGTTTTCATGGTAGAGGAAAGAAAGTGAAGTAGGTGAAATTAACTCTCGGAGGATACTGACTCCAACAGTTTAGTAAGACTAGAAACATAGATAAGAACAATATCCACAGATGCCATAAGACAGGATGGGTATCAATACTCAAATTTCAGAGTTTTTTTAAAACAACCTCTAGGGAGTCTAACTTTATATTTAGCTATAAAACCAGAGAATTTTACACTAGTCTTTACATATCCAAACTCGTGGAGGAAAAATATTTGAGTACATTTCCTACATACATAGATCATAAAGTTTTAAAACAAACTTTTAAGCTAGGCCTGACATCCAATGGCTTCAGCATCCTAGTTTTGAAATCACCATTAAAAAGTATTTTATGTTTTATCAAAATGTTCAGATAATATGTTCAAAGAGTTACAGGTTCTATGCAGAGAAGAGTCTAACTGCTTTTTTTCTTTAACAGAGTAAAAATGAAGTTGTTTGGAAGCAAAGTAACATTGAGGAAGATATCTGTAAACCAAGGAGTGATGAAGGGTGAAAACCTCCACACTGCTTTATGAAGAGGAAAGCAGAACTGTGATTGAAAACACCTGAGGAGACCTTATGTGTCATGACATTTTTCTATGTTACAGTTCTTCCTCTTGCTCCCTTAAATAATAAGAAATAACTGTAGTCACTGACAAGGTGCATGCCAAATACATCAGCCAAAGCACTCTTCCTTAAGTACAACTGGACAAGGTTTCCTGTTTAAGAGCAATTTGGGGCTGTGATAGGATCACAGAAAGCTAAGCAGTAATCACAAACAGCAAAGATGCTGAGAATAATATGCACATACATATGAAATCCAAGTTCCTACACTACAAACCACAGATACAAGCACTAAAAAGCTTTTACTCCCATAATCTTTCTTCTATGGAGTAATATTTCAATGTGATGCAATGAACAAGATGACTCAAGCTCAGATGATTTTTTTCAATCCTCTTGGCAATCCAGTTATTATAGTACTTCTCTAAATATTCAAGTGCACCAGCAAACTTTTAACACAGTAACTGTGTTCACACATACAACACAGTAAGTTCAGTGACTGGTAAAAGTAGAGAGAAGATTATCCTATTATGTATTGGAAAACACCTAAAAGACAACACAGTCATCTGTCACAGCCGATTTCATGAGGGAAGTCCTGCTTGTCAAACTTAATTTCCTTTTACAACAAGGTGACTCACACAGTTGATCAAGGAAGCCAGTTGATTGACGTAATTTTTTTGGATTTCAGTAAAGCTTTCAATATTGTCTCTGACAAGATCCTTCTGGATAAAACATCCAGCATACAGCTGGATAAACACATCATGGGATAGGTGAGCAATTGGCTCACGGGCTGAGCACAGAGGGTAATAGTGAACGGGTTACCTGTCACTATTGGGGTTCCACAAGGCTCCATCTCAGGCCCTGTGCTCTTCAACATCTTCAAAAATTACTTGGATGCAGGACTGGATGGGACACTGAGCAAGTCTGCAGATGACAAAAAACTGGGAGGAGCTGCTGACTCCCTTGAAGGCGGGGAGGCCCTGCAGAGAGACCTCAAGAAATTAGAGGACTGGGCAATCACCAACCATATGAACTTCAACAAGGGGAAGTGCTGGATTCTACACCTGAGATGGGGCAACCCTGGGTGTTCATCCAGACTGAGGAATGAGATGCTGGAAAGCAGTGCCACAGAAAGGGCCCTGGGGGTGCTGGTGGATGGCAAGCTGAATATGAGTCAGCAGTGCCCTGGCAGCCAGGAGGGCCAACCCTGTCCTGGGGGCATCAGGCAAAGC
>JAWWEW010000041.1:40396843-40467192 GCA_035583185.1 Anabacerthia variegaticeps | reverse complement strand
CTGGCAGCCAGGAGGGCCAACCCTGTCCTGGGGGGCATCAGGCAAAGCATCGCCAGCCAGTCAAGGGAGGGGATTGTTCTGCTCTGCTCTGCACTGGGGCAGCCTCAGCTCGAACATTGTGTGCAGTTTTGGGCACTGCAATGTAAGAAAGACATTAAGCTACTAGAGAGCTTCCAAAGAAGGGCTTTGAAGACAGGGATGGGTCTAGAGGTGAAGCTGTATACAGAGACACTGCAGTCACTTGGTCTGTTCAGCCTGGAGGAGACTGAGGAGAGACCTCATCACGGTCTACAGCTTCCTCAAGAGGGGAAATTAAAGAGCAGACACTGACTTCTTTGTGGTGACCAGTGACAGGACCCAAGGCAATGGCCTGGAGTTGTGTCAGACATTTAGATATCAGGAAAAGTTTCTTCATCCAACAGCTTGGTCATACACTGGAACAGGCTCTCCAGAGAACTGGTCAGCACCAAGCCTAATTTCAAGAAGCATTTGGACAATGCTGTTGGGCACATGGTGTGAGTCTTGGGGCTCTCCTGTGGGACCAGGACTTGGACTCGATGATCTTTGTGGTTCCCTTCCAACTCAGAATATTCTATGATTATATGAATAATAATCAGCCTTAGCTTGTTGCATTCTAGGTTGCTATTCACAATTATTAAAAACAGTCAGCAGGAAAGTAAGTTTTCTATCTTAGCTGACTGGGTCTTTTAGCATTGTCTAATCAGTTCCACATAATAAGGCCCAAAGCTCCCAATTAAAAACAGACTGTACACAGTCCTCTTTGCTCACAAATATCATTCAATAAAGCACTTAGGTCTCACTAACAATTTCTGGAATTAAAACTTGTCACAAATTTCAAGTTTTTGCAGACTGTTTTCTTGACTGAGCAAACTTTACACACTTGTAAACACTCATCTAAATCTGTTTCAGCTGATTTTGGGAATGCATATTTTGGAATTATTTGTTTGATGCATACATAAGGCAATCTAACAGAAACTAACTTCCATGCTTTTGCTAACTAGAAGTAGTTTGGATTTTAAAAACAGTTCTCAAATTATAACGGACTAATAAGCAAATTTTATTACATCACTCCTAATACTGACCATGAAAAATAAAACAACATAGTGTTTACAGTTTCTGAATGCCACCATCATCAACCTTCCTCAAATTAGGAAATTGTGACACAAAGAAAGAGACAGAAAGCTATAAACACAAGTACTAGTTTGTATGCTTTGCAAGTCATCCTAGCTATCTAAGGACATGCTTGTCAAGTCTACACTTACCTTACTGAGATAGACTTGGGCAACTCTGTTTTCTATCAAAGTATTTGGCAACATATTTACAGGACATTCTAGTTGATTTTTTGCAATATAACAGTGTTATACTAATTATTAGAAACAAAAAATTCTATGGGCAAGACTCAAAATTTTAACCAACTCCTCCACGACCAGGAAAGGCTAGGAAACAGGTCATTTGAGGGTAATTTATACATTGTTTTTTGTTCTATTCATTCAGCTGCTGTAAAATATTCAAGCTATTCTGTGAAGCCCTGACACCCAATGCCTATTAGTTCCTCTGTACTACTTTTAAAAAGAATACAAAGGCAGCCCAGCACACAAAAAGTCTTGCACTATTTGAATCTCCAACATAATAGTCTTTTATAGAGCACTCTCCGTGTTTTGAATCGACAGCTACATTTTAGAAAAAATAAACCAGAATGTGACTGCAGACAGGCAGGACACCAGCATAACTCCTTTATGAGTGTGTTATCTAGCTCGTCAGAAAGCAAGCCAATGCTTCAGTGTTTGAGCACTTGATATCTTAACCTCCTCACTTAATAACTACATAGTGCAGCTCATATGGTAACTGCTCAGAGTGCAGGCAGTTAGGGCAACTGGGAAAATGAGTTGCATCACTCTGGGACCACCAATGTGGTCTTTGGACAAGTTCCTGTTTTCAGGAGGACAAGACTGAAAACAGCTCTCTAATTAGCATCAGACAGGCACAAGCTTGAGCAGAAAGACAAGGGTCAACAGACTGAAGAGCAAGGTCAAGCCACCAAAACTCTATGGGACAATACACAAGCTACAGGGCAACAAAGCTTCTCGTCTGTGTAGACAATAAGCTATGCTAAAATCTCCAAAACCTCCTTCTCCCTCGCCCTTCCTAAAGGAGAGAACAAAATTAAATGGCTCTGTTGTCAGTGTGACATGATCACTAATTTGCAGTTACAAATTTCTGAATAAACACAAATAAACAGAGGCCAAGTCCACATCACTTCCAGTCAAAATTGTTTATGTTGCATATACAGGGCCCAATTAGCTAAGCATTAAGAAAGTACAAATATCCCCTCAAAAAAATTCACACTTCCCCATACAGAGAGGATAGGAAATATACAGAAACATTTCTGGAATTAATCAGTTGTACCTATTCAACTACTCTGATTTACTTTATTACAAGGATTGATGCTTTAATGAAAAAGTTTAAAAAAAAAAAGTCACAATTACAGTTCAGAAGTTTGTTTCTTAAAAGCAGAATTACTACTGATTGTTGGTCCTAAGTAAATGCTTCACATCTCTGAAGAGGTTCTCCAGAGAATAACAAGCTCCAAATTTCAGATGTCTCCCTTTGAGAAAGAAGCACTCATCTGACCATTTTCGACATTGGCCCAGAATCCTGCCTAGATTGCCTATTTTCCTCCACTGGCTTTGAAGCTAGTCCAGAATCCTAGCTTAGATGTTAACATACATATTGAAGCTCTGTTGCTGGTGGATTTCTTTTTCCTTTTGCAATTTCATCTAAAAGTGAGTTAAACACACCAATGTCTGGTTTAGCTAAGCTGTTACAATTAGGGCATTGTATAAACTTCATATCTTCCTTAAACTCTGATGAGATGCTTGCCCTTTTTCATAAAGGTCAAAATTCTCAGTGGAAAAAAAAGAAAGGGTGCTCTTACCAGAGAACCAAATTTACCTGCAGCTGCTTATTTCAGAAACAGCTGTCAGCAGCCAGGAGAGACCATCATTTCTTATGGCTTCCCTGACATGAAGTCAAATTTCTCTAAGCTCAAGGGGACAAACTTCAATATAATGCATAGCAAAGGCAGGAAACAGCAATGGGAAATGAGTGTATGCTGGGGAGATATGGAGGGCAAAAACCAGGTTTACACACAGGAGAGGAGAAGGGAGCTGAGGCAGTAGGAGAGGAAGGGAAGGGCTGGGCCAGTGAAGGGCAGAGGAATGCAGAGCATTAGAAAAAAAGAAAGAGAATGGGACATGCAATTACCTATCAAAGAAATTATGAGTCTTGTAACATTTGCTGTTCTGTATTGATTATTAGAAAACATATCAAAATAAAAATTATCATCCATGTGTTAACAGGAGAGAAAAAAGAAAATAAGGGAGAGGGAACCCACCACACTTCCCAGGACTCAAATATTCTCCTCATCAGTTAAGGAACTTTGCTGAAATGCAATGAATAAATAGCAAGTCATCACATAATTAGTTTATTTAAGTAGGTATACACTGCACTGCTAAGCCTGTAAGCCACATACTTACAAACAAATGGGAAAACATTATTTTAGGTTAAAAATAAATAGAAGTGTTTTAAAATATTTCCACATTTTTGAAGACTACAGGAACTATCAGTATGTTTTTCAAAATATTCAAGTGAATAAATTAGGTGACTACTAAAAACATAGTAAGAGTAAACAGGTGGCCACTGTTCCAAAGACAGTGGAAGGATATACGTGAATGGAACCAGAGCTTAGTGACCAAGACGAATGGACCAAAAGACTAAGATAATTCTAAAACTCTGAATTCACAAGGAGAATGGACTGAAGCCTTGGGAGGTGGAAGAAAGGCTTGTTTTTAAGAGTCAAATCTGAAGTCATCATTCAAGCAAAATGCACATCAAAGAGGAATTTCAGATAAAAATCAATACACGACCTGACCAAATATTGTAGGCTTTAGACTACTTCAAAACCTAAAAATTTAGGGCAACAGATGTTCCAGAATAATATAGGTCAGGAACAGCAGCTCAGCATATTAAAATAAATCAGTGCTTTCATATTTGAATGTTGTTCACAGATAGATGAATTGGAGAGGGAATAACCTTGACAAACAGAACAATGCAATGCTCTTATAAAATAACACCTGTACATTAACTGTTTATTAACTGGCATATTTTCTATATTATTTATTTTAACTACAATGAATGCTTTAGAGACTATAACACTTAAATGCAGATGTACATTCCTATTGGTTCAAATTAAGAATTTAAGAAACGCCTCAGAGTATGTCTTAAGAGTGATTACTAACATGGTGCATGACTTTCAGGAAATTTTCTCCCAAGAAGGGAGAAAAAACCCAGCTTATGCTCATAGTACTATATATGCCTAATATATGCCATATGTATAATGTGTTAAACATGCATTCACTTCTCATTTCAGTCACAGAAAGAATTAAGAAAAAATATAAATGTCACTAATAGTTCAGATTTTGGAGCAAATTCTTTTGTCTTGAAAAACAAAGTTGTTTTTTTAAATCCAATTTTGATTTAATAGCTTTTCCTTAAGGAGCAGTTTTGAAGGTAATGGGGCAAAAAAGAGGGGTTTTTTTTTCTCCTTGCTGATGTGCAATATCACACTGTTCCGGTTTAAAGAATGGAGAATTTAAACTTCAGTGAAAGTACATCTAATTTTCCTTCTCAAGGTCTACCATTAAAGTCAAAAGACTAATTATTTTGAAGCTTCAGCAGATTTACTTTCATGTATCTTTAAACCAAGAAGTTAAGCAAAGTTGAAGTGGGAGAAAAGACAGAGAATGGAGGTGGCAATTAGCTGTAACATTATCTAACATAAGCAAGTCTCAAGTTGTGTTAAATATTTCAATCAAAGAAATTAAGGAACAAATGTTGTAACAGCAGAATATCCACTCTGGTTTTAGCAATTCATCAGCACCTTTCAAGATAGTAGTTTGGGTTATGATTGATAAGGAATACCACAGATTTTAAAATTAACTTCAGAAATCATACTTTAATGATTGTACTTTACTGTGCTTTTGAACAGAAATGATACTGTAATGATTGTAGCCCGGTAAGGAGGGATGGGATCCACATGCCTAAAAAAGGGCAACAGAATCTTTGGCAGCCAGCTGGCCATTGTGCTGAGAGGGGCTTTAAACTGAGGGACTCAGCAGGTAGGGTCCAAAGTGGCAATGCTCATGCCATTTTTTCCTTCTGGGAAGCAAGCCATGACAACCAGTGCAGTGATAAATGTTCCTTGGCTGCCTCTCAAGAAGAAAATCCTAGGGCTAACCATATCAAGGATGTGTATGGCTATGGTGAATCCTCTTACACTCCTTCTAGGAAACCTGCATGCTTGATTGCCTCTCTGAAGTACCTGTATATAAACACATGAAGCAGGGGAAATAAACAAGAAGAAATAGAAATCTCCGTGCAGTCCCAGGGACGTGGTGTCTTTGCAATTACAGAGGCATGGTGGATAGCTCTTCAAAGACCTGCTTGGAGGAATCCTCTGGGTTAGAGCCTTAGAGCTCTAGAAGACAAGAGAACTGGTCAATATTCAAGCATCACTTCCTCCAAGCTCAAGACCAGGGTATCTCCATGGGCAAGAAATCAAGCAAAGGGAACAGGAGACTTGTATGGATGAGCAGAGAGCTTCTAGCAAATCTCACAAGGCCATTCCTCACTAACTTCAGTACAGAAAAGCTCTGAGGCACTAAGGAAGAAGTGGCAAAAATTATTCCACAACTGGAGAGTTAGAGGAATCCTGACTTTAAGGAATTGCAAAATATGGCTTTATTCATGTCCTTTTCCTTTCCCCTTCCCAAACAAGACAGTTTAATCGTGACCTGGCACATCACAACCAGATGGAATTTGATGCTATTCCCAGCACTGATCAATCAGGACCTCGAAGTTAGATGGATGCAGTAAGGCCCAGAAGGTTTTAAAGTAGAGATTTCAGTTCACACAGAGCTGGCAACGGTTTTACTCTCCTCCCATTGTTCAGCGATCCATAGAGAGTTCTTAGAGATGCTGAAAGTTATACTGCAGTGAAACCAAACCTTTAAAAGAGCAAAAACAGAATGGGATTGAATGGAGCTGCAAACCAGAGTGAAGACAGCCTTTAGCAAGATTCTTTAAAAAGCAAAACAGGCTTAGTATTCTGCAATGACATGAAAAAGCCTCCATAAGTTTGAGACTTTGCTTCCTAAAGACTTCATGAACCTGCATAGAAGACTGCTTTGCACAAGCAATCTAAATAACAGAATACTGATCATAGCACTTCTTCACCTCTCCCCTGCCAGTATGAGTTCTTCTGAAATATAGCTCTGTCTACAAAATACAGTTCAAATGACTGCAAGGGTAGTCTGCCTTTCAGAGTGAAGCCACATACTGCAGTAAGTATGTACACCGTCCTCTACAACACTATATTATTAGCATGTTCACGCGTTAAGGTAAGAGCCTGATCAAGACACAGTAAAGGCTAGTGCTGTGCAAGCATGAGAAAGCTTTGCCAATATGCCTCATTCCCAACCTACAACTCCCCATCGGTTCTGGCACTGAGCCTTTGCGGAAGACAGGTTGCCAAAGTGCAATGTTTCTCTGATGTGGACAACCACCCCAGAGGAAACAGGATGAATCCTACAAACTCCATCTCACTTGTGAGTCATACTAGAATGCGCATGTAAGAATAAATAAATAATATTAATTTTGAAGGCAGCTGTTCAATGTTAAAAACAATAATAATAACAACAATATTTCTTTCTCTTCTCCTCTGCACCATTCCATGAACCAGAGAGAAGTCAAACTGGAGGGAGCAGAAAGGACTTCCCTCGTCTCACACATTTTTTTAAACAACACAAACAGCTCGGTTTGGTAAACAGACAAGAACCTAAGCCACACATCATCAAAAGTCAAAAAATCTACACTTCAAAGAGACCACAAGCCATATAAAACAATAATAATAAAACCCTCGTACTTCAGAGATAAGATTACAGTTCAGTCCCAGAGCCATATGGTTATATATATTAAAAATTTCTTTCTCAGATGATTGCTAGGAGAACAAGGAGGCACTCCAACAGCTGTCAGTATTTCATACTTGTCCCACCTAGTAAGAAATTGATGTTCCACAGAAAATGTTGCATCACACTATTTTCACCCAAAGCTGGAAGAGATACACATTACTCCCTTTTCATTCCTGATCGCACAAGACTTTCTACTTTAAGCTACTGAGCGGTTCCAACATAAGCTCTGTCTTTACTGTTGCTTTGCTCTGTCTTTAACTATTTCAGTTACTCAACAACATAAGTTAGATTTAAAGAGAAAATAAATATATAAGGTGTAACTCTAGTTGACACTCTTGAGAACAGGGAATTTTGTTTCCCTTTGAAGAAGGATCATCAAAAATACAAAAATTCTACTTTCAAGTCTCAGATGCCAAGGTATACCAGGAAAACCATGGCTCACGATTCTCATGATCAGATGGAAGATTTCCCTTCCTTCCTGCTCCATTTCTTGTGTCTCCACAGGTACTTCAGTTTGGGCTCTCAGTTTAACACAAGAACAGAAATTACAATGTCCTTTTTCAGCATCACGAATGTTCAAGGTTGTTATCCTAATGCCATCTGCTCTGGCCTAGATGAGGACAGCTTTCAAAAGTAAGAATGTGAGTGACACTGTGAATGACACTCATCCGTGCTCCAATTCCAGCATTTCCTCAAACAAGCAGGATAGGGTTGGTGCCAGCTATTGCAATGCAGATCAGTGGAAAATGTTGGCATTAGCAGTGTACATTTTAATGAGTGTAGAAGAGGTGTTTTAGCTTTCCAGGAGATTCATGCCTCAACACTGGAAAGAGGGATCCAGAGATGTAATACTGAAAACTGCAGGGCCATTCTGGTAGGCTCTTCTCCTACCCCTGACAAGTTCTGTCCTTACAGCCTCTCTTAAGAGGCTCAAATGCACCACTGTTACCTGAAGTTCACTTACACAGGTGGTTCCAGGAGGAACACTCTCCCATTTTACTCATACTCTTAGTGCAAAGACAGAACTGGCCATTTCCAAATTTACCTTCTCTAAGTGAAGGCATAGCTTCAGTAAACTTGGGCAAACATTACCCTCTCCTTGCTCCCATAAGCAAGTGGCATATAATACCAATGGCAGTTCTACACTTAGCTTCAGTGCAATGTTGCTTTTTATACTTAGAATCATCATTTCTGTGAATCCATCCAATGGAATAGAAAAATCAGTATGCATTCTAACATTAAAATAGTCCCTACAAGGTTTTATAGCACATTAGTATCAATGATCCTTAGCTCACACTCCCCAAAAATGCCATTTTTGAAAGAAAAGAGATTAAAACATTAGATGCTTATGGCATCACTGAGCAACTAAGATGTAGTGAAATCAAAACAGCATGATAAATGTCTTCAGGACTACATTGTGAGACAGCTACATAATAAGAGTACAGCTGCTTTATTCCTGGAATATGGATTTCTTGATAAACTTTCAAGTTTGGATCATATTTTCCAAGCAAATTATTACACTGTACATCACCTGAATTATGGAAAGCAAGCAAAAGACAGCAAGGAACATGTCAAGTGATACTGTGAAAGCTGGCAATATTGAAGGTAACTTAACACAGCTAAGAAACTATTGACCACACAGAAGTAATATGCACACGAAGTCCAGCCAAAACACTGTCAAACTTGCAAGTGCTGAAGTGCCAGAGGTGGAGAAAAAAGCAAGAACAAGCTATCAGTTGATTAAAAGTTAAAGTCATTGCTGTATAAGCTACTCTAGAGAGAACACAGTGGCTCAGCGCTTGAGAACAGCCTCCCATGCTAAAGAAAAAAATTTACAATTAGACTTCTAAAACACTTAACACCTCTGTGGAATTGGCAGATGGCATGTCAGCCAGGGAGAGGAAAAAAAAAAGTATTTAATTTGTATTAACATGTTTCTCTTAGTTAAACTTTCCCTAGAGGTCTATACAGAAAAAACAGCACACAACATTCAGTCAATGAAGAGCACTCAAAATTATGAGAGGCAAACAAGCTGGAGGTGAACCACATTTTGAGTGCTTCTCTTGAAAATGCTTCCTCTAATCTTAAGTAGTTAGTCCTCACCTTTCTTCCCTTCAGCAGGCACAAGAAATAAGAATGTGTCTACAGCAACAGTAATGCTGCACAAGAAAGCAACAATATTAACTTTGAAGCTGCAGAGCCGCCTGGATCTGTTCTTTACGTCTATCACATTAATGGCACTGACACAAAGTGTCAGGATTCATTCTCTGGGACAATTGGCTGGAATCAGGCTCTGGTTAAAGTTGAAAAAAATCTGTTTGCCAGTGCTCAGACTCTATAAAACAACATGTTCCCCACCACAAAACCACCCAGTATTTCTGCAAAAGCCAGCAGCCTCACAGACCCACCAGTATGAATGACATGGTGACAAATGTTAAGCCACTGGCACTCTGTTGGACACCAAGGTTACCTGATATTTTGAAAAGGAAAGGTGCAGTGAGAGCACATCAGTAAGGTAAGAAATGTGGGGTATGGATGATCATGATGTATGACATTACCTTGGATGTTTTCTACTTTACGCTATGAGTTATCCTTACTCTTCAAGTATCACTAGTAAATCACACAGCTCTGCTCTGTCACATGCACACAATCCCCATATGCAAGAGCTTACAAGACATCACACTGCAAGAATGCCTTGCAACGCACTGAAGACCCTCCAATAGCAGCTCAAATATTATACACTTCATCTAAATAGCTACTAAGAACAAGGTACTTCTGAATTTACTATCTGTTTCTACAGATGTTCATGCAATAAATATAAACATCAGATCCCTCACAGGTGAGGAAAAAAAACCACTAAACCCACTTTTAAATGAAACAGGGATTTTTGCATATTTTGTTGGAAATACAACTTCATGTTGTAAGAGAAGCTTAAGTACATCACTGCTTCCTAGAACTCAAGTTAAGCTACAGTTAGACTTTAGTAGGGAATTTTATTAACTGGTCAATTAACACAGCATTGTAAAAATCCTTTCTATATTTGAAGTATTTTATATATATTAACGAAATATTTATATACTGATAGCTATGGAAAGCAACTGTTAGGCAGTACCATGTCTTTATCACAATCCAAAGATGTCTTGCTTTATTAGGCCTGATAATACATTCACACAAATCTGACAAGATTACTTCCTGGGGCCACAGATCATCATACCACAGGAGTTATTGCCAGAGATTCAGTAATGTCTTTGCTATCTACAGGACAAATACTATATTAGTTCCACTCAGCCACATAATAGGAGAAGATATACAGTTTGGTTTTTCCAGAGTTCCAGGACTAAGAGTTGTTAAGCCTTGTTGAAAGGTGAGGGATTGTTTTCAGAGGGGCAACAGGACTCTGCTCTACCTCCACCTTACCTGCAAGGGAACACTCCCCTCAACTTCTTTAAATGACAAGTGATTTTGTTTGTGATTGGAACAGCTTTCTCAACACATTCCTCTCTTAAAGTGGCTTACAAAAGAACAACCTTAAGCAGAATTTGATTAACTTATTTAACAACTTGACCTTGTGACTGCTCACATCCTGCCCTCCTTTCCCTGAAGTCATATTTTGCATATTATGGCCCAAAGAAAGACTGAACATAGTACAGAGCTTCACTCATGTTTTTACTCTGGACAGCAAAGAATCCACTTCTAAAATCACATCACTTGCTTAAATTCCTAAGGCCTGATTCTGATTAAGCAAAATCAACCTCACTATACGAGAGGTCTCTAGGGAGGAAGTAAATAGTTCCAATTCTTTGTCCTTCTAAATTCAATTCAGACTAGGTGAGTGTGATCACAAGGAAGTCTGAAATACAGACTGCAACCCTAAGATGGAAAATTAATTGGCAAGTTTCTCACACATCCAGGTAGACCAGGTCTATAATAAAGCTGTAAGATGAGAAACATTTGCATGGTCAGATTACAGATAACCAGAATTCCCAAGATATCATGAAAAATAAATTGCATCAAGGTAAGGTATAATAAGGTTTTGATCCATTGTTTTGTTTTGTTTTGTTTTTTGGGGTTTTTTCGTTGGGACTTTTTTCACTTTTTGCAAATAGGCAAATAAGAATTTATTTCACTAAAGTCATAAACATATTTGCACCTCCTTATATTTCATTACATGATCCTCAAAGAGAGCAAAACCCTCTATAACAGTATGTTAAGTGTTACATCTCTTGATTTGCAGCTCTTCAGCACACAGGAAGAAGTTTTGATTCATATTGTTTATGGAAACCAGTTCCTCTGGATAGCTGAATTTAGATTGAGGACATGAACATGTTAATTGCTTTTATGTTGATTCCTTCTTATTAATTTAGTAACAGCAAGGAGTGTAACATTTGCATTCAAATATAGATCAAAAGACATCACTGTTACATGTAATATGCTTTGAAATTTAAATATCAGCATAAATTGTATTTATTTAAATGAGACTGTGCCAACTTGTAGGGGATTCTGCATAATCAACATGACGCTTCAAAAGTTTTATTTTCTCTACCATCAAAATCACTGCTGTAACTCCAACCTTTATCTCCTCTTCAAAGTTTAACATTTCTTTTAACCTTGTGATCTCTATTGAGGTTGATCTGAGGAATTTACCGATCAAGGAAGTGACCTGGTAAACACATCCAGGTCACAATTTCCAATGGCACCTACATTTTTGCTTGTTTTCTTTTTTTTTTAACCAACAAAACAAAGGAAAAAGTTTACCACTCAATCTAGAAATACTGAGAGACACTGAAACTCTTTCTCTCTCTGCTTTACTCAAACTTAAGCCATGAGGAGGCAACAACATGAGTATATGAGAGACTTTCAGGCAGCCTGGCTCAACCTGGTCTGGAGAACATCCACCTCTCAGAAAGCCTGTTCAGCATTCACCCTTCTGAAAAATGCACATGATGAAGACTTAAATCCTTTGGACTTGAACC
This sequence comes from Anabacerthia variegaticeps, assembly GCA_035583185.1. Classification (NCBI taxonomy): domain Eukaryota; kingdom Metazoa; phylum Chordata; class Aves; order Passeriformes; family Furnariidae; genus Anabacerthia; species Anabacerthia variegaticeps. The sequence goes on along the minus strand of JAWWEW010000041.1, from coordinate 40,455,170 downwards.
CAAGCTCTGCTGAGACCCTCCCAGACAATATGACATTGCTTTTCATTTCATCCTATTATATTAACATAATTGTTCAGATTTATAATGAATAGGAGTTGAGAGGCAATCCAAGTCATTATGGCAAAAAACTTAAACCTGGACTGAGCTATCTCTGCTGGAGCAATCTTTGCCTGGAACTTGCTTGCTTCCACTGTTTACAGTACTTTAGCGTCAACTTGAACCTGGCAAGACTTTTTCCCTGAAGCAAGTTCAAAGTTTAACCCATTTTTTCTGATATTTAATGTAATCCATTAAGTGAACAGGCATTTAACCTATTTCTTGGATCTACACAAGACTTTCTTCTGCTGTAATAAAGTATAAAACAACATCTAACAGTATTTAAGCAAAACAAACAGCAAAGAAATGAGAACTCTTTTCTCTGAGATTAGAAAAAAGAAAATTTAAAATTTTTTAATTACACCACCCTTAGAGGGAAAACCTGGAGTCTTTACAGACTGCACATTCACTACATACTTTATCTGTTCCCACTCTTTTTCCACTACAATTCATTATATATTCTTCTTTTAAAACCTACAGCACACAAGCACATCATTATACCATGCAAATTCTTTGGTTGCCAACTTCATTAATGTGGGTGAGCTGTATTAACTAATGCTGCTTTCCTCACTTGCTAAATGAAGAGTATTGAAATATTCCACAGAAAGAGAAAGAAGCAGAAATTGGAATCTAGACAACTTTTGAATTAAAAGGAGCATAATTTAGTATTGATAGATGACTGAGGTAATAAGGCACGTATGTATACCTGGACACAGGAATAAAACTAAAGTTGGTCCAAATACAACATAGGTTTTAGTAGTCAAAATTCTTTTGTAAAACCACACGTAGGGGACAGTGAATGTACCTGCACCCACGTGTGTATGCACGCACTTTAATTATTCTGCCCTAATTTGCACACGCATAGTTTAAAAAAAAAAAATAGCATCAAGGCTTGTAAGGTTTGGAAAGGTTGCACATGAACCACATACATAAAACCTCTGAGCATGCCTGCTCCAGTGGCCTTTGCAGAAAGCATCAACTGTTTCCCAGCCTCTCACTCCAGGATCCTAACATCCTGCTGAAAGCCTGTTTATACAATGCACACCAGAAGCTGACAAACCTAAATTTCAGGCTCAAAAGTTCAGCATCTGTTTATTGGATATTTGCATAATAAATGTTCCTATTGTTTTGACAGAACTATTTTTCCCCCATTCTACATATAAAACTAAAATTGCTATATGATTTAATATACACAACTTATGGGAACAAGACTTGTATATTCAAAATCAACTTTCAAGTTCAAATGTATTTTTAGATATATATATAGAAAATCCTATTTTCATATTTTTCATTTAACAGATTTTGCTTTCATTCTCAGATACGGTTATTATCAAGGGTGTGGGGTTTTGAGAGTGAGTGGGGGTAGGGAGTTACAAGTACACTTGCAGATCTTTCTTTACAACCAAAAGGAACAGTTTAATCTGTGGACTCTTGGCATCCGGAAGCCAACAGCTGTAGAAAACTAATTTCATTTGAAACCCTATAGGCAAATGCTCCTGCTGTCTCCAAAAGCTACATCATGTCATACAAACTGTGTCCGCTATTGCAGACAAGGGAAACCTGCTTATACTCACAAAAGCTCAACACATGTAATTCAACCCGGGTGTCAAAGTAAAACAACCCAATCAATATTCCACTCAGTATTTTCAGGAAGAATTAGCACACACAAATTTTTCAAGCAATTACATTAGCAAAGATGTTTGTGCAAATCATGCACAACGGAGAGGAACTGCAGCAAGATCAGACCTCTGTTTAGTTTAAAGCATTAGAATATGGTGCCTGATGGCAAACCAGAAACGTTTAAGAAGTTAAATACTGTAGGAATCAGTGATTTGGTTCTATTTTGGGCATTAAAAACCCAAAAATAGCAGATCTGTATCACTGCAGGATCTTGTTATAAGAAGTCTTAGCAAAGTCTACTAGCTTCATCTGGAAGAGCAGCCTTCAGTACATCAGGAGGTACATCATGGCTACCCACATTTTAGGAGGTGATTAAACAGATTCTGTGGCCCCTATAAATCACAGATGGGGCATTTGATTTTTTTTTTTTAAGCTTTGAGATTAGCTATTCATCTATTTACTTGAGCATATAAAAATGAAAAGCCACTGAAGTAGGAAGTCACAACCTCTTATGAAGTTTTATTAAATAAGTCAGTTATTCAGGTAGAAAATTACTGCCATCTGTCATCAAATCACCTTCATCTGGAAACAAAATTGACATTTTATGGGAATGGGAGTTCTTTTAAATACTGTATGTCATCTCTGGCATAAAAATATCCATTAGTATTCTGAGGTAAATAAAAAAAAAATATATTCCAAAATTTCAGAAATCAAAGCATACACTAGCCAAATTCTGTGTTTGTGCCTGCATTTTAAAAGAAATCCTAAATTAAGACAAGTCAAATAGAAGGGAAAACAGTATCATCTATAAGACAGGAACTGATTGTCAAGGTAGCATTGACAACCTTGATGCTTTGACATTTTGATGCTTTGTGTACTTAGCCTCTGGTAAACTGCAATAGGTTTTAACTGAAATGTGTCTAAATAAAATACACTGCTTACCTAATTAAATAACAAATGACATTTTACCAACAAAATGCAGCTGATTAGTAATAAACTGCATTCATAACAGTAGCTCTCTAGTAAGACACATTTTCAAAATTGTCTATGAGCTGCCAAGCTTCCATACACTGAAACTCAACATGTTTTCTGAAATGGTTTAGTCTTCAGGTACCTTCAAAAAAAGAGTTTCTTCCTAGCTCACACTGATTACATATCTGGCAGCATAAGAGATTAATTTATAAAATACATAGCTGAAAACGGCCATTTTTACAGTCCTTCGTGCTGTTATCTCACAGAACCCTGGATTCAATCAAAGCCTGTGTTACAGTTTTAGTTAAATGAGAAAGATTCTTTTGTTAAATTTTTCATATCATCACATAGTTCAAAGCACAGGAGACTCCTCCCCACCCTCACCAGGGCTGTACCAGGGAAGGACTGTTGCCCAGCACAAGTACCCTGGTGGAAAGAGGGGGGATCTCTGAAGCAAAGCACTGCAAGAAATCAGGGGAAAGGGGGTAAAAGTCTCCAGCACTTCTGGAACTGTCCCTCTTGGTACCTGGGTTTTTGCTCACTGAAGCCTTTTCCCTGGTTACTGACCTGCCTCATCAGCAGCTGCCTTCCGTGCTCAGTCACTGTCTGCCTTCCCTTGCCCTGGCAAGCCACCACCATCAGATACCTGAGGGGTGCCAGTGCTACTCTCAGCCGCTACCACAGTCACACAAAGCCCAGGAATTTCCTTCTGGGAGCTGTATGGGGCACTGCCGGCACATGGCTCATGGTCACCTGGCCCCAGCGCTGCTCTGACCATTATTGTCACATCACATGGTTCTGCTCCATCAGGATCCACGCTGCCATCTTGGTGGCATAGGACTTCTTTCTTTAAACAAAATACTCTTCCAGGTTTTTTTCCCTTTTAACCAAGGGGGAGGAGAGGGGCTAGGTAACATTTTTCTACTGGTTTTGTTCTCCGTTTTTTTAGTAAAACTGTTATCTTTTTCCTCCTTCATTCAGACCCCTAGTAACTTCAAAATTTGTCTATATTTGAGAGAGGGAAATAAATGAAAGACAAAGAGGCTTTTACCTCATTAGAGGTCCCACCTCCTGAACATACTGTCATTAAACCAAGACAGCCTGCATAGCTCTTCACCAGCTACCTAACTCTAGCAGTTCCCCAGTTTTCATTGTCTCTTTCAGTTGAGACAATGCAGAAACACATTCCTTCCCAAATTCTAGGAATCTCATTAAATAACACTGACTGCTTCCAGATAGGTACAAATACATTACTCATGAGACAACAGCTACTGGCACCTGTGGTTACACATACTAGATATGATTCTATTGAGTGTGCTTTCAGTTCCTGAAATTTTAAAATTAAGCCAAGACTGTAGCATCCATGAAATGTAATTTGAGGAGTCCAAGTATTTCATTGCTTTAATGACCTTTCAGCTCATGTCTCCAATCTTGCCTTCTCCTTTTAAGAACTATTTGCACATGTCAGTTTGTTTTTAAAACCTCCAGTCCAAGGAGTAGCATTCACAGAGGCTACTGCTTTCTAACATCAGCTTTTGGTCAAATGAGCAGTTTATTTTACTGCTCATCTACAGAATACCGAGAGCCAGTAGCATTAGCTTGCTTCAGATGTCAAATGACAGCATTAAATATCTCTAATATTTGTCTTCAGCAGTCATTCCACTCAGAATCATTTGCAAATCTTGATGTATAATAGTGACTGCATTGACACAGCCTGACATGCACAATGGCATTACATTTTACATAGAAGTTGGAAGGTAAAAACCTATAATAGATATTCCCACAAAAGTACAAAGATTATTCGGTCTTGGATCCAACCAACCAATAGCATATACTGTGAGCATTCGATTAAAGAAGAAAAAAGAAGAAAAGGTAAACATTCTGATTTTATACAGTAACAGGAAAAGGATGATGGAGTACAAGAATTCTAACTATTCTAACTATTTTTGCTCCATTTCATTTTACCAAATTATGTATGCTACTGGGCCTCTCCATTCTAACATTAGAGAACAACAACAAAAAAGGCCTCTAATCACTCTTTTTTTCAGTCCATGCTGAGATCTGCAGAATTATAATACTCCAGGAAAAGTCTGGGCCTGGGACAGTAAGGTGCAACACTCATACAAGTCAGCAGCAGCAGTCTCATCTACTATAAGGCAGACAATAAACTGGTGCTATGAAGACAAACTTTTCCCTTATCACCTGTCAATGCTTCAATTTTACCATTTGCTTTGTCTGACAGATGACCTTGAGGTACAGTTCTGTCTGTAAACTCTTCTTTAAAAAATCTCAAAATACGGAGATACTCTGATGCTTACTTGAGCACCTTTTTTCAGATTCTTGTGCACAACAAAGCACATACTACGTACAGAAGTAAATGTAATAAAGAAATGGATGTCCGTTTAAGAATAGAACTGTATGTCCAAACCTTATTGCATCTATGAATTAGAAATAACATTCAAAAATATTTAAATGGGTAAAGCTGTACTTATTTTTACCTCTTCCGCACAGGCCAAGCTACTCCACCGATCACCAGGAAGACTAAAGAAAATACTAATAGAATTTCAGAACGTTTCCTCTGAAAGGTATCTCTTTCTATACAGAGCCCTTTTTGCCTCTCCTAAGTTGTAGAGGGAAGGAAAGTTCAGTTTATCTACCCTGGATTTATTACAGGTTTAATAATGGCAATAAAGGAGGATTTTTGGGTATATTCTGCAATATGAGCCCCAAGCAGCCAGCACACAAGTGAGGGGAGAATTAGGAGAGGCAAATCAGAATTTCTACCCAAGACATTAAAGGAAGATGACACCATTCAATGCTCCACTATTCTTCTTATTAACAGGCTAGGAAGATTAATTAATTTAGATTAATGAGGAAGGGGTAGATTTCACCTTCTTCTAAAGCATCAACAATCTACCACAGCTATAGAGAGGATGCTTTGATATTTCTACTTACATTAAACTGATGTTCCCTGCTCAAGCACTAAATACCAAATCACCACAGCTGAGTCATGAAAAAACTCTTCCCCAAGTCAGATTGGCAGACAGCCACTGAGATTTATAGGTACATGTTTCTCCACATCCTTATTTAACATGATATGTTTGCTTACTAAGCAAAACCCTCTGATGAAACAGACCACTGCAGAGATATTTCCCCCACCTGAGTTTCATTTTTTTTCAGACTAATGGTTCCTTCCAAACTCCCCAAACCCACAAGAGATGTACTCAATAGCTAAGAGCATATGGTTTGTGGTTGAATACTGGTATGCGAAGCAGATGAATCCCTCTAGACCAGCCACGTACTATGCACTGTTGTAGTAAACATGATTCTAGCCCAAAATTTCCAGCAAGGAAAAACAACCACAAATGGTGAAATGTCATTTCAGTGCTACTGCTAAGTAAATAGCTCAGCTTGTAGAACTTAGCTGCTCCGGACTCTGCAGGCTTTACACAGCTCTGCTGCTTCATCTTTCGGGGAATTCATTGTCCAGTTTGTATTGAATCAGAGTGTTTCCATGCCACATTAGAGTTTCATGGCATAAACCAGCTCCGGAACAAAAGTCACTGTCAACTAAAAAAGTAAAATCCATAACTTAAGCACTCTGAGGGTGCTGTAGCCAGTAGACACATGTTGATCCATCCAACCAAGTTAAAAGGCAAAAAGAAAACCTAACAGCACCTACCTACTCACTGCCACCGGGCGGGGGGGAATGAAAATTAAATCACAGGACATATTTGAGGACATTTTATTAATTAAGAATAAAAAATGAGAACTCATTTAAAAACTTCATTTTTAAGAGGGCTACTCAGAAAAGTCACTTTACTTTCACTATATTTTTTGGTGTTCCTGGTGTCCAAAGACTGAAATATCAATTAAGTGTTAGACTGTTTAGGACAGCAAAATGATCAAAAAACCTTCACTAACACTGCTGGTATTCAAAATTATGCTTAACAGTTGAATCACATCTTATCCAGGCCTGTCAGTAAACTGCACAGGAAGTGGCAACAACCTATTCCAACACTACAACTTTTAACAGTCTTTCAATTCTATTTATCTCTTTGCAAATCTACAAAATGAAGTAAATTAGAGAGGAATAAGAGTTTTCTTAAGGTGTGTGTTTTTAGGAGAATTAAATGTTTCCTATGTTTGTTTTCATCTCAGTCATTAAAGAACATCTCTGTACCCCGACAATGGTACTGTGTTTAGGAGCATAATCCCTCCTGACGCAAGAAGTTGGAGGGGAAAGGGGGAAGAGGGGCTTGCACTGGGCCAGAGCAGTTCCAGGGTATCAGGAACTACCAGAAGTGGAAACCATCCCTGCCTTGCTGGGACAAGGAACAAGCCACACTGACAGAGCCACAGTGCTGACACAGTTCCCTGCCACTGGGGCGCTGTCCCAAGCCACCGCTGCCGCCATCCACCCAGGACCACCATACCAGACTGCCACTGGAACATCACCATCGCCACCCGCTCACTCACCACTCATTCACCATGGAAAACTGGAGCCCATGCCAGAACCCCTGCCAGTGCCAGAACCACCGAAGCCAACAGAGCAAAAGTGAAATGAAGCCCTACCACCTGCAGCCCAGCCAAGTCCAGTGAACAACACATGGCAGGGAACAAAGAGAGTTCAAACTGGTAGCACCACTGCGGTTACAACCTGAACCTAACAGGGTGATGTGGAGTGGCCACTTTGGAAGGGTGGTTCCTTGTGAGCAGCACAGTTTTCCTTGGTTTTTTTGCTTTTGCCCCTGTTCTCCCAGCGTTTTGTTTGGTTGGGCAGACAGGGGAGGACTCCCCACCATCTTTATTTCCCCTTTGTTCCAGGGGCTGGGGTCACATGGTTGGTGGATTCCTCTTTTGTAGGTAAAGCATTTCCCCTGTATCTTCATAGTTACTGCTATTTTCTTTTTAGTAAATTGCTATATTTTTTTCCACTTCTACCTCCTCACAATTTTTTCTGTCTTGGGGGAAATAAAAGGGAAGGGGGTTTATTTTATTGGAGTTCCTGCCTCCCAATATTTTTGTCCTTAAACCAAGACAAGAGTATACAAAAAGAAACTTGAAACCACTAAGTCCCCCAAACCAAATCCAGCAACCATCATCAGTGCTTCAGGCAGAGTTGTTCTACAATGAATCACTAAGGAACAGAAAAGCTCTCCAGCAGCTAAACTTCCTCTAAACATACTGGCTGGAGTAATCTGCTGCAAAGAGCTGTATTTGCTCTTTCTTTTTTCTTCCCCCATCTGTTTAAACAGTTGAAGCTTGGAAAGGATATGTTCAAATTGTGATTCCATGCTAATTTGACAGAGGAAAGGCTTTCAGTGCTACAGAGTGAACACAGACCGAAAAAAAGGGAGGGGAAGAATAAAAAGCTTATTCACTTAATTTTTTATTTTTTTTTTTTGTAAAATGACTGTATACCAAAACTTTTGTTCTGTTTATATCATGTGAAGAGTTGCAAAGGCACAAACTTAGTGAACTAAAAGGAGCCAAAGATATTTTTCAGGACATTAGACAAAACTTGTCCGAATGATCTCATAAATACCCAAGAAACTCATTCTTATGCTCTTTTCTGTTTATAGAAATCTTTTCAGAGTTGGCTGCTATCAGCTGACTTGAATTCCTTTCTTGGTATATGCATTTTAATGAAATATTTTTCATTCCATACTGTACTAAATTGAAATACTAAAGTCAGATACATTGAGCAACTGTAGATTTCTTGACCAGCCAAAAGAGATTAAGAACTTGCTCTAAACAACTAGCAGTGACTTGCAACTACTGCAACCACTTGCACCATTTCAACCCATATCAGTGGAAATGTGCTTTAAATGTAAATAGTCTTAACTGTATTTTGATGTGTTCTTCCCAGTGATTAAGCCTGGAGATGAAGAATACCATCTATGTTTACAATCAGTAAGACAAATGTCTTCAGTAATTAGAAGCACTTCACAGTGTGATTAGCTTCTCCATAAACTTACTAAATAGTATACGCTGGACACTAAAGGAACTACAAAATACAGTTTGACATTGAATTCTGTGAAAGAACAAATTTTAAAGAACTACCACATCTTTACAACTCAGTTGCCTGAAGTACACAAAAACCTTGGTTAAAAATTCTGATCTCACACCACAGATATCTAGATTGCAGTTTGGCTACTGAGAGCTTCCACTTCAGAAATGAATCAGAAGCATTTTTGTCCACAATGAATAGAGAAGAAAAGGTATTGCTCTGAGGTAACTGATGTTCTAATGCCAAAAAACAACCCTAAATACTTTATTTACTCTAAATCCATTTTTACTGTAGGCACTTTTAATCAGTGCTATGTACAACAGTGCATTTATGTGAGTTTTGCTATTTAGGTTTAAACTAAGAATAGATTTGCAAGATAAGAAATGCCAAAGCTAAAGATCTGTACTTGCTAAAATGCCAGAGCAAAAATAGCAGTCCATCCTCACTTCTCCCACGAGAAGCTTTGCAAAAACACTTTCAAACTGAATTCTTGAACTGTTATCCTGTCTACTTCATCTCTGAAAACATTTATTCCAAAAACTCTAGACAGCATGACTGAATTTTTCTGTGTCGATTTTTTTCCCTTCCTCTACATCCTAAGGATACCTCCCTCACATAAAAGCTATTCTGGCCTCTTCCTATCCAAAGGGCCCAGCTATAAGAAACTCACTTCCTTCTCAACACTGATTATTTTTCTTCCTAAGAGATGCAAAGACCAATCTCTGATAAGACATTTAGTCATTGGGAATGGGAGGCAGGCAGAGGGGAGCAGAATCCCTTTAGTACACTCTGAAATTAAAGGAAAATGCTGATTCAGGCCAGGTCAGCAGTCAAACAACTTTATACACAGGAAGTTTAACATTCCTAACATCACCTTATTCCTACTCATTACTATCACTATATGAGAAAGAAACTATCCATTATTTTCAGATATAACAATGGAAAATACTCAAAAATCACCAATTCCATTGGCTAATATTAAGTACTTTATTAACTTGGCATTTCCTCTGTACTTCATCAAGCCTACCTTGTGAGTGAGGCAACTGAACATCTCTGTGAATACCCCTCACAACACGGTATAGTTGAAATATACACTTTTGCACAGGTTTCCTAAAAGCCATCAATTAAACGTGAACAGCAGCATGGATTTGTGGTACTCAATAATATTAGCCAATGTATGACTGATGAACTGTCAAAAGAGAAGCATTTCACTGCAGAGCAGTTTATCACATGTGCAAATTCTTTGGGTGCTCACTCAATGCAGGTGTCACTTTTCCCTGTGCCAGGGGTAGGAGGAAAGAGTTGCAAATAGAGGACAGAAGATGGAGCCTGATAATCAGTCAGCTCCTGCCCGTACTGTAACTGCACACAGTAACTCCAACCAACTAAACGCACCATGGAAACTCTACATAAAATGAGATGGGCCTGTCTCCCCCTGTACATACTATTTTAAATAATTCACAGAATATGCCAAGTTATAAGGGACCCACAAGGACCATCGAGTCTAACCCTTAGACCTGCACAGGACCATCCCCAAGAGTCACACCATGTGGCTGAGAGTATAGTCCAAACCCTTCTTGAACTCTGTCAGGCTTGGTGCTCCCTGGGGAGCCTGTTCCAGTGCCCAACCACCCTCTGGGTGAAAAACATAAACCTCCCCTCCTGACACAACTTCAGGCCATTCCCTCAGGTCCTGCCACCACCAAGAAGAGATCACTACCCACCGGTACCCAGTGCACCCCAAATATTTCTGCACAATGCCTACATATATCTGTTCTGCAAGTCTACAGCAGAAAATGTAATTGTTTTTAGGCTTTCAAGAGAGGAAATAATTTTATTTAAAGATTCCTTCTCACACCAGCCATTTTTCTTCCTAATAGAAGCAAAGACCAATTTTATTTAAAGATTTAGAGAAGAGTACATCATGTATGGTTAAAATAACTCACTGACTGCATCTTTGAACTTATTTTGCCAGTTTTGCACCATCTCCAAACCATAAAAACATTACTCCCGTTTTACAGAAGAGGCTGGAATGAAGCCAAATTTGCCATTCATTTCCATTACAGGATACAACAAAGCCCATTTACCTTCAGGGCTACACAAGACCAACACATATTGAAAAGTAATATTACCACTCTTTCAGATCAAAGACAAAAATAGTATTTACCGCCTTTACTGGAGGAGAATTTTGAACATCACAATATCACAAATAAGTGAATTAAACAGCAGTTTCTCAATATCTAAAATTAGGTACAAGGCAGATCAACATTCAGTAACTTCTTACTAGTATTTCCAATGTCAGCAAGCAGGAAAAGAGAACACATGAGAATATCTGCTCTTACACTGTCACAATTATTTCAAGTATATTCAAGGCTTCCCTAAGCTTTTTAAAATAAACCAGCATGGCAGATTGGTTCAGCTTTATCCTTCTTTGCTAAAGGAAGTCACAGTATCCTTGGCTACAACCTTTGCTCCTGTAGACTTCGCAGAAGATTTCCTACAACAGATCTTATCTAACCTTCTTTGATGTAGCCAGAAGAAATATGTCATTAGATGATGCACAGCATTTCTTGTTTCTACTAATCCAAGGTTATGCAGTACACAGCTTAAGGGATCAAAGAGATAAAAGGGTCACATCACAACAAAGGAAAAAAAATTGTTAAGTTTTTAAAACAACTATCTATATCCCTTCCTAATGATTATATGTTACTGCATCAAGACTGTTGTCCAGATTTACAGAGCAAAACAAAAAATATGGGGTTTTTTTAATTTCCTCTCCCTCTGTACATACGGCAAACAGCCATAAAAAACACAGCAACTATGATATGTTTGTGTGTTCAAATGCAAATTCAAAATAATGATAATGAGAGCTATTGACAATCCTTACATCTTGTCATCAGCTTAGGACAAAAAGCTCAGCAATACTTATTAGGTAGCAAAATAGAACATGAGCAAAGATGATCAATATAAATCATCTCAAAACCACTGCTCTGCATCTGGTGCCATCATTTTAGTCATTATGGGATAAAAATGCTTTTCAAATAAGCAAACATTTCCAGCAGATTGCATCTTTCTCAGTTGACCTTCAGACACAACATCGTCCCCCGCCCCCATCACCACTGCGGGAATGGTTTAACGGTGGAGCTACAGAAAAATCTCACAGCACCAAAGCTGCGTCTGCCACCACTGCTGATTCCTAAATCCAGGAGCAAGGCCAATGATCTAACATTATTCATACACCAGAGATACCTTCAAAGGCCAATAATACACACCTTGTTTCAGTCTAATGCTTTTCTTACTATGGAATAGCATCTGCTTAATTTCACTTGCAAAAGATATCCAACAGACCATTTGAAATATGTAATTGTAGTTGTGATGATTTCCCTTTTGCTATATACTGGAAAAATACTTTTATCACTAATGCATTAAATTAGCTATATGCTTTATAACCTAACTGCATTGTTTCTAAGTTTATGGTCTGATCTGTCCCTGGAAAAGCAGTTTATTTTTCTGCACAAGAAACAAAAAATAGTACCATGAATATATTTCAAAAGCTGATAATACAAAACAGAATTCCATTCCTAATTATATTAAGAGGAAATAGAGTGGACAGTTTGTCTGTGACAAAAAACCACTATGTACCATCTTGCTAAAGCAGTGCTGGCTGAAATGGTTTGTTTCCTTTGTTTCATCCACAGTTAAGCTTTACCTTTTAATAGTAAAGAGCTTTTACAACCAACAGCATTGACTGAATCATTGATCATGACTAGAGGGCAAAGCATACTGTTGAAACAGTCCACAATATACAGGCTTAGCCAGAAGGAGTGTGACCACACACATTAATATATAGCCAAACCCTCCTTCCTACACACTCTGCTCACCAGACTGTGAACATCCAGGACTCTCACAATATGACTACACAGAAGTTTAGTGTCAGGTTTTTTGTTTGGAGGGTTTAGTGAGGTCTGTTTGTTTGAGGACTTGTTTTGTTGTGGGTTTTTTGGGGGGTTTTTTTCCTCCCTGAAACAAGCCAGGTAGCTGAAGAGCATATATAGGCCAAAAGCCTAACTATAAAAAAACAAGATGAGGATTTATGATATTGCCCAGTGTTCTTCTATCCACACTAAGACAGAAAGGAGTGATTCTATCACTATTACATTTCTAGGTACACACCAACGCTTTTAAGGACACATCTATAGTCCACATAAGAAAGGAGCATAGTGAGCGGTGCTGTTTGCAGCAGCTCTCCCCACAAGACTCAGTTTCTGAAACACACAAGGCACAAACCAAATAAGGAAGAAACACAAACCAATAAATACTCATTTCTAAGGAATTATTTCTCTATCATACATGCCTCCTAATTTCACCACCCGTGGAAATGGCATGTAATAAGGAAAGGATGTTTAAGCCATAGTATATAGTTTGAGATACATATATAGTCAGAGAAAGGCAGTGATTCAGACTTAAAAGTAGGAGGAAGGTGGAAGATGGAAACGGAAATGAAAGAACATAAGCTCCTGTTTGGGTCACTCACAGAGACCAACAGGAATGCCAGCTAAGAGACAAAATAAGAAAAAGTAGAGAATAGAGAAGATACTAAAGTAATTTATGAGCATTTTTTTCCTTTAAATCCTATCACTTGCTCCCCTCCACATATCCCAAAAAAAAGTTTTATTTCTGTCCTTAATATTCTTCAAGAGAGTTGCTTTGAAAAGGTAAGACTTGGGACAAATGAAGATAATCACAGACAGTTAATTTGAACTGACAATCAGCCCTTTGAAAGGGATGTGCTGATGAACAGTGCTATCCAAAGACATTTCTCAGTTTCTTTCCCTACATTTAGTTCAGTCGACTGAAAAACAAAATTACTGTGCTGCTGAGGCACAACTTTGCTCAGGCAACTTTGTTCATTGCACCCTTTTAAAAAACTTTCCCTCCATCTCAGCAAACATTCAATTCAAAAGCAGAGAGCTATACAAACAGACCAAAAATGTAACAATAAAATCCAGCTCAACAGCTCAGGTTTAAAAGCTACACTACATTAGCCGCTAGAAATTTTCAAAACAAAATTCCTGTCTTTTTAATCACCTTTTCCTCTAAAGAGTCCTTTTCATATGCATATTCTTTATACTTCTATTCCATGTACGTAATGTACCTGGTCTGCCTGGCAAAGAAAGACGACCAAGACAGACTAATTTTTATGCATGCAAAAATGTACTAACACTCTCAAGAATAATCTCTGTATGACCGTGCAAGACTGAGAACTTTACAGTGAGCTCTTAGAAAAAAAAAAAGCCCACATGTTTGTCTAAATCTGTGTAGTTCATTAAAGAGAAAAACCAGCTTTGACAGCTATAGCATGTTTTATGAATACAGCAAGGCTCCATATTTTTTCTTCTAATCTTGGTTCATGCAAATAGCTCCATTCAGTTACCAATTTATTCGAAACTGATGAACCCCCAGGGAGTTGCAAAAACAGGAGAGCTTATTTTCCAGTCCATCAGTAAAATGAAAGCATGATCTCTTCTAGTTCCATGAACAAATCTGGAGGGACATGGGGAAGCAAAATCAATTAGGTCTAGTCCTTTAACTACAAATACCTCCTTTGGCAAGTAGACTTCAGAGGGATGGTTGACATAAACCTATTTTTTCTTAGTTATTCAGTTTATTTAAGGCAACAAGAACTAAAAATTTAAAAAATCCATTGTTCATATAGATATTCCTCGAATCACTCAAGTACTCTAGGTTGGGAAAGACCTTTGGGGGTCATCTTGCCCAAACCCTTGCATCAGACAGGGCTAATTTCAAAGAAAGATCAGTTTGCTCAGTACCTTGTTAAGTCTACTTATTAAGGGCTCCAAGAAAGAGAAACCTCTTCTAGTGCTTAACCACTCTCACTGTGGATATTTTTTAACCTTTTACCTAATTGGAATTTTCCTGCAACACCATATAACTGTTGTTTTCCATTTCCACTGCACATCTCCAACAAGATCCATCTCCATTAAATGTCCTCCTTTCAATACCTGAAGTCAGCAGTCAGATCCACCTTAGTCCTCTCATTTTCAACTTGAGCAAATCCAGTTTCCTCAGCCTTCTCCCCTGAACTTACCCCCCTGACCCCAAACCATCTCAACATTCCTCTGCTGGACTCTTCTCTTGCACTGGGAAGCCCCACACTGGATGCAATTCCCCAAATGCAAGCTCCCAGGCACTGGTTAGAAGGGCGCCATTGGTTCTCTCTACCTTCTGGCTGCAGTTTTGCTAATACAGAACAGCCTGTGGTTGGCCTTCAGTGTCTCAAAAACACAACACAGTAACATTCAAGATACTGCAACATGATAATATTTAACCAAACAGATCATGATAAAAGATAGGCTGAAAAAAAAATAGGAAAAAAATTAAATTAGAAGTGTCATTCACTCTTTTATAACATAGGGAAAATTACGACAACATATACACTGGAAAAAGAACAAAAGTAATGAAAAGCTACATTTCATGCTAAATAATTATATACTTAGTCACTAACCAACATATAATGATAGTTGGAGGTCAAGAAGAATTAAATACTCTTTGTACTTAGTATTTCCTGGTTTGGGGTTTTCTTTTAAGTAATGATTTCAGCAATTAACATAGCATTTTAGAGTCATTCTACTTAGATTAATCCACTGTGTGAAAACAAACAAACAAAAAAAAGTGTTGCTAAACCAGGTTGTCTTTTTGTGCTATTTTTCTCCAGTTCATATTAGCTGCACTAGATGTATCTAGATCCTCAAAACAGACACAGGATTAAGCTTTTGATGAGACTGCTTGAGCAGCCTAAGCAACAGCATGCATGGAACCAGGATTCTGCCAGCCAAACAGGCTTTGCTCTCAAAGGCATCTGGCAACGGAATTGTGGTCTCCATTTATGAGTCTCAGGATCAGCAATGAAACCCTACTGATGAACAGCATAAAAAAAGCTGAATATGCTCATAAACCCTTAAATCACACCAAACTTAAATGTCATGAAACACAAAGTATTTCTGGCAAGGCATTTCCTTATGGACTCTTGGAAAAGACTAAGCCATCTGCTTACTCAAAAATCAGTCCTGATGAAATTAAATGAAACAAGATAGTATTGCATGAGATCACAAGACTGGCACTTAGGTGTTGTAGAGCAGTGTTTTGCCTACAGTTTGAGCTCAGGATGATGGGATTCAGTATGAAAATTACGCATTTATCACCATCACTGAGGAATCAAAAACATCATTTAGAGTACTGGCCCAGGAGTAAAATAAAATGAAAAGCAGAACCTGAAAAATCCTTTAAAGATGCTTTTTAACAAGTCTCAGGAAGCAAATCTGACAGTTTTACAAAAAACGAGTATCTAACAAGATAATAAAGCAGTTTGTTTACTTATCTGCAAATCGCGAGTGGACTAAGTTGGGAATTGGTAGAGACAGTGCACCACAACAGTGACTTTCTGGAATCTCAGCACATCGCAATGAACACATTTATTCAGAATAAACTTAGATTTTACTGATAATGCTTAGAATACTAGTCTCACAATATCTGAGTGTAATGCTGTAGCAACACTTATTCAATAATTCAGACAAAAAGGATTTACCATGCCTTTCTGACAACAAATGTTTCTAGTCATTTTTGGTACTGTTCTTTGTACAATAAAATAACATTTCTATCCCTTAGATGTAAATTATCTTGGATATTCAGGAGTAGAAGATGCTGGACTATATGACAGTTGCAAATGCTATCTTCCACATTTTGAAAGGTCAGTAGTCTGTCATTCAGTATTTTTTTTCATTAAACAAAAAGCATCAAGTATTGATGCTGCTCTGTGGCTGCTTCTGACAGAAAGCCCTGCTAAAATACATATTCTAGTTCTCGCCTAAACCTATATGTGATCTTAACAGACTCTTGTTTCAAAACAGAGAGATGAGATGCAGTAACAGCTGACTGTCTTTGACACTCTGCATTGTCAAGAACTAAAAACACATCTTGCAATAAAAACCTTTACACATAATTATATAGCAAAATAGCATAGGAAGCTCACTCCTTCATAGATACTATGCCTTCAATAGTAGTTCTTCTATTTTGTTTTCCCTTTTCTATTGTATTGTATTTAATGTGCCCTTATTCTTGTGCAATTAAAAATGAAGGCTAGTCAGCAACCAGACAAATACAGTTTACTCAAAAAAAAACAAGGAAAAAACTCCACTGAGCACATGCTTATGCAGCAATGCTGAATCTCCTCACTTAGACTTCTTTTATTTTTAAAAAGACTGATTTTAAAAATCAGTTAAAGAAAATGAAAATGGGATAGAAAACAGTTCAACTGATAACACAGCCAAAATTCCTCCACCAAATTGTGTAGTTCAACACACATCCACTTTCCCAGATCTACAAAGTTTCCTCTAATTTTTATTCCCAAGAAACACCCTACTGAGGATACTAACCAGAGGTCACCTGACCAGCCTCACCCACCAGGTACTCACCTGGTCGACACAGCCAGGACACATCCTGCTTCACAGAACCCACATCCACAGTGTCCAGGGCACAGCCAGATGCCCCCAGGCACAGTCAGTGGTCTGCCCTGCAGCAGCAAAAGCTGACAGGGACCCAGGCAGGACGCCACATGCGTGACTCTCTGTAGCCCACCTGCAAACTGCCTTCAGAGCAACACTGACAAAGGCCACTAAGCTTCTCACTCTATGCCTGTAAGTTAACAGAAGTAAAAAAATAGAAAATAATACAAATAAAATATATTTTTCCTTCTAGAGACTCAATAGGATTATTGCATTTGCATCACCACAGAAAACTAGAAACAGTTTGAAATCAAAGGTGCAGAGGCAACAACAGTACACAAGTGCTGCATTAAGAGTCTGGGGCTCCTCTATGGAAATATGGAAATACACTGCAAATAACAACCTGATGTGATGTGTGGTTGGCTTTTTACATGATGTACTAGTTCTCCCCCACAGAGTCAGATTGTGACATCTTGCCTTTTAATTGCACTGTTTGGCTTCAATTATTATTCTTAATTAATTACCTGTGCTATAGATATTGCAACTCTAACACCACCTAAACAGAAACTTAGTTATAAGGCAATCTAACTTCACTGCTCCCTCTTCCCTGAGAAAGTTGATGAAGTGAACACTGAGGAGCACTTCAAGAGAAGCAGAAGAAGGACAATTTGGCTCTTCAACTTTTCCCATGGCACAATCTGGTCTTTCTCTCTGGACCAAAATTTGACCTTCCTCTGGAGGAGAGAATGGCAGGGAGAGCCCTTATAAGCACAACCCACTCCTGAAAGTCATTTCACATCCTTTTAAGACAAATCCCCCAGTCACTAATGTCCCTTAGTGTGGATGTGGATATGGGGCTCATCCAAAACCCCAACTATAGATTTCAACAGAAAAACGTTCAAGAAACCAACTCACCTGTTCTACACACTATACAAAGAAAGATGAGAAGTGAAGTGAGTGGGGATTACCACACTTGCAGAAATTATGCATTAGATGAGGAAGCAAATATATCTGTCTTCAGCTTTCTAAGAGACACAGACACACCGATGGTATGTCTTGATTACAAATAAAAACTGAAAAAAATAGCAAAGTACTTAAGCAGCAGTGTTGTATAACCCTAGGTTGTATTTTTGTCCAATAAATTAACATCTTACAAAAGGGATAATTGAGTGAAAGTTAAAAGTATACAGTGTAATTCAGATCACAGGGCATCCTAACATTCCTTTTGCGACTTACATTGTGAATTCATATGAAAATATATTTTTATTTACTTAGAAGGTCCTTCTTGGTTTTGAAAGTTATTTCAGTTTAATATTTTCTAGCAGAACATGCAGGCAACAGCATACCTGCCTCCTCTTTTCTTTATGCTCTAGATATCCATAACAATTTGACATATAAACTTTTGCAGCTGATACTCCAAGAACAACTTGTTTGCATCTGTATATTACCTTCTTCCAGTACGCAGCATCAGAATAGTAATAAGAGAAGCATTTCCCCCTGTGGGCTAGATTTTGGCATTAGAAAGCAAACACTGGGCCAGAAGTTTCCCTCACTAACACAGATGCTAATTCAACCCTGCCACCCCTCAAAACAAAATTTACAGCAGTAAATCAGACCCTCTGTCACCAGCTAACTAGCAACCCAGTGTTTAAATGTATTCAGCATCCCTACAGGCTCAAATGCAGAAAGGTGGCCTTTACCATCTCAAAAATACAAATTTGTGGCCACTCCTACACATTTCCATTTTTATGCAGTTCTGAACCGATGACGCTGTGAAAGCCTCATACTCTCATTTATTTGACTTACAGAAGCATCTGCCTCTTACTTTCTATGTAGGTTAGCATGAGATTTTCTGTTTACTTTTAAGGAAATAACAGCATAGCTATTTTTGTAGACTGCGTATAGCTGCTAGTTCAAAGTCATGTAACTAAACATAGAGTTCCTCAGCATAGTTATCTTAATTGAGTGTGGGTTCAAAACAATTTCAAAACATTGTTTCAGAAAGACTTTAATTATTAATATTATTCTCATATTAGTGTCACTTTTGTCAAAACTACTGGAGCTATTATGTTACCTGTACAGGATTTCCTGTACAGATAAATCAGTGAGATGTCCCTTATTCTGAGTTGGACTGGAAGAAGCAGGGGAACCAACACACACAAAGACATAAGATTATATACAGAATGGCAGTGGAATCACCTCATGCACACACCTGAACAGACAAGAATGCTTTCTCAACAAAAGGTCTTTGTTAGTAATTTTATTTCAAATACTTACCTGAGCTGTTTCCTTTCTGTGCAAGGGACTTAGGTAGCAGAAGACAGAGTTAGAAGTGTACCACTGCTATCAACAACTTGAAAAGCCTATAATCTCAAAGGAGCTCAAATTTGCTAAAAGGATGGGACAGAGGTCCTATCACACATCAATTTCAATGGCAGAGCCATAATGAAAATGAAGAACAGACTAGGTCAGCATAAATTGTATCCCTCCTTTACACTTTTGATATATGTAAAGTGGGGGCTAAATAAAACAGTGTCCCACTCCTTTGGTTCATGTAAGAAGCAATCTTTTCAGAGAAGCAGCATCCTTTCAGTGGCTGCCTAGCATGAGGAGGCTAAGAAATACATGGGAGACACCACTGCAGGGCTGCCAGACTGCAGCCTGACTGAAACATACCTCCTCTTTTTCTTTTTTTTTTTTTTTTTTTAGTTTTGAAATATGATCTCCTACCTTTCAGCAAAGCCCTCTAATTTCCAGCTTCGAAGGCTTTCCAGAGGTCAGCGGGGGACAGACTCTTTCCTTTTGGAGCTACTGCCAAAACATACTAAGCATATAGTTGGAGGAGAGATAGAAAAGGCGGGAGGAGATCTGGAAGGGCAGTCTAGGAGAAGTAGGATGCTAACGCACAGGATGGTAATCTTGACTCCAGCCTGATGCTTAGTGAGCATATAAATAATTTTGCTAATCATTTTAGGCAGGTTTATTTCCAGGTAGTACTGCAGGACTCAAATCTTCATCCCAGAGCTGCAAATCCCATTATTGTTAAAATCATAGTATGTTAAAACTGCACAAACATCAATAAAGCTAATGCAATCACATAGCTCAATTTCAGAAATTGAATACATCTTTCACAGTGAAAATTCCCATTTAAAAAGTTCAAAGGGTTAAATAAGAAGGGTGTCACAGCCAACGACACAGTAAACAGTACACATTTATATCTTACCACCAGACCTCCCCAGAGTCCCAGAGAATCACATCTGCACACAAAAGAAACAACATAAATGTCAACAGACCACTTCAGGAAAGAAATAAGTAGCAACACTGGATCCTAAATTCTTGTTACCTGAGTTACAAAGTACCATTATTTCTGCTCAATTTCACAGTGGATCAGATGCCTTGGGATGCTGAAGCCTATCCAACAGGCTCCAGCTTTCTCTGGTGTCTCCCAGGGCCAGTTATTCTCACATCCTTCACAATGCTTTGCCTAAAGCCTAGAGGCATTATTCCCTGTAAACAGTCATGCTGTTACCCAGCTTAGTAACTATTCCAAAGACAACAAAGTAATTCTGCCCTTCAAAATGCACTCTGGTTTCCTATCAGGTGTAAATCCCTACAAGATAAGGCTCAGAGCTCTGTTTCTGCCTGTAAATATAAGAGCCGAGGGGGGAAAAAAAAGCCCATCAAAGACTTCTTTCATATTTTTGTTCTTCTGCATGTTTGCTTTTTAAACACATAGCAAACTCTTTGATACTGTTTATGAACATTTCAAATTTTAAAAAAAATTGCTAATTCTACTTTTTCTATTTATGAGGAAAACAATCTCCTTCTCAACAAAATGTTTTAACCCACTTCACTACTTCAGAGAACTTTACAAGAAATACTACATTTGCAGAGAATGACTTTCATCCCAACACACTGACTTAAAAGGCACAGTAGAAAGTTAGATGATAGGTGGGCATGGAGTAATCTCAGTCAAGAAATCAGGGTAATGATTCTCAAAAACCATTGATCTGCTAAAAATTGCCTTTGAAAAGAAAAAAAAAAGAGGAAAAAAACCCACATAAAAAACCCCACAACAACTCTCTTTTGAAAGAGTATAAACTATTACAATATTTTCTAACAAACAATACATTAGAACTTCAGAGTCACAAATAATGACCTGAATAACAATAAAAATCACATAAACCGTGTCAGACCTTGAAAAAGCAGGGAAAGGTTTGTTTTTTCTTATCTGAACAAGCTGCCAGGCCACCAACAAAGGTTTCTAGATGAGTAGAACACAAATGGATCAGGCAGAATGTGATTATATAAAATAATGCATATTTTCATTTATGTAGTCTTGTGTCACATGGTTGACCCTCATAACCTTTAGATGTTCAATACTTATTGACTCAAGTAATGCCACCACTTCAAAGCTCCCCAAATGTATCCAGAAATAGCCTTTGACCCTCACCACAACAAAACCAGCCATATGTGCAGGTTCACATCACCCATAGGAAATCTTATAACCCCTCCCTCCACCTTCCAGGCACAGGCTGCTGCTGACATTTAGCAAAATCCTTCTGAACTTCTTGATAAATATTCCCCTCTCCTGTCAAAAACGCAACTGTTTACGTAAATATGAGCAGGACGCTGTCGTAGCCCTGCCTGCATCTTCCACCCACCACAAAAGGAGAAACTAAGCTAGTTACAATTGCAGACAGAAGCTGAGAGCCCAGTTGCTCTTCACTGGGAACAAGGAGAAAACAGGGTGGAAGCACAGCATTTTAGGAAATTGCCCAGCTGAGTGTTGCATTTTAGTGACTTTCTACTGGAGAAATGTGTCTCCTGCAAGTTTTACAGCCTGTTTCCCTCCTGCTGCAGTCACAGGTTCAGAAGGGAAAAACATCCTCCTTAGGAGGAAGGCACCTTTTACAAGCATCCCTCCTCTCTTCCTCCTCCAACTATAAAAACAATATAGCAACAAAAACATCCCAGTTCCTGCTCAGCTATCATCTCCGGTGTAGATGTGCTCTCCATAACCTGAAAGGTCAGAAGACTCTGGGAACAAAGGGTTCCTGCCAGAGCTTCTCCTCTCATCCTGCCTTCCTTAACACACAAAGTGTAAACATCACCGGAGGTGGTCACAAGCCATTATCTTCTACACACAGAACAAAACCAGACACCTGTCAGACTCACCCTTTAGTGAGAACCACCCTTCCACTTCTAGGACGTTCTTAAGGCTGTGCTAGCTATTATTTGTGTTGGTTTTAAACAGTGACTATGGCACTAATCCATTTTTTGGGCTGGGAAGGACCTACTGTTTCTCAAGATACGGAAGACGCTCCCACCTTCCCTGAAGCAGTTTGAGGACTGCTGGAGAAGTCTCAGGTTATACTGTGGTAGAGATGCCAAGTGCTCAGTGCAAATACTGTTTCAAAGACAGTTTTCCGACAAATACGGTGTGCCAACCACTAAAAACAAATATGCATAAGAGAATGTCTCGTATAGCAAAGACACAAACTTCTCTCTTGTCTTTATTTGACCATATTTGAATGGAAGCTGAATGGGACTCCTGAAAAAATCTGGTGCCAGATCTTCAAAGCACCAGATGTCAGTGAGGTGCAGCAGAGTGACTGGCAAACAGCTCTCCAGCTCAAGTTACATCTGCATCTCCATCCATCCATCTCCATCTGTTACCACTTGCAGCTGAGAAAGCTGCTGCTGCGTTAGGAGGGGACCTTGGCTGCATCAGAATAACCTTTGCTGCTAAGGAATCTGAGCTGCATAACCAGGAGGGAAGAAGATGTCATGACTTCTTTTTTTTTTTCCTGTTTGATTTTTATGAAAAATCTACTAGCCCAAATGCTTTCGGCTGGAAAATTCTCCTGACTCCATAAGTGAATCAACACTTCCTAATTCAGCCTTAGTTGAAGGCAGACCCTCATTATGCTGTCGTCACAAACACTAAAGAAAACCATTTTAATGCAAAGCAGCCCAAAAAAGCTGGAAGTGCTACTAAATTAAAAAGTATTTGGGAAATCAGAAGGGGGGGGGAGGGGGGGGGAGGGGAAGTAGTCATAATTTTTTTTATACATTTTAGCAAACTTTTAAAACCAGACATGTTCCATTTCTTTCTTTTTTTAATTTACTGTCTGAGTTCAGAAGATGCAAAATAGAATTCCCAGATGTTATAGACAAACGAAAAAATTTACAATATTACAATTATGCTAAGTATTTTCAATTTAGTTTTAAATATAAATTTTGAACAGAAAACTCCTTTAAACCAAAACATGCAGTTTAGTATCTACATAGTAGCTACATACGTAGCTTTCTTTTAACCTACTCCCTCATGGAGTAAAACATTCTAATGCAAAAAGGAGGAGATAGGTAAGATTTACTGTGCATATCTTCTCACAAATTGCAGTGTTTAGTATACCTCTCAAATTTTATTTTAACAAAATCAACAAATATCAGTACTCACATCTTTATCAAGAACGAAAACACTATACCTGTCTATTCAAGATCAGGAAACATTTTATTAGCCCCAGACTTTTATTCCCAGCAGGAGAGAAGAAAAATGCAGCATACTTTAATCAGATTTTAAGCACCTCCATATTATCAAACTATCAGTGTAGTCCCAGACACACCTTAACCAAGTTTACAGTAATTCAGAGGGAATATCAGAGACTTGATCAGTCCTCATTTTTTTTGTTTGACTAAAACAGAATAAAATGAAGGTGCAAGGTTAGTGTCTTTACACAACCCACAGCCTCATATCGTGCTAATGCGTAGATCTTAAAATTGGAGGCAGAAGGAGAACACAAAGAATACCACTCCTCTTGAATAATTTTTAATATTATTTGACAGTTTAAAGGTTTACATTCTTTTTGCTCAAATGTAATTTGCTTTTTTATTATCATCAAAACCAGATTCAGTGAGTAGAAAGATTCCCCCTCACCCCCAGGTAATTTTCAGACATTGCCCCAAGTAGGATAAAGTATGGGGATACATATTTATGCACAGCCAGAGGCTCAGGGTTTCATGAAAAAGGTTACTACCAGCTAACTAAATTCTCCTCCATAAGGTGTGCTGCTTGCCAGAAACCCAGAGAATACACTGACCATGGATGAGAAGAGGTTAAGGAGAGTAAAGTAAACATAACCTTCTCTTCCTAAAGTCTAGGAAAACAGAATGATTTCACAGCCTGCTTCAAGGCTAATCCTAGTTTGGACTATTTCACACCAGTCAAAGGGAAAAAGAAACTAAGTAAATTCCAAAGCGAAGAAAACATCAGAATCAAACAGCCCGGTCCCCTTCCACACAGACTGATTTTGGGCGCCTCTCCTGGAGACATGTAAACATAAAATAAGTAGCAGAGGACACCTGCTTCTGAGATCTCATTCGCAGATTCTCTTCCAGACTTCACAGACAAATACAAGCTATATTCTTGCACCCATACATAGTGGTAGGGACCACCTAGCAATGGCAAAGAATGCCATTAACAAATAACACATTCACTCTATTCTTGCAGTAACTTCATTCTTTCAAGAGATTTACAGAGTGGCTTGGTACAGCAACACCAAAATCCAGACCAAAATCAAGACCTTCATTAAACTTGATGACCAAAACATGATGTGCAGGTGAAAGATCACCAATGAAAAATAAAGATCACAGCCCCCTAATCCAAAGCAAAGGAGATGAAAACATGTGACTTTATATATAGTTACTTCTCTTCATTGTTCTCAGCATGTCTCAGAACATCAGTTAATCATCCATCCATACTGATGATGGGCTTTCCAAACTCTACCAGAAAAATGTCTTTTGTTCCAAGCATACATCAGACAAGTTAATCAAATCTTTTCTTACCCAGTATAAAACTAGAAGGTGGGGAAAGAAAAAAAAAAAAAAAGGGGGGGGAGTGCAAAATGGGAGGCCTGAGAAAGGAAGAAAAGAAAACAAGAGACTCTGACTCTGATCCACTCTTCCTAATTACTTGTATGCACTGATCATTAACAGAGAAGACTCCATGTTATTCATATATACTAACTTAAAATTCAGACAATAATTTTATAAATAATCATGACTTGAAGCTTGAAAGTTCATCATGGGAGCTATGCAAAGTAAAGAGGTAGCTATATAATCATCCAGGGAAAGTATGCTGTTATCCTTTGCAGATTAGCCATCAAAGGGTGCAGCATACTTCACTTCTGCTTTTCCACATGATTTATACATATGATAACTATTCATTTTTTTAATGCCTTTGATAAAAGCCTAAGAATGTTAAACCCTACATGAACCATGATGTAGTTATTCATTATGTACTTTAATGCAGTGTGTACCAGAGCAGTCAGATAAATGAGTCTACAATCATTTTTGTACATTTTAAGTACAGCCTTATCTCCTCATTTGCTGGCTTCCTTGATAGGAACTTCTAACTGTGACTAACACGTAGAGTACACAGTATCTTAAGTACCATATCTGTGCGAGGCGAGATCTTACACTGACCAGTTGAGAGTCAAAAGCAACATCATTACTTAACAAAATGGGACGAAACATTCAAAAATTTTTGAGAAGTGAATGTTTCTTTTCCCTCTTGAAGAGAAAGAAAAATAGATCTGAACCTTTACAGTCTTAAATGAAAACATTCCTAAATTTCTTGCCAAAAATTTGCCTCCCCCTACAATCAGTATATGGTAAGGTATACAGTTTTCTTCAGTTATTTCTCCTCACCAAGAATATTATTGTACTTAGAAAGCATAATTTCCAACAAAAGACTGAGTCACTACTGACCAATTCCTAGCAAGGCACTTTCCAATACTTCTACACTAAAGGATGGCAATGTGATAGGCTGGCAAGGATTTGGCTTGGCTATCTATGCTGCAAGGACTTATCCTTAACCATCAGAGTTTAGCAATTCCAAGATTCCTTTAAGCACACACATCTTCAATGTATCTTCCTTAACTAAAACTTACCACTTCATTTGCAAGCTACCTTTGGAGCAAATACGAAACTATTCATTTACAAAGCTGATTCCTGTGCTTGCAGCTCAGAACAATCCACGGAAGCCTAGCTTGATGAAGAGTGTGATATAAATCTCAATGCTCAAGAACTATGCAAGGTTTCCTGCATCAAGGAGGCTAACACATTTTCTTCTAAATAAATCTGCATGATTATTAAGCTGTGTTCATACAGCTCTGCAAGATATTTTAAAGGTAATTAACATTCTGTGAAATCAGGTCTTCTTTTGAAAAAGGCTGTATTTTCTCTGAGTTCAGAACACAAATGGATTAGTTCCTCATGTGAAAATTGGATGCACTACTCACTGGCATAGTACAGATTCAATTTCAAATCAATCTTACATTACTGGTGGTGACAATACTGTCAAAATAACAGAAGTCTATAAAAACATAATATGCAACAGATCTATGCCTAACATTTCACAAATCATGAATACATCAATTAAGAGTCTTGCAAAACAAAAAATTGGAAGAAAATGCTACTATCATGCACCAAGGACATTGAGTCCTAAATGATAAAATTACCTTCAGGTAACTGAGCTGGGAATGCAGTCCCTCTGGAAGCATTCCCTTTGTCTTTGGTCTTTAGGCACTGTTCTATACCAACAAGAAGATTAGAAGCATACCTAGAGGTCATCTGGAAGCATGACTTAGTATTTACACACAGAATTTTCAATTAAGAAATATTTTTACTGACAAAGGAATGACGCTTTAATACTCAAAACTGCTTTCACTGAGAAATTGGTTCTAATGTCAGGTAAAATAAAGGTTTTACTGCTAAAGTACTAAAAGTACTCAGGAGAGCATAGAAAATTGGGGATTTATGTGGAACAAGAAACAGATGGAAATAACTTTTAACTTGTTTATCCATGAATCCAACTCAATTACACGCTCTAAAAAAATTCTTTCACTATCAAATATTAAACAAAATTTCATAGAATATTTAAAACCAGCTTCTCTCACTGTGAGGCAAGAAATACGCTTGATTTACACATGTGAATGTAATTATGCAAATGTCAAAACCTTCATCATGTCCTGCAAATAGTTGCATCCTTTTGGGCGTTTTATCTACTCAGTTTATTTTAAAATGTTATTTTCATCTCTTAATTGATTTTTCTCTGTCTCACCTCACCTCCAGGAGGCAGCAAGCAGGAATGAGGCTGATACCTTCCCTGCTAGGCAAGGACACCTGATGGCAGAGAACATAGATTTAAGGATGCTTTCAATCTACAAAAGCAAAGGCAAAGCAGCAGAAGCCAGAAAGCCTGACTGGCCTCCTGAGTTCTTGTTTAGTTTCCTGATACTGTGATGAAGATGCAGAGAGCAGAGTCACTAACATTTCTGACAACTGGGCATCCACCCAATGCATGTACCACAGATGCTAAAGACAAGCTAAGCCCAGACATGAAGTTTGAGACAGACTATGTTTCTAAGAGCATTCTTCAGGCTGTCACTCACTATCAGCACTTAACAATAAATCAAGGATAAAAGTCACAATTACATTCTCTGCTACTTAACAAAGCAGCCACATGCAGCTTCCTTCCCACCAGCTGTGAAACTTAAAGATTCAAGAGAAAGATGCTTAAATCAGAAAGGTCATTTTCTTACTGAGCACCATTAAGGTCAAGTGCACTCCCCACACTGTATGTTGCAACCTTTCTTTTTCTTCACTATTAACACTTAAAGGACTTTGCCCATCCCCATTTATTCTGCACTGCACAACCTCATCCTGTCTTCCCACAGAGAAAAAGCAAAGGCCTCACCACAAAACCCATTCCCTCATTATATGTTCGCTCTGCAGGAGAGAACAACGATGCTTTTACCTAGTAGGAGATACAAGGCCACCTTCTTTACAAGAAATTGTTTCCATTGGAAAAAAAAAAAAAACAAACAGAACATATTGCCATATGGTACTTTATAGGTATTCCTTCATAGGGAACCATTTCACAGCACAATGTTGGAGCAGTTACAGATCCACCTAAGCCACTAAAACCATCCTGTTTCCATTTCACTGTCAACAAGGATTTACAGTAAAACTTCTTATCTGAACAAATAACCAAATTGCTTTAGGAGTCTCAGTTTTATGTTATCATATATAATTATATGAGAGAAATGGCAAAATAGATGTTATCTGACTGGTAGAGGGATTTCCAAATCCTTTGAAGGGAGATTGTCCATAAATAATAAATTTACATAGGCCTTGCAACTGCGCAGCAATGAAGTGGAAACAAAAAGATCACATTTATGGAGGAGATCAGTTAAATTACTAACCAAGAATATTAGATACAGAAGTATGTTTTTAAAAATGCTACTGGAAGCAACAGTATCAATACAAAAATGCATGTACACAGCATAGTAGTGTGTTTGAAAAGATCGCTGTGCTGCTAGCAGGGTTCAGTTTTCATGGAGGAATCAGACCAAAGGCCATTGAAATTCAGGAAACAGATATACTGCAGGTGAAGTGTTATCACTGTTCAAAATGAAACAGTTTAGGTAGTGCTCAAATGTATGCATTCAAAGCATTTTTAATGTTTCCTTTACCTTTAGGGTAGCCAACACATCTTTTACTAGCAATTATAGTACCTCTAAAAATTATTATCTTTGAATTACTAAAAAGAAAAAAATGTCACTAGGAGTGTGTTAGTTACCATTACAAGCACTCAGAAAAAGCTGCTTCCAGATTTGAAGCCAAGGATCAAAACAAGCGATTACAACAGCAGCTGTGGACTAAGAACTGCATTAAACTTCTGAAGCCAGTTTTCTATATGCAGCAGCATAAGCATGTGCAACAGCATACTGGAACTGCAGCTGCACAGAGCAGACTATCCAGACCAGTAACATCATCTTTGAAAGGGGTCTGTGCATTTTTAACTGGTTTTTGCTTAGGCGATCTATCTATGCTACAGAATGAAAAAAACCAAGCACACCCAAAAGGCAGCAAGTGCAAGCCAAGCTGTATTTCAGCTCCTTCAGAGACAAGCATTCACTTGCATTTTATTCCTCTTTTGAATAGTCATTCAGTGATAATTCTTTTTTTCCCATCCAGCACTACTGAGGCTCATAGCTGTTGTGATAACATATGCTTGAGAAACAGCTGTATCTCAGGCAAAGAGACTTCCATAACAACTCGCTTCACAATGTCTGATTGTTCTGATGCAATTTGATTTCTGCCGCTGTGGTAGAAGAAATATGCCAGGCTTCTTATACCGTTTTGTGAAAACCAAGCCTGATGAGATACAAGCATACAACTGAAAACTCTCAAGATGGGAACCTTGTCAATTAAGAACAAACTGTTAAAGGCAGTAACCAGCTGCTATCCACTTCCATAGGCTGGAAACAAAAAATTACATTGTCCCACAGAGCTCCACACACACTTTCCACCCCATTCCATCACCATCAAAAATGTCTGTGCCTCTATGTCAGATTTAATGTATTTTTTGTCAGTCTTGAACTCTGTCATTTACAAATACTTAACTTTCACAATAATATTAACTGTAAAGCACAAATTCCTTTTCCGTTTTAACGCAAGACTCAGCTTCCTACTGCACTACTTGAACTAAAAAATAAAGTTAACACAACTTTAGAACTTACTTGGCACTATTTCCTCTCCAATTTCCCTTTGGCGGCCTCCGCCCCCCCCCCCCCCCCCGCAATCTGGCAAGCATTTCAAAATTTAGCATGCAGGTTATATGGGCTTAATTCCATTCCTAGATTAGATCATGAACCCTAGATGTACAAAGCACTTTTAATCCAGGCTCCAATATGAGGGATTTAAGTACCTCACAAGACTTTTGTCCTTAAACCTTGCCGATTTCAGAAAATGCAGGGTCAAATCTGGAAAAAAAAAAAGAATCTTATCCTTCTGTCAAAAGGCCAGCATTCCTCCTCCATCCAACACACTGATGTTTCATGTATCTTCTCTGGGTCAGTGCCAGGTTGTCTCAGAACACCCCCAGAGAGGCAGAGGAAGCGACTGAAACGGCCAGAAATAGTGAAAAAAATCTTTGTAAGAAGGGTACCCATTACCTCCAACTGATTATGTAGTGGTATCACTGAATAATTGTTGCAAGAGGTTTTCTGGGTCTGCTACAATCATGCAAATTCAGTTCAAAATTACTCACAAAGGAGTTACTAAATGAGCACTGACAGCCTTGTTTGCTAAATTTCATCCAAGCATCTTTCTCCCAATCTTAAAAGTAAGATAATTGCCGAAGCCTCTGGTATTTCCCCATGAAAAACAAATTAAGCTTTAATGAAATATGCAATCTCATTCCAACATACTGAGGCATATTCAACCCTGCTTAATATTCCACAGCTAATACCAAGCAGCTCCTGAAGTCGAGGTAGCTCAGGCAGATGAAGCTTCACTGGCAGTCAGTAGGCATTTGTCTGCCTCCCGCTTGATGTCAGGGACATCAAAGCGAATGCGCGTGTTCGATCCTGACAAAGCTATCCGTCCAACACAGGCAATGGGCTGTCAGCAACCGATGGGATTGCATTTATTAATACACTCAGACAGTCCTAAGTCTCATTGCTTGTACATTTTTAATCACTGTTAATTTTGAATTTTTGATTCCCAAGCCCATCAACAAATATAACAAACTATTAATTAGGCTACAGTACCATCATTTGAGAGAAATTAAATGAGACTGTGAAACTACAATGGGTGTACACAGGCAGCCTGTAGTAATCCTGTATACTTACCTTGAAACACGGCATTTCAGTTGATTCCTGATGAAAGCTTATCCCATTTCACTCCTAAGTCCTTCTGACTTTGAAGGTGGAAATCAAGGACAGTTTTAAAGAGGCATAGATTACAAAAGGAGAGACTTCCATATTCTAGCCTTCAGCCACTAAAACTGGTCTGAATTTCTGAGCAATTCCACAAGCTGCATTAGATGTGACGAGTCGATTTCCAAAGCGTGAGTGCTTGCATTAGAAGTCATTATGATTTTTTTCAAGATAGGGTTGATATCACTTCACACGCATGCCCTCTCCTTTTTTTTTTTTTTTTTGGTTAGGCAAGGCTTTTTCTCCTTCCTAGTAACTAAATCAAAAGTATAATAAAGGGCTGTACTTAGTTTGTCTTCTATTTAAGGTAGTGCACTCATAACAACTTTTGAGTGCATTTTTCCACAACAAAGTCATCACAGTGCTTTAACAGGTAGATGTAACACTTCACATTTTTATACTGATCTTTGAAAATATACCAATATACCTGCAGTAGCAGAAGCAGTGGTGGCGCAGAAACAAAAACACAGAAAAACAGTCCCCAAGTGAGACTGCAGTGGGAAAGCATGTATTCCTAGAGGAGACCGCTGTTCTAGCACATTTCCAAACAGCTTTGTAAAACGAACCCAGACAGAATTAGCTATTATCCAAACACTACTTACTCACAGAGTACTGTATATTTCTCCTTCAGAGCGCTGCTTCAAGGGGCAGAGAGGTCCCTGCTCTGACAACAGCCTACTACCAGGTGCAAACAATTAAGGAAGGAAGCTCTCCTCCACTGTGAAAATTATTTACTAGCAATCCCCACTAAAGCTCATGCCACGACCTAATTTAACCACTTCATTTACATCATGTCTCCCTGCGAGACTAGGAAAAGACAGCCCCACGAATTCTCTGTTTCTACAGAGTATTTTGATTTCTCTAATTTGTCGTAACTGTAGCTGCTTTTAAAAATCAGTCTGCCTTCTTCCTGCATCTGAAAGCTGAAATAAGGAACATCTTTCCTTGTTGTGAGTCAGCCCAATTCTGTTTACTAGCCATATATTAACTTACATCAGCTAAAACTCTAGCTCAGAGCTAATAGCACTAGGGTGTTTTCTTGGGGTTTTGATCCTTGTTTTAAACATGGAAAACAGGGGAAGGGAAAGAGGATAAAAGATGTGACACTGATTTTGGAATTACATTTTTCTAGTAATCATGTTTAAAAAAGACTGGTATTTGTGTACACAGGAGACCAACAATAATGCTAGTCTCTCTACCTTATCAACTTTCTACATGATAGTCTTCTCATGGAGTATTACAGACAAAGGAAGGGTTTTTTTTAAAACAAATGTTACCTTGATATATTCTCCATATTTTAGCCACACTACGTGGTAATCTTTGATATCTTGGTCATCTAAACCAACAAATCAGCATCCAGTCTTTATCATAAGATGATTATTTCTAAAGGTTACAATTAAACAACCATACTCAAGTTAAAGAAGAAAATCCTATCATCCATGTAGGAGAAGTAAATGTTTTAGACATTGGACTTGAAACAATAAATCATTATGAATGGCAACAGAGAAGCGGAGAAGTCTCTCTGGTAATGAAATTCACTGAACCTGCAGGAGCTGCACATCTTTGTTCCCCCTGAGTAATAGTCTCACCTGCACAACTCCTTTCAACTAGACCTAAATATTTTAAGACTACAAAGTTAGGCAAAATAATTCTTGGTCATACTACTAGTATGCCATTCAGGCTCCAGTTTTTAAATCAGAAATGGGTTACACAGCAAGTGCTATCAGTACCACCCACCCAAACATGTACCAAGAATACACATAGAAGGAAAAAGTTAGAATTCAAACTGCCTCCACTTCTGTTTCCTCTTTATACAACAAAAAAAGCTATCACTAAGTTTGCCAACATCAAAGTTAAGAAAGAATATCACTTCCTGTTTCTTTCTCAGAAACAGCTGGGGGGAAGAGGATGAGGATGCAGCATCACAGCCTCACTGGAAATTGGTCATTCCTGAGTCTTACACTGATGTTCTGAATTAGAAGAGGAAAGAAAAGTGATCAACATCTGAGTTAACATCATTTTATCATGAGCACAAATACCCGGTACATACAGTCCAATGCCTTTCAACTTGCCTCAGTAACCGCAACACAAGGAGCAACCATAGTCTCTGTATCTTACAGACCTAATGAAAAAAAAAAATGTATGAAAATAACACTTCTCACTATGAAGAGATAAGTAGAAACAAGACAGTTAAGAATGGGACACGGGTAACAGCTCCTCTTCCCAGCAAAACCTACAACACCAAAGGAGCTGTAAAAAGCAGCAACAGGAAATGCAGCAGGGAGAACCCCACCACACTTAATCCTCAGTAAAGGCAGCCCAGATTAGAGTCAGGGGAGCTTTTTACATCACCAGAGAAGGAGAGAGTACCTAATTACTAGCTACAATTACCAAAATCTATGAAATAAGGAGTTCTTTCCTGTATCACCTTGAGAAGAGAGGTTCAGGAGCTTTCGGGGGGAGGGAGTGTAAAAATATATTTTAGTCCCATCAAAAAGATTAGGAAGAGTCCTTGAATTTCACATCACCCTCAACAGTTTAACAAGGTTAGCCTTGCTCTGAAAATATGAAGCGTTAGCAAAACTGTCAGCCCCATAACATAATCATTGCTATATTTCCTTGGCAACAAAGGAAACTTTTAATGGAAAGAGATTTAAAGTACAGAGTGGACATTCCTCTCCAGACTGCAACCTTTTCCAGCAGTCTAGTTACAGTACACCTGCTGACTATCTCTTCTAGAAGGGATTTGTAAGGCCAAACAGGTCACACACAATTTAAGAGCTTACAACACCACTCAACTAAAAGTACAACTTTACTCTGGAAAGATTAGTTCCCCTTCTGGTTATTCTACATACCTGTTCAGGAGAGAAAACACCACAGAATTTGAGAGAAGGTCCTTAAACAGAAGCAGAATTTGAAGAAAAGCACAAACTAAGCAAACGACTTTTGCTTACACATATCTGTGCTGGGGGAACACCCATTCTGAAGCAAGGTACATAACAGGTGTTCTCCATCTGTCCGTTGGACTGGTGCTGGTTTAAAGCTTAGAGTGTTTAGCCTGTTGTCTTGCTAGGTAAAACAAAGATAAATAAAAGGAGGCATTCTGCAAAAGGCTGATTTTGCAAATATACAGTCAACTATTCACAAAAATTCAGTAATAACTAAGCAGATCTCTTCAGGCATTGCACTGTCAATAATACTGCTCAGAAATCCAAAATTAAACCTGCTACAAAGAAAAAATATCTGAGCAAATATCAAAACTAGGAAATCCCTGGAGAAGAAGAAAAAAACATATACTGCCTTTAAAGCATCTGCCAGTACATGTGCCTCCATTACAACCAGCAGTGCACAGCTACACTCAGATGAACCTGCCTGACCAACAGAACTTTGGAGTCATTTGTTACAGGGTCATTTTAAAAATATCATAAAAAAATCCAGGGAATTTAGTTTTTCCACAGTAAAGAAGGAAAATCTCAGGAAGGTAGAAATGGAACACAATTGAAAAACCTCAACAAACTTAATACCTACATCAGAAAATAATAGAAGAAAAAAAAAAACAACAACAACAACAAAATAAAGAAAAACTATGGAATACCAGACTGGAACCAGAAAGTAAAGCTGTTGAGAAACTGTTTTTTACACAGGCTAAAAATACCTTCTTCCCCATTGCACATTATCTCCTCAAACAGGAGGAATATATGAAAATTTAAAAGTTTAATATTTGGGCAATTCTTTTGGTGGTGAGAATATCACAAACTGGAACTCCTAAAAATTACCCTGGAATAGGGACTGAAAATCTGGAAGACCTGCAGAGATCCACTATCACAGCAGACTAAAGATTGACTAAATTGAATAAAGTATGGTTAAAGGAGGATTTGACTTTAGTCCCCACCCAGCATTCACAGTCAATGTGCAGCACACTAGGAGTTACATGCACAAAGCCACTTTTTAAAGCACAAGCTATAGTAAATAGGTGAGAAAACCACTTGCCAAAACCAGGAGGAAATTAATTTGAACCCTGCATTAGTGTTTCCTTCTTTCCTACCATTTTTTGCTGATGGAAAAGGAAAGAAATAAGTGATAGACTCCCCTTTCCAATACATAAATGCACATTTCTTGCTTTGAAAGAAAGCAACAGAACAGACACATTAGGTAGCTTTTTCTAATTAGGAAGCCATGAGGCACACAGAGGAGTGAACAATCACAAAGGGCTCTGTTTCACTGTTTTTCAAATGGTGATAGGATAGTATTCACAACAACACCTTGTGCAAAAAGCACTTAGGTACTAATTCTTCCAGTACACACCAGAGCCCCTAAACTGGTTCCCATGTCCATGCCTGGGTTTTTGGTTAGCTCTCAGGCAGCCAGGAGCAAGCAGAACCGCCCAAGGGCCCCAGACACACTGAACTGGGGACCTCGAGCTGCTGCTTGCATACACAGCTTGGCAGATCAGTACTGCCAGCAATAGGACAAAGAAAAATGCTTCAAGATGAAAATACTCGAAAGTTGAAAACATTTTCAGCCAAGAGTTTCTGATACGTCACGGAAAAGTCAAAGCCACGCTTACACCACCCACCCAGTAAGAAAGCCATAATCCAGACATTTTGGTAACGGCAAAAAACAAGGGAGGAATATACATTTTTAATTTCACGACATCACAGGTCTTTGCAGAAACACATTTGTAAATCTTTTACATGTACCCTCCAGCAATTATGTTGGGATTCATAGCGCATAGAAGGGTTGAGAGTGCAGGGGTTATTGTAAAGTTCAGCACCTCAAAGAGTGTTTGTTCATAGGTTGAAACAATAAGGCATAACCTTTGTATCACTCCTCTCTATTTCCAGACATGAAAAATATTATTAAACAGTGTGACATGGAAGGTCTAGAAAAGGCAAATCAGCAATACCTATGCACTTGTAAAGATCTCACATACCAGGTTCAAATGCTAAAACTAAAGGATCTACCTAGCAGAGTTCAACATGATGTCAAAACAAAAAGAGAAAGTAGACCATGCTAAGAGAAATTAACCCAGATGAATTTAAAATCAGAACATTGAGTTTTACCTGGAGGAAAACAAATTACTTTTAATAACACACATAAAGCAGAGGTAGTTAATCCCAGCAGTATATGTTCAAACTGTCTATCAGGATTTATGGGATGATTTAATCACCTACTCCTACCCTTCTCACTGTCAGCCTCCTCACATTGCAGATTATACATTAAGCCATTTCCAAATCGATTCAGTGGGAATACTTTGTAGGAAAAGAACCGAATCAACTGCAGAGTATCCTTCCTGAGCACGGACAGTTCACAAACGCATGCTGAAGCTAAAAATTGTAAGAGGAAAGCTTTTAAGAGACATGTTTTCAGGGACAGCAAGACATCACCTAAAATAAGGAATGTGTGTTCCACTGAGACACTCAAACAGTACCAAAAATACAAGATCAACTTGGCAGCTCTGTATTTTTGATCTCATTGCTGCCTAGGTCCCCCAAAGACATCCACTGACAACACTTTTTGCAGTAGAGCACAACAAGACGGACAGCAGGTCCCAATCAAATTTGAACATAACCTGATCTACAAACACTCATTTTTTTCCTCTCTAGCTCTCACAAGCAGGGATGCAATCACACAGCATTGCTGACAGCACATCATACTCCACAGCCGCCCCCCGCAGGGGCGCCGGGAGCAGGGCACACACAGCTGGTATCACCAGGGGTCAGCAATGGTAGGAGTGCCTGTCACTCATCCTTGCAAATCAAATTAAAGGTTTGATTTTGACCCTTCACTTAGCTGAAGTAGGGCAATGGTACACAGGTTCATTGAGGATGATGTTGCTCTTATCTCTACCAGCTCACCAGGGGTCAGGTTTCTAGTGTCCCTGCAGCTTTCCTGAAGCCAGAGGAATCAAAAGGAAACTCCAACAGCTGCTGCAGAATTATCTGAGCAATGCGGGCAGGGGAGAAAAAAGCCAAAGGCTTTCAGCCAGAGCACCCGTTCTGCAGCAAACAATCTTGGAAACCACACATCCTCAGAACTGATGATGCTCCAGATCTAAAGAGGGCCCTGATCCCTGACAAGGGGAAGCCTCTCACAGATCTACCCTTCTGGCAAAGGTGTCCCAGAGGGTATACTGCAGCTCATGAGCAACACTGATGAGTAGAACATATTTCACATAAGCACCATTGTTTACTATTATTTTTCTATTTTATGATCTCTCAGTGTTCAAGAAGTTCATGCAATATAGAAGAGACACCATTACCAGTATTCAGCAACATAAACCCTGATACTCATCCTTACCAAATATGTCCAAAGCAAGAGGCAGAAAATTACATGAATTAAAAGAGTCAACAAAAATATCAAATTCAGAGAACAGAGTAATGATATTTGAAGAATCCAACCCATCACTGAAGACAATTCCTCACAAGACAAGACACTGTACATGCTCCAAGCAGGTTTGTCCTTGGCCCACAGGATGTGCAACAAAAGAGTGAGGTAGAAAATAATAAGCAGATACAAACAAAGCAGACAACGACAACAAAAAAAATAGGAGACAACAAATTTAATATTGACTCGTGAGCAGATTAGTTGAACTTGCATCACTTTCACAGTTCATGGTCTATGATGATAGGAAATTGCTTTTGTTCCCAACATTTTTGAAAACAACCATTTTCCTAAATATAAAAAAAGAAAACAAACCCAGCACAGAGAAGAAAGTAATGCTAAAACAACAAAAAGGGAAAAAACTTTGTAAAACACTTTGAAAAATACACATAAAATTATGTACCTAGATAAAGCTATAGGCAGGTCTTTGTTAAAAATGGAAAATTTATTCAGTAAATGAACGGATGAACGCATCTTCAAATATAACACTCTAAAGGCTCACATCACCTCAGGCAAATCCACAGATTAACTTGTGGCACTGCTGATGATTCCAAGCTTAAAACCAAAGTAAATATTTATTAACATTAACCATTGCATTTTGATGCAATTATTTAAGAAATACAACTGCCTTCAGGAAGTACCGAATTCCCTTTTCTCCCAGAAATAGTTACATTGAAGGAGCAAAATAGAATTTCTCAAAAGCTTTCTGAAACATGAAGGCAAAGTTATGAGAGTGTGATTTGGATACATTACCAAAAAAAAAAAAGAAAAAGTACAGTAATGCTTTATTAAACTCAATTAATTTTTGATTGTAATAGTCAGCCCTTTAATTACAGCTGACGAAAAACATGGCACACAATTTGCTTTCCCCACACCAATGCTCCAGATACAGATTTCCATTACCTCATCAATACCCACAGCATGAAGTAATCAGAAATAAAACATGAGCAAAATCACTGGGATTTTTACATTCTTAAAAAAAATAAGACAGTCATACTAATGTTTTAGTTTATACAAGCAATGCTACAAAATAAAATAAAACGTGGCCACAGGTAGTTATGAAGTATGTCAGCTTGAGGTAGGGGCTTCTGCTCCAGGATAGGGGCCTGAACAAAAAGCACTTTAGCACTGGGACAGCTTCCATTTCTGTAGTCCCTCAAATAGCAAGGACTCAACTCTAGAAAGATCAGACTGCTTCAGAACTCACAGGAAGAAATTAGAAATTGTAGATTATATTTTTTGAACCACACATATTGCAGATAAGCCATTTATCAATTAAGTCTGGTCCTGGTCTCCATCTCAGTCTTCTGGCTACATCTCCCTGAAGACATTCCTACAACTCCAGCATATGCCAGAAATATAACTCAGATTAACACTGAAGCACAAACAAAATGCTGTTTCAGCTCAGACTCTGAGTATATTTAGACTTCAGAAGTACATAAGAGTATGTGCTGCCCATATATCACCCTGGACAATCTCCTACTTTAAGTCGTCTCAGTTGTCCCTCATATTTACAGGGTCTCCAAACTCCAATTAAATCACCTTGAAAATGGAATATTATTGCCCCGTAGACTTAAGATAGTTAACCACAAGAACTGATAAGATCATATTATGAAAAGTATTACCATTCCTGAATACTCACTATATAAAAATTATTTCTTTTTTACTTTTACGTATAATATGTCTTATTATCGCCTAATGAATATTGCCATTATCTAGCTATCACCAAGCACAAAGCCAAGCCCACCACGCACAGAATACAGACACATGGTAAGAAATGCTGTATCAGCTAAAGGTGAACAGAGGCCACAACCATCAGCACTTCTAACGCATTCCTCACATCTAAGAAAATGGTATGTGTGTATATATATATATATATAAAAATAGTAACAACATAAAAAACTCAGTATTTTCTTCCTGGTTTAGGATGGCAGAAAAAGATAGATGGACAAGCAAATGGGGATGGGAAAAGCTATTTTGTTTTTCATGATAAATTGATAAGTCTAATTATATAACACATTTCTGCCAAGCTCATACCAGCATCAAGAGTCACTCAATGTAGAGGGAGATACTTGCACAGTGAAAAGTAAATTAATTTTGGCACAAGTTTTCTCCAGCTCTGTTCTTGAGATACTGTGGTGGTTTAGCGGTGGACGAGACAGCACTGGCTTAAGAGTTGGACTTGATGATCTTAAAGGTTTTTTCCAATCTAAATTGCTCTATGACATTCTATGATATTAACTACAGAAAACTGTTAAAGCTTCACCCATCTTTCTTTAAAAGATCCACCAAACATTTCAGTAAAACTTCACCCTGAGCTGGTCTCTGAATACATTAGCTGTAGCCACATTTCCAGTTTCAGACCACAAGCCTAGGAGGCCTGGGAGTATAATGTGTCTTTACAAATAATTTCTTCTTTAATGTAAAAATTAAGTTTTCCTTGTCCTTGAAGGTAAGAAAGAAGAGTAAGACCAAAAAGAAAGAGAAAAGTCTAACTACTTGGAATTAAAGATGTGTGTCTTTGATAACAATAACCTAAGCAAACACACGGAAAAGAATACTTGTTTAATTCATAACATTTAATCTAATAATGGAGTCATAAATGAATGCCACATGCTGTCCAATGCTAGGTTTGAAACTCACAGTCAGTTCTCATGTTGAGAGGAATTTGAAAACTGTTTCAGTGTAAAGTATTCAAAGCATAAGGCACAGTGCCACTTTCCAAGAGCTTCCATAGCTTTATATCAACTATTTCTTCATACACACAGCCCTAAAAATAGTATTGTCTCTGATGATAGTTCAGCTTGGCCTTCCATCCAAACCACTATTGCCAAGAGAAGGTTAAAGCCTTGCGCTTCATTAGCCACACAGCAGCCATGGCAAGCACCAGCTCAAAGCAGCAGTGCTCCGCGTCATCACCGTCTGTCCCAAAGTAGGAATTAGTGTGAGGAATAGCCAAACAAAGCAGCCACAAAACCGTAGCTTCTGCAGCAATCTAGTTCTTGCACAGCATCAGCTAAGCCTCTTTCTTCGGTCACACTGTTTTACCCATTTTCCTTTCCCAAACAATTTCTCTTTTTTTAGGCCACATTGTGTCTTTCTCCTTGAATGGGACTAAATCTATTAACTAAATCATTGCTCATTTCTCCTACTTCAGTTCCAGCATCTGTTTTCTGTGTATGTCTTATTAACTTTCCATTGGAAGAAACATGAGAGCAGAAAACCACCCAGGGAAACAGAGAGAGAACAGGTTAGAAGAGCAAGCTGAAAACCCATGAACAGCAGGAGTGAAATTCACAGAGGCCTCCCCGGACAGGCTTTGCTGGTACTCTCTGACCAGATTATCAGCACCTATTGCTTACCCT
Organism: Anabacerthia variegaticeps; assembly: GCA_035583185.1. Taxonomy (NCBI): domain Eukaryota; kingdom Metazoa; phylum Chordata; class Aves; order Passeriformes; family Furnariidae; genus Anabacerthia; species Anabacerthia variegaticeps. The sequence goes on along the minus strand of JAWWEW010000041.1, from coordinate 40,414,408 downwards.
CACTTACTCTGCTAGCAATTTTCCCTTCAGACCTGTTGGCCATGCTGATGACATGGCAGAGTTGTTTCAGTCAGGTAAACAGGCTTAAGCAGTTTGACCCATCCTGGCTTGCTACAACAGAAACAGTTGAGATTACCAAAGCCTAGGGACAACATCTCTCAGCAAATGCAGTAGCCGGATTCATATTCTGAGAGCAATTTTTCTCACAGTTTGTATGCTGGGTTTGGATTTTCTGCATCCCACATACGTAAGAGCAACCAAGGTCTATATCTCATTTCCCACTTCTCTTATTATGTCTTCTGCCACACCTTCTCCTTTCTTCAAATCCTCCCTCACTGTCACCATAACGTTTGTATGGCTCTTTTACCTGCAAACACCATTCAGTCTTTGAGACACAGGACCACATGCTGTCTCTTTTCCATGCATTTGTTTTCTTATACCTTTCAGTCCAAAGCTGAAAATCTCAAGTGCTCCTGAAAGCACCCTAAGGTACCACTCCTTACCCAGCAGGATAACATAACTGCAGTGAATGAAATTCCATCAGCATCTTGTCAGACCAAAACAAAAAACCTTTACACAAAACCCAACAATGAGTAAGAACTGAAGTAGTATTTGCCCCAGGCATCGATGCAAACAACTGAAGAGCTTTGTACCAGTGTCAAACCTCTTACTGCCTTGCTGCTTTACTTCTTTTCCTTCTTGCCTGCTACATCAAGTCTTCCCTTTCTATTCCCCAACAACTGGATTGCACAATCAGCAGGATAATGCAGCTGGTATGTTCTCCATTCTACAAATATGCAGTATTAGTCTCCAGCTTGGAGAAGAGAAGGTTCTATACCCACCTGTATGGAGAATCTAACCTCACCCAGGGGGTCATGTTCCTCCCATCACTGGCATTTAAAGCAATGCACATAGAGAAAAATAGCCTGAACATGCCAAAATTAGGTCATGTAAAAACAATTAATAGTAACTATTACTTTCTTAATACCTCAATATTTCTCTCCTCATGCAAGTTCATAGTACAACAGAGCAGGTTATGTTTAAATATGAAATAGGCTGAAGCTTTTTAGTATGATCCAGGTAAAACAAATGAGCACACACAAAGCGCACCTAACAACTTTATCTGCACATGCACTATAGTATGACTGTTTCCATCGACACAAAAGGACTGTCAGGCTGCCATAAGACTTCAAGCTAATTGCTTGTTGTGTGTATTTTGAAATGTAAAATATGACTCCCTCAAAAACATGGAAAATTGCAATTATCTAAATCTCACAAGATTATAAGGGGGCAGTCATTCATGTGATATTTCTCACTAAGAAACGTGAAACCAGGCTCTGCAAAGGTGCTCTGCACAAAGAGAGACACAGATCTGGTAGTGTAAATAACAGTTGTTTTGCTGCACATGCGGCTCCAAATCAAATTTGCAAACTGGTGAAACATCTGGAGGGAAGAGCATCAGATGGTGAGAACCGTCACAGTTATGGTAATACACACAGCACTTCTTTATCAAGCATGAGGTGAAATTAAGTAGTTAATACACATGACGATTAAAACAGTTGACATAATTATCACATACTGCATGACTCCTGTGATTGAGTCCTGAGGAGGAGGTGGGGAGGCTGCCTTGTAATTTCTATTTTACCTCTCCTCTTCCAAAAGAAAGTCTCCTGCCACTAAGTTCTATTGAATAATGAAACACAATAATGATACTTAAATGTATTTGCGACAAAAAAATATAAAATACAAATATATTATATATATAATATATAAAAATATATAATAAAAATATATTACAAGAAAAAGCACATCCCATAAACATTTTCACTGCTTCATTATTCAGGACCAACTAGACGTTTTATGAATTGTAGTTATTTATTATGTTTTATATACTGGGTTTGTTAATGCACAAAATGTTCACCTACTTCCTCACTGTGGTCTCTATCATTCAGCAGCAAGGCAGGTCTGACTTGAAACTGCATTGCAAGGGTCTTATTCTCATTTCCTTGCAGGCCCTCTATCCTGCAAACACTTAGCCATGTGTTTAACTTTATGTATACAAAGTAGTCTCACTGAACTCATTCATGAAATTCTAGCCTTATTTAAACTGCCACAAGTTTTACCATTGATTCCAGTTGGACTCAGATTTTATCTAATGGGACTATTTACATCTGAAAAGCTGAACACATGTCCAAGTGTTTGCAACACTGAAGTCCCAACAGCAAAGCTAAGGCATATGCTGCCATTTTATCTCTTACTAGCATGTCAGACCCACAAAATAATTTGCTTTTGTCTTGACTTAAACATAGGACAAAATAAAAACATCATCACTAAAGTAGATTATTAAGTTGTATTTTTCCTCCTTTTTGGATATTAGTAAGGATGCTATTAATGCTATCCAATCTGCTCATTTTTTTTCCATTCCAGTAAGCACAAAATAGTTAATGCATAATCATCTAGCACAAACACTGATCTTGCTTAGCCGGAGAGTTCACTTGATCATCTGCACTTCAAGAAAGAATAAATTCCAAGCAGATGCAAGAAAAACATATTAGTAAGCTGTAGTTCTCTTTCTTTAATTACAACAGCAGCAATATTCAACCAATCTAAATTGACTTCAATTAAATCAAGGTTTAGTCAGTTCCTGAAACAATAACTGAAATATAATCCCTGCATTTGCTTTCTCATTTAGCTTTATTTAACACAGACAGTGTAAGGCGACCCAAGTACCTAACTTCTAACCTTCAGCAGAAAAAAAAAGGAGACCCAAAAATTGCAAAGTCAGAAGAGATCCTTTGCTGCAAAAAATAATAGAGTAGACGTTCCTGCTGGAATTCAGAACAATGGCTAAAGAAATAAGGACTCTCTGAACACAGAAAAAAACCCTTGCTTTTTCTGATTACCATATTGCTTACTATATTTATAAGCTCAGAAATTCCCACGGGCATAATTTGATACTAACTCAATCACTCTGTTGGAAGAGTCACTGATTGCAGGGTCCATCCCTTCACTTTATGCATGACCAGCGCTGCTGGTGCAGACATAAGACAGCATGCAAGCATAGATAGGATGAAAAATTATGTCTTTATGTGTACATTTATATATGCCTACTATTATATGGGCAATTAAATATGCATGGTAAATGCAACCATCCTGTCATGAATAGGGGTTTTTTTAGCATTTTACACTAGAAAATACAGCATGATAAGCAGTCTTCCTTGAGCAGTTTATTCTACAAGTGTGCTCACTTAGTCTTGGCAAAGGACTGTGGTAGAATTGCAGGCCCATGCTAAGAATTATCAGAGTATCTGCTCTTCCTTAACAGGATCACACTCTGCTACCTCACACATTTTATATAGGATTTCAGTCCAAGAAAAATGAGGATGAAAAACAAATACTCTTCACTAATATCCTCTCAGCCACATACAGCAGCATACAAAGTTTAACACTGTGCATTTTCATGCTCTACACAGATGTTTCCCCATGATTTCTTATCTTTAAAGAAGTATGCAAAATAAAGTGTTCTCAATGCCCTTGCTCAAGCAAAAACCTTCAGCCATCAGGCCCACTGTGCTACACAATGAACAGATGTGCCTACATCCTTGTCCACACTAAGATCCAGTGCAATTTATATTTTTAACCAGAATTGTTTCAATTACACTAGACCAGAAGGAAATAAAATTTGGTAAGTTATTTTAATCACACACATTACTGAAAATTCTTATGCATGTCACTTAGATTTTTCCTTAAATATTTACAGAAAGGATGAGGCATAGGTATTAATAAAACACTCTTTATTCTGGAATCCTGTAATCTTTTCCATACTTACATTTATCTGTGTCTTGGTTCTTTATTTTCATGCTTTAGAGTAATTTTATTTACGCAAAGAACAGTACCCTGACATTAGGATACAGAAGTAAGAAAGTGATTTTTAAACTTTTTTGCTTTAAAATAAACTCACACTTTTTCATAATAACAAATAGCATGGTGTGAACATAAACTGAAACTTCTTGCCTATAATAAGCTACAATACAGAGAGCCTCAACAAAATCTACTAATTTCAGTCTGCAAGATGTTCATAACAAGCCAAGCACAGAGTCAAGTTTATAGATTTAAATACATGCACAGCATGTGATTTCTGGAAACTGTGCCTAACAAGGTGGTACCTTGCTTCAAGCTACTGCTTCAGAGCCTTTCAAGATACATATGATACTCATCACCATGGTATCTGCAAACCTGTACTATCCAATTTTCCTGCTTAGGCAAGGCTTCTTCTCCAACACTATCCCCAAGAAGTACTTGTGATCTAGAGAAGCATAGAGAGGAGCAAACCTTTCTTTTCCTGCAAAACTAGTTTATTTCCATACACATCAAACCAACAGCTCAAAATTACAGTAGGTTGGGCACATATCTTAGCAATGTATGGACAAAACACTACAGGTGTTCCTATACAGTCAGTATTTTCAACATTCTTCAAGAGTAAAATACCAAATATTAATTACTAGCATTGCAAACTAGCAGACTAGATATGTGGCACACAAATAGGTGAAAGCCAATATTCCTTAAGGCCTTTCTTCTTTGTGGGATCCTTTCCTCACCTCACCAGATACTCGCTCAGCCCCTAAACAAGGTGACTGTTAATTGTTCTCAGATAGGATTGCTCACATTGATTCAAAGTGGAACACTTAGGAAAAAAAATGGAAGAGCAAGCTGACTGTCCCCTAGAAGAGAAGTTTCCTGCAAATTCTCTCACAGGTCTACTGTAACTTAGGAGATCAGTTTTGTTAACTTATAAACATTGACTTTTTCATTAATATCCTTACATTATTTTCTTTTGTCATAGACTAGAAGCAGGCTCTCTGGATATCTAATCCATACTTTTGCTTTTAACACTGCATCAGTCAAGCATGAAGCTTCAGTTACCCAAGTCAGTCAGGGTAACCCAGGGCTATGCTTTGAACATACACAAACCTATTCATTCAACATTAGTGAGAATTTCACAGAATCGCTAATATTGGGAGATCATGTAGTCTAACACAAACCCACTGCACACTCTTCAACTAAAGCAGGCTCACCTGGAGCAGGGTGCACACAACTGTGTCCAGGTAGGTTTTGAATATCTCCAGAGAAGGAGACTCTCCATAATCTCTGTGGTCTTTTAATAAAAGCAACTACATCAAAACACACTCTAAAGAAACTATGGCAAACCTGTTCTGGCAACACAGCATCTAAACACATCACAGTTCCATGGAAAGGGGAAAGGAGATACAATAGCTTCCTTTAAGCCCAAGCCATCAGTTTAAAATGGCCAGATGGCCGCAGCCAAATGCCCCTATGAAGGCTTGATCCACACTGAACCAGGCAGCCAGGGACCTACGAAATATGAAGCTTTGGCTGCCAAGAGTTGGCAATCACATCATGAGCAGAAACACGGAGGGAAGAAGCAGAAGCAGCAGAACAGTCACTAGGGGCACATACAAACACTGAGCCACAGGCAAATACAGGTGGAGAGGGCATCTATCTCAGGCTTCACCGGCCAGCGGTACTCCATAAGCCACACCACAACAACTCTGTAACAGCAGTCAAAGCCACACAACGCTGGTGCAGAGCTGCTTTCAACAGCCACTTCAGAGCCCAGGCAGAGCATGAACGTGTCTGGCAGCAAACGGCAGCACAGACAGAACTCGCGGGTGATCCAGATTTGGCTTTTTTTAGCACGAGGCCAACAATGTAAGTAACCATTTTCTTTGTGAACTTTCCCCATCCTTAAGTCTTTTGTTTTCTGAATAAAAGCTTATTTTGAGAACTCTCCAGAAGCATGATGTCTATTAAAGAGAAATACTAACATTTTTAACAAGCCAAGTGATCTACACGCAAGAGATGAGTAAACTAATGTGAAATAGAATAGAACATATAACTACATCTTTTCACAGAAATAGAAAATTCATTCAAGTATACTGGTATTACAAAAAAGTAATAAAGAACTGTTTGTGCTACAAAATGAAAGCTGCTAGACACGAAAATGCCATTATAGTTGATTTAATTTTTTCATCATTCTCAGTACTTTTCATTTCAGCAAGCTTTATTTATACAGACATGGAGCATTTAAATTACGTTTTGGCACGGAACTTTAATTCAGATCAAAGTGATTTAAAAGCCTAAGTTTTTTTCTACTCTAATTATAAAAATGCTTAAAAAAATCTGAAGTTTAATTATGAATAATTAATTAAAAAAGGAAACCTTTCTTCTGCAACTAATGTTAGTTTTGACAGACCAATCCTCTTTTCTTCCTACAAAAAAACTCACAAACAAAACCATCTTTAAAAGTTTCCTCAAGTACAACTGAAACTGTTTGAAGAAAATGAAACACATATTCCAAAAAAATCATGGAATTTATTACAAGGAAATTCTTGTTATAATTAAAGATTTTACAGCAAGGAAATACATAGAGAGATACATACCATACCTAGAAGTATCTTCCCAGGAACTGTACAGTGTATCTTTTTTGCATGGCAGCTGGGAAGAGGCCTGAAAAGCCAAAGAAAGGCTGACAAAATGAGAGCGACCTTGCTAGAGACTCAAGATGCCCAAGATTTCCTGACTAAATTCTGGAACCATCAAGGTCAGACAGGCCAATACAGAGAGAGTTAATCCAAGACATAAATATTCATCTCATTTTAGTGGTATTTAGAGTGCTGATGCATAACACACAAAATAAAGTTTCTTAAGATCCTGCTTCACTTCTGAGCCTAATTTCCTTTATTAAAATAATTAAAACAATCAACACTTGCTACACTAAGCAGTCATATCAGATAAATACAGTACCAAATGCAAGAGAAAGCATGACAGCACCATCATCTTCACATAACTGTTAGAAATGAGAGGATAAAACATGGCACAGTGTTCCTTCAAAAATATTTTTATTTGAAAAGAAAAAAATCAATTTTTAAAAAGCACATGAAGCATTAAAAAGGCACATACAGCAAAATGTTCATAACTTACAGAACAGCTACAAATTCCACCTACAGTCACACTCAACACAGTGTGGGCTCCTTCCACTTCAGTAACAGAAATCCTGCGTTATTTGGGCTTAGGAAGGCTACTCTAAATGCCAGAGGTGACTGAAGGCATCTCATCTGAATTTTCAACTGGACCTAATCCCCTTCTCAAAGTAGTCCAGTAAGTGCAATTCCCCTCAAACAAAGGAGCTAGCCAAACATAACTGATTCCGACCCAGGAAATTCAACAGTCTGTAAAACGAAACCAAGGAGATTCCAATGTTTCCGAAGTGCTAGAATATCACATAAAGGCTAAAGGCACCAAGAAGATCAGCCTACAGAAGAGAAACTATTAAACAGCCTATAAAGGTACAGGCATTGTGTTTTAAAAAGGAGACTTTTAAGTGTACCATTAAATGTGCTGTTTAGCACAGTGGGCAACAAGATCCTTCCATTATCTTCTCAAAAGCCCATCATCAAAAACACACACTGAAAACAATGAAATCAAACTACACACACACACAGAAGACTTGGAGAAACTAAAGTCCCAGAAACAGCTGACTTTGGAATGGAATTCTCACTTCAAGGTTTCCTATGAGAAACACAAAATGAATTAGGCATTTGCAAAAAAACCCCAAATTAGACTCGATTAAGAATTCCAGTTCTCCCCATGTTGCCTCCAAGATGTTGACCAACTACTTTATAATCCAACAAATCGCATCTTTCAATGCAAAATGACTAGTAAAAGCCTGTCAAGTATATAAGGATTAACATAGTAAAGAACTTCAACTTGACAGCTCACAACCTCACTTACAGGAGCTCGAACACTGAACATGCTACAACACACCTCACGGAAACCCCCTGGGGTAAAATGCAGGTACAGGAATTACCGCAAGACACACGGTTCCAAAACTAGCCCCACGCTGAATATTTAGAATTTAAATGACAATAGGGCAGACCTCCTGTGCCTACCTTCTAGAGGAAACTTCAGCACCCTGCCCCTGGAGTCTTTCATCTCCTGTTGGAACCCAGATGAAGCCATATCAAGGGGCTCTTTGATAAAACCTGACAGTTTGGTGCTGGTTGGGTGGATTTCTGGGCTTGGTTTTAACTGTGATATTGCATAAAAAAGGGCTTGGCCGACTTCTGTCTGTAGAGAGACAGCTTTCATTTTCTTGGTTCCAGTGTTAATTCTTAAAGATCTTTTTAATGGACAACATCCAGTGACTCAGGATTCCCTTCCCTCCCCCTCCCTCCACTAGCTAATTACGTCACCTTAAAACCACTGCAAACATCAAAAAGAGACTATTTTCAGTGAAGAGTATTTTCTTAGTCCTTTACTCATACACTGGAATTCTGCGCTGCATTTTTAGTACCAAAGTAAATAACCATTACCATCTTCAACAGTTGCTGAGAAAATGAAGGAACTATTTTAAACAGCATCAACTGAGAAATATTCCAGCATAGAAATTGGAGCCTGGATGCTGCAAAGGCGCTCCTGATGCATCACAACATTGGAATCCTACGCACTTACCTAGGCACTGCCTCCTAAAAAAAAAGTACCTGACTGATAGAGCCATCCAACTTCAAGATACATTCCCCTGTATCAGAGGGAGAGAAAATTCTTAGAAAAGCAGTTAAAATCTGAAGTTACACTTACTCAGAGCAGGTAACCAAGCAATTGGAAACACTCAGTACAGAAATGAAATTCTATCTCTAAGTTGGGTCTGCAGATAAACACTTGTGGTGTATCTTTTATTTAGGTATTTGAGTGTTTGTGATGGTTTAAACATAAACCGGCAGGAGAAATGAACCTGACTCAGAGAGATTACAAGTCAGAGTTATAATTTAATAAAAAAGATTACAATAAATACAATGATACAGAGAAAAAGTTGGGTTTTAACCCACAAAACCCAGATGTATAACCCAGCACCATGGGGCACGAACAGAATGGTGTTCATCAGCCCCTCTGCTGAGCGCCACGTGGTCCCCTTGAGCGCAAATTAAAAGGAAAAGAAAACCAGTTGGTGAGGATGATGGTCACAGTCTCGTCCAGAGTGGCAGACACAGTCCTGGAGAGGTTCTGATCCCACTCTGGATCCAACGAGTGGTACCAGAAGTCCCCAAAGCCCAAGATAATGTATGTTTAGGTGGGAATACCCAGCACCTCCCCCAGGGCAAGGAGTTTAACAACCAGTGATTTAACTCTGCGAGTCATGGGATATTTTTGGAATCTCTGATGGTCTAGGTCTTTGCAGCTGCCGGTTGTGCCTGTCCCTAATGGCCCATTGGTTGCCATGACCCCTCAGGCTGGGTGTGAAGGTGCTAATGCACCCCCAAAAGGGGAGTTAGCTCTCCTCAGTCATTGGTGTGAAGACAAAGAAACCACTCCTCTGCCTCACAGGGTCCTTTAACACCCAGCTTGTAGCCTGAGGGCTCAGGTGTGCCCTGGGCAGCTGCTGCAAATGATCCATTTTTAACAGTCCATGAGAAATGACACAGAGGGTGTAGAATACACAGTTTTGGTTACACCCACACAGTGATAAACTGGTCCAGGCAGCTGTAACTAGGACAGTGTTCAAAGACTAGCTTCATACCTAAACACTGTGGGCCGGTCATTTTACAGCCATGATGGGGAAGTGGCACTTTAGAGTCTGGTTCTTGGGCCTAGCACCTGTTATTAATTGCTATATGTAAAAAGCCACAGAGGTAGAAAGAAAGGACAGGACAGAGATCTAGGAAGGGTTTAGGCTGCTGCTGAATGGGTTTGTTTCCATGACCATTTTGGTCACTCAATCGTGACCCTATTTCAAGCGTTCAAGTTCTTTTTTAGGACTGAAGTATGCAAGTTACCAATCTGCATGAAAATAGCATCCAGGCACTGGGAGACTTTACAGCTATAGTTCTTCCACCAATTACTATGTTGTTCCCCTGAACTCATACTGGACTACCTGACTAAACTCCTAACACAGGAGTTAAAATTACACAATTCTCTCATTAGCAAAATAGCCTAGAGTAATGTTAAGTGCAGAAACACCCACCCTGGAAACAGGATGCTAAATTCAGAAAAACCTGCCCTCCATTGAACCACAAGGTCAGAGGTCAGGGCAGGTTTTTTGGGTCTATTGACAGGTTGGTGAATAACAGGGGATGTCATAGACCAGTCCAGACATCTAGAAGTAATGGTTTGTACCATCATGTGGAAAATCCTTGTTCAATTACCTGTCAGTCTCTGGCTTTCTGGGCCAGCTGGGACAGAGCGCTCCTGAGGCCAACATGCTTAAATCCTGGAGAGAAGGAAATGATCTCAGGCAGTCAGTGACCCCTGCAAATAAATTAAGGAGCCTTTGTGGCAGACTAATAGGAAGCCTGTCCAGCTCTCTGCTTGAAGACAGATGCCAAAAGAGATGTGGTCTCAAATTTTAGGTATAGAACAAAATTCTGCTATTTAATATAACAATAGTATATATACCCACATATGGTTTTAGAGTTTACACTGACCTTAACAGTTTTCGAAGAATGAACATGAGCCATTTGAATAAACTACTGGACAAAAAAAAAAAAAAAATATAAAAGACAAAATATCTTAGGCTAAAAAAAAAGAGCAATTAAAAAGATGAAGAAAATAAGAGACATGAAGACAGTAAATGAATATTTTTTCCCTCCAACTGAAACCTCCCACTATTCTTGAAAAATCTCCTCATGAAGCCACTAGGACAATGAAGGCTAACAGAGTAATTCACAACATCCTAGGGAACACAAGCATTAGTATTCAAGAAAGCCACTTTTACTTTTTCTCCTTCACAAAGCTTAACGAAGCCCAGAACAGTCTGTGTGGTGAAGCATCAACAAACCATCCCCGGTTACAGGGGCTAGGTGACCAAATTTTAACAGCTTCAAACAGTCCTATTTATCAATTTTCTTTTTCCTTGAAGTGAAACAGAGATTGATAGATTACTTGATCCTTGGCTGCTGCCCCAGTGATCCAGCTTGTTTCTTTTTTTTCACAACAAGTTGTCACACACAAACATCAGCAACCCTGTGCTAGCCTGAAGCATCCTCTGAACACAGAGCCAAGTGCATGTCACTGCCTTTAGAGATGCCTGATATATGCTATTCACAGGTCTGCAAAATATTTCAACTGTCTTGAAGTAACAAACTGAGCAGTAGTGTTGACATGCTAAGTCATATTTAGGATGCCATTCCAAAAAACACCTTCTTCTGGCACTTCGAGTTTCATTTACCAACGGGATAGCCTTGGTGGAAAAATTCTTTAGCATGGAGCTCTGGAGAGGGTGAAACTGGGAAAGAAAATCCAAGATTTACACCCTCTTACTGGGGAGGGACAGCTTGTGCAAACAATAACACAAATATCTCAAGTCTGAAGGACTACTCTGAGACTGCAGGAATACAACCTAAGAACCTGATCTAGTAGATGTGAAATGGAATTCTACTGCCATCCTGACTTAAAAAACCTGCCAACTCTAAAAGAAGATAGGGAGAGCTTATACGATCAGTCCCCCCAAGCAGGAAAGCAGGGTGGGGTTCAAAGGTTGCCAAGCCCAAAGGCTTCGACAATCAAGAAAAATTCCAAAATTTATTTAAAAATCTGAGGGCCAAAGAACAAAGATCTTTCACCACAAGGTTCAGGTCTCCAGATAAAATGAAAAACCATTTCAACAAATATTAGTGTTAAAAGAACATTGAGGGAAATGGATGGTTTAAAGAGGTTTATTTTCAAAAAAAAAAAAAAAATAAAAAGTTAACCCAAAAGCTGAGTAAAGCCTATAAAATATTTAGAAGTAAAAATTTTTAAAAAAATCTAACCTAAAACACAGGCCCAAAGAGCAGATTCACTTTTACGTAAGTAACAATAACAATAAGCATCTCTGTCTTCAAATTTAGTCTGTTTTTCCAACTGTATATTTGGAGCAACTTTCACCCCAGGTTGCCAGCAGGCTTGCATCTACAGCTTCAACATCAAATATTTCAGCTAAAGAAGGAAATTCCATAAACAAACAGCAAAGTCTGATTTAGTCAACTTCACAGAAAAAACATCCTAGCAGCCAACAACAAAGGAAGGGCAAACTTCCAGATGAGGGGAGCAAAGGAGTTCTAATTCATCACTCTTGCAGCTATCAGATGGTTAACAAATTGAGATGAGATACTTCTGAGCCTTTTCAGCGACTTTCACTCTGGCAAACTTTAAGGATTCAGAAGTGCAGCTGGAATACATATGGGAGATGCTGGAGAAAGCTGATCATTTGAATTTGTAACTCCATTGTGTGCTGGAAGAACTTCCTGCAGATGAGGCACATCCCATCAGTGACTCAGAGAGACTCTCTGTCTGCTAACAGTCATGGATTTATTCTCTGAACCAGCTACCAGAAATGACATGCTTTATGTTAGTGTTACATATGCAACAAGAACTTTAAAAGAAAGCCTGTGGGGGCATAATTTCTTTTTTGCTTCCAAAAATCTCTATACTACAGCAGCTCAAATGAAAAGAAAAAAAAAAAAAATAAAAACACAAAAAAAACCAACAACAACAAACAAAACCAGTAATTGATGAAAGTAAGATTTCACACTTTTCACATTTTGATCAAAGTGTTTCATTTAACACAACTTTTTATGCACAAGCCCTTTTTAAATCAAAAGCCAAATATATTTTTAGGTTATGTTCAGCATTTAAAAATGGAACTGGTATCACATTAATAGATTATTACTGTGCCAGATTCATCCCATTAGATCAGATTTGGTTCACTTGGTTAATACTCAACTACAACACCTGAAAACTACACAGCCTAAGTTACTCAGGCATCCTCTCCAGGTTACCTTTTTCCTTCATGAATATGTTAAAGCCTGTTTCATATAAAAATTATCTTTACGGTGGTTTGAAATCAGCACACAGAAGATGGAATAGAGGGGACAAAGGCAAAATACTACAGAGAAGGCATGGAAGTCCTTGTCTTTCCACCACCAACCTCATTGCTGGAATTTGGAAGATTTCAGCCACCTGCAAACTGAAGCTACTAAAAGCTACTGGAGAGGTGCACTTGGAGTTGAAAAATTAAGAGTAGATGAGAAAACGGGGCCATAAGAATCAGAAATGTAAATTAATAATCAAAAACACACACAACACAAGGAGACAGATGGCAAGCAATTTTCCCCAGTGTACTTACACTTGTTCTTCTAGTGCACATATTTGGGTCACTTGCTTGATTAAATCTCATGTGGCAGACCCAACAGAGGTACTGTCAAATGTGCATGGGCTCAGCCTGTTTTTAAATTATGCATGTCTGACACCACAGGATGAAAACATTTATCAGAATTTCTTCAATGCAGTTTGGAATATCGCCCGGCAACTTTGAAACAAGGCTGATGGATATTTTCCACCATCAGCAAGGCTGCCTCCTTCAGATCAGCTAAATAAAGTGCAGTATAAGCCAGAGAAAGTTGGTCTGCACTCCCAAATCTCATGAAAAAGCTCTACATGGACACAGACACATCTGTACATGTTTTCCAGAGCATCAGCTTTGTCATTGTGTCTCTGACAAAATACATCATTCATAGTTAAAGATTCTTACACTCTCCTTAAAATATGCCTTTCTTCTGACATTTAGGAGAAGAAAGGAACACCTCAATGGATGAGTTGCTTTTGACATGTTCACTGCAACAATGCATGACCTCGGATACACAGAACACTAAATCTTCCACACTTCAGCTGTAAAGTGACAGTGACCTGTCTTAGTTAGCACAGGTCACATGAAGGACTACAGCTTCAACATAAGGCACCTGCAGGTCAAATTGCTTACTGGGAGGGGGGCAGAGAGGGCTTAAATGTCAGGGAAAAATAATAATGCAGATGCATAAGACTAATTGCAGCAATGGGTTTCGCTCCTATAATACTGGTAGATATTAGCATGAAACACGAACTGTGTGTGCAGAGATTAGCCCCCCTTAATCTGCCAAGAAGCTGGATTTAACACAGTGCAACAAGCAAGACCTTCAATGCATCTGCAGGAATGGAAATTGCATTTCTCCCTACTCCATTACTAGTTCCAAGATGATTTTGCTCAGCAGTAAACAAACACTTATTATCAAGCAATGTGAGCTACTGTGGCATTAGACCAACACCTAAGTACTTTCCCCACCTCTTAGCTCATTATCTCTTGTTTTGGGTTACTGTGTGTCACATTCAGCTTCAAATAAAACAAATCAGTAAAAAGGGGAAAATACATCTATTTGCTCCTAAATGAACAACGAGGTTCGCAGTTCACATGTAACTAAGAAATATCACAACTTCTGTAAGAATTACAGAAACAGGGACCAGGGCGACAAAATCCTGTGTTTTCTAGGTCTACATCTACAGAAAAACAAAAAAAACCCCACAGTGCTTCTTTACGCTGGTTCTTGGATTTAAAGACTGTAGCTTTCATTCAAAGTAATCAATAAATCAACTGATCAAAAATATCACATTTGTACTGATTATGCACATGCCAAAGATCTGTTTAGTCTGAAAGAAACAACAAGTTAGGCAGACTAATGATGAAAAGTAAGAACATATAGATTTGCTCACTCAACTTCCTGAGGCTTTAAATTCATTCAATTTCAGTTTAATTGGGTGAAGGGTGGGAAATAAAATATTGAATCCTTTGATATAGAGTCATAAAGCCCAGACTACAAGCAAGTTCGTTATATCACTGCCCATATAGTCTTTGGTTTGGTGCCGTGCTGCTGCTAAAATATTAAGTTTTACCATTGGGAAATTGATTTTGCTATAAGAAGTTTTATGATGCCATTTAATCTTGCCCAACCTATGTAAAAAAAAATACAGAAAGCAATTACAGACAGCCTTTATGTAGTAAGCTTGATCACTATATTAAAAAAAGAACAATCTGATGTAATTTCAATATGATGGCAAAGGAAGCAGAAAAAGCCATGGCAACATGCTGCCCTCCTGAAACAAGACATTGCAGGTTCCCAGCTTAAATGCACAATCTTGATTCACTTAAAGTTAGCAGCTCCAGCATCAACCTCCTTTTCCAGGGTTGTGTTTCAAACTAGCTCCTGCAGGGCAGGGAGATCCTGTGATTACAGTTGAAAGAATACTTTGGGTCTGAGAGCCTGCCTCTTTGAACAGATAAACCTTTTCAGTTCAACAATTACTAGCATGAAACAGTAATTTCTGCCTTGTGCCTTCCAGTGCTGCAATTGAAAAACATCCTAATTAGATGACCCCACATACAGAAATGCCATTAACGGGCTTTCAGGGCACTCTAGTGAATGCCTAAATCTTAGCTTCAATGAGGAAAAGTACTTTATTTAGCTAGGCGGTAAACACATAAACAAAGAAGTATTTTAGAACACCTTCTAAGTAGCCTGAGATTAGTACTAGCAAAGACAGTGCATGATTACCTTTTCCACCCTTGCCCAGATGACACTCAAATACCACTTTTTTCTAACTGCATTAAAGCACACTCAGGCAGCATCAAGAGTAACCTTGACCTCCACATCAATTGTACTTCAAATTGCTTTCCATGCCTAACTAATTTGAACGGGCCTACAAGACGGGCTTATAAGCATGTCCTTAAACAACCCAGTTTTGCCCAAACATTGCAACATATGCTATATAGGGTTATGTAAATATTCCACAACTCTTGCAGTCCTTAACTATAACAGGGGTTTAAAATAGTATCAGTGTGTCAAAGTATTCACTGCTTTCTATTGATTCAACTCAGACCTCACGTTACAGAGTAACAGCAAATTTTTCTCTTTTATTGTTTGTGAATGAAATCTCAAAACTTTAAAATAGGTTTAAGAGAAATCATTGTAGGAAATTGGAAGACTCACAGAAACCTAAAACCACTTAATTGCTCACAAGGCTTCAAGTGCATGTAAATGGCCTGAAAGGCTGAAGCCTGAATTGCAACATTCTGAAGCCAACTCTGTTCCCAGCCAGAGACCTAGACCAGGACTAACACTTGGCATTTGCTTCCAGTATAATAGATTTAATGGTAGCAAGCCTTGAAAACAGGGGGGAGTATTCTGGAAGTGGTGACAGATCCTTAAAGACGGCAGGTGCACTGTAATACCGCTTAAGGGAGGAAAATTCCAAGTTTAGCAACTAATCTACTCCAGGACAGCAGGTTATTTCCCAAGGCAAATATCTAATCAAAGACACATCTGACCCTTTCGCATCCCATCAGTGCGCCGGGAAGTTCAGCTCATCCAGCAAACATCTTCCCGCTCAGGCACATCCCTCATCCCACCCCACTGTGCCTCCTCGCGTTCCTTCTCCTCTCACTCCAAAGGCTCCAAGGCACCAACCCTGCCTGACAGCTGCTCGGAGAGTTCGAGGGCACCGGGAACCTGCGCCGCGCCGCAGGACTCTCGGCTGGCACACCCCGCCAGGGGCACTCGGTCAGCCACTCGCACACACCGACACCGCTCCCGGGCGGCCGGCTGGCTCCCGGCTCCCGGCGGATTCCAGCGCTGCCGGGACGGGGCGGGAAGGGACGGGGCGAGCCGCGCCGAACCCCCGCCCGCCAGCCCGCCCGCTCCCGGGGCAGACGGTCCTTGGACACGGAGGAAAGAGCCTGATGAAGAGCTGTCAAAGTCAATCCCTGCTCACTTTTTGGATGGTTTAATTCCAATGGAGCGTGAATCACCCCAGGACGGTTAATAAGTTTAGCCAGGCGTGCCGTTTCTCCCTAATACATTATAATTATGCATCTGTTTTAAATGCGATCAGATTAAGTCACCGGAAAAGGCACAAAGCGGTATTTCCCCCGACTGCGAAGAGCGCCTTCCCGCAGCTCTGGCGGGCAGGTAGGGCCAGGAGAGGCGCAGGTGGGGAGCGCAGCCCCGCTCCCCCGGGACAGCCGGGCAGCGACTCCCCGCCCGGGCTCGGTCCCGCTCCCGCTCCCGGTCCCGGGGGAGCGGCGCCGCGGGACGGGAGCGGGCCGGGCGCCCCGCGGGCACGGCGCACAGGGACAGCACGGCACATGCCAACTTGGAGCGAAGGCTCCCTTCCCGCAGCGTGGGGCTGGGAAGGGGAGACTCCAAGCTGTCGGAGCCCCGGGAGCGGCGGGTGCCGCCGCGGCCACCGGGAGCCCACGAACCACCGGGACCCTGCGGCGCCGCCCCGGGCACGCCGAGGGGGCGGCCGAAGCCCCGGCCCCGGCCCCGGCCCCGGCAGGTGGGCAGCCCCCGCCCAGCCCCGCCGCCCCCCGCCCTACCTGTCATCGTAGCAGAAGTCGGCGCTGAGGGTGTTGAGGTACAGGGCGAGCCCCAGGGCGCTGCTCAACAACTCCGCGATCATCTCTCCGCCTGCCGCCGCCGCCGCTCTCGCACCGAGGCAGCCCCTCGCCCTGCCCGGCCTGCCGCGCCAGCCCCGCCGCGGCTGCCCCCGCGCCCCCCGGCACCGCGGGGCGCCGCTCCGCGCTCCGCCGGCCGCCGCAGCCTGACGGCGTCCCCCCGCTCCGCCGCCCCTACCCCCTGGCCGCGGGGCGAGCGGCGGGGACAGCGCGGCTGGGCTGAGCGGAGCGGAGCGGGGCGGGGCGCG
>JAWWEW010000041.1:40339412-40396191 GCA_035583185.1 Anabacerthia variegaticeps | reverse complement strand
TCCCTTGTTTTCTTGGTCCCCTGGTCCCCCCCCCCCGTCTTTTCTTCTTTTTACTCAGCTCTCCAGAACAGGTCAGATTAGTAGGATAGAGAGGACTGTACTCATCATTGTGGATGGGATGCCAGAGCAGGGAACTCCACACTCTCACTTGCCCACAGCCTGGTATTTCCCTCTCTACCAGAGTGAACATTAACGGGGATCTCTTTGCTCAGCTTCCAGTTAAGCAAAACCACTGAAACTTGGCAGAGGGTGGAGTCGGAAAGTCGGACACCCCAAGGCAGGGAACGCTGCGAGGTGGAGCCCCCCCAGGACAGCCCCACGGCAGGGTGCTGCCTGCGGGAGGCGAGGGGGGTATAGCCTGAGCTGCACACGGGGTGCGGTACATAAAGAGAAGGGAAGGAAACCCAGCTGTGGGAAATAATGTACTGAGAACGTCTTCTGGAATTTATGGGATACAGAGGCATGAAGTTATGGAAAGGATTTGGGTCCATCAAGCTGATTATTTCTTTTTTATAGAGAGTTTTTAAAATGTTGCCTTCTTATGCTGATAGCCAGCCCTTTTGTGTAACTGTTTCCTCATGATTTCCATCAAGTGGCATATCACGCTGTCTCTGAAGAATGGGAGTCTCTGCATCAAGCTGTGTCTAATAAATTGGGGAGCTTTTAACGAGTTTTCTTTCTCCCCTATGTGATTATTTAATGCTGTTCTTTGCAACCTCAAAATACACGAAGTGCATTAAGACCTCTTTCAAGCAATGCTTAGAGTGCTCCTGTGAAGTCTGCCCCAAGTGTCACAAACATCTCAGCTGCTTCTACTTAGATTCAGGGAATGTGTTATCACCATCAGTGGCAGTAATTGCAAACATGGGGGGAGGGTGCATTTTGTTCAGAATATTAAAGCTTCGAGGGACCTTATTGAATCCATTAGCAGATCACATTGATCTGGCATTAAACTTTTCAGCCTGAAGCATGGAACATAGTAACCTAGATTTTAAAGAGTTGGTACTCTTTGTCAGAAGATCTGTGAGCCTTCCTTTCAAATGCCAATTCTCAATGTGTTTCTGTACATACTGCCAAGATCTCAATCATCATGACTTAGTCCTTCTTGCTGCAGTGGGCTTGCTGAGTTTGCACACTAGGTTTGCACAGCTCTTTCTCTGAAACATCCTAATAAACTCTACATAAGAAGCAACATAATTGCTGCTGAGTCACAGTGGCAGAAGTCTCTTGTTATTCATCAAAAGTATGTGTATTTTTTCTTCAAAGAGGCAGAACTACTGACTGAGGTGGATGACAGCTAGTGGAAAAGCTTCAGAAACAAAACAAATCCTTCAGGAAAAAGAAGTTTGACAAAGCCTGACATTGTCTAATAAAAGTGAATGTCAAGAAAGAGGGGGATGAAGTGTATAGGCTGTGTAGCGAGTACCTCCTCCCCAGGACATCCCAAGTGCTCTAGGGTGACTGGAGATAGCATTAGGGCTCCACCAGCCTGTCCAAGTGGATTTAGCTACACTCACAAGAATCCATAAAGTCTGTATCTTGCAGAGGCATTTCTCTGTATAAACAAAGGGTAAGTTTCATCCCAAAGGCAAGAGCTTTCTCTGGTGGCTTTGTAGAAAGAAATAGGTGGCAATGTGTGCATGCACCACCCCACCTGTCACCTCTGGGACTTCAAAAGCCTGGCCAAGCTGGGGGCAGCAGCCAGAAAGAGCCAATGCAGAAAGCTGGAGACAAGTTCAACATAAAAATTACTGTCCTTATTAAGCAAACAACATCACAGAAGAAAACAAGAGGGTTGAAATCAAATCATGATAGAAGAATTCCTTCTTTTCCTTGGTTAGTTAAAAGTATTAAATGCATGGAGTTACGAACAACATTATATTTTACTATATCATCCAGAGATATCAGATAACATTCTGACTCATAGCAGATTGACAGTGTGATGTGCAGTAATCACAAGGTGGCAGAAGAGGTAATTTAGAAGTTCAGATCTGTCACTAAGCAGACATTTTGAAAATAGCCTTCACTTCCACAAAGTCACACACACTGGTATCAGGGAAAAGGAAAGAGGTGTAGGGTTGTAAAACACATAATAATAACAACAGTAATTGTAAAGATAACTAGAGATATATAGTCTAACAGCTGATTTACTGTGTATATCTTAGTAGACAATTCACTTTATTTCGCTTTATTGCAAATATGGCAATCAAAATGATCTGGTTTAATACCAGAAATTTCTTCATTAAAGACATTATGTACTCTGAGTCTCTGTACTACAATATACTTTACTTAAACTGTGCCTGAAAGATTAAGCTGTGACACAGCATGTAGAAATACATGTCTGTCACAGTGACAGATTTGGTTAACCGGTCACTGACTATGAGACTTAAAATGTCAGGGTAATGCATGTGGTACAGATCCCTCAACAGATTAGATTAGACACTTCAATTTCTATACATTGGGCTCATTTGCTGGAGCTTGTAGAAAATATTTGTGTCAGCTTCCTTAAAGCATCTGAGAAGACAAAGGCTAAACCCTTGAAAGCTGTTGGTTTTTTTGATTAGAAAGAGGTAACTGGATATTAAGTGCTACTATAGGAATAATCAAGTGTGATTTCTAAATTTTTTATGCTCAGATACCGTCAAATAAGTGTTATAACATATTGTGCCTAATTTTGAACCACCTAAATTACACCCAAAGATGTGCCTTAATGAACCTCAGAAATGTAAACTTTGATGCATCTCAAAACACCCAGGCAGTTGCTGTTGTCAGCAGTCAGGGATAAGTTGGTATTATATGAGGAAGGAAAAAGTGACCTTACTTTATCAGAAGTGAAGAAAGTGGAGTAGAGGGGAATGTTTTAGCCTGGCGCTGCTTTAACATTTAATAACTGATTCATAGGGGTAAAGTTGTTTAATTTTGTGGACTAGGATCCAAGCTGTTGTTTCCCTGTCATGCTAACGAGATCATATTAATCTTCAAACAGACCAATATTTCTGCTTTCTCTAAGAAATTGCTTTTATTTTTTATTTTTCTAACATTATCATAGTAGTATCAGTAATGACAGCCAAAGAAAAATTAAGTTGCAACTGCAAAACTGTAAAATCTCATGGAAAACTGCATGAAATAGGACAGAAAAAATTAAACCACGCAGAAAACCCAAAACCACGGAGGTTTTCCATCAGGACTTTGAAGAGATTTTTAGCTGAACACATTTCCTAGGGATGTATTTTTCCAGGAGGCACCAGTTCCTACTTTAGATCAGTCAGTGGAGCTAGAGTATTGCTGCAGAGCTGGACAGAGAGAGAGAGGGAGAGAGAAAACCAGTGCATTTTTAGCTTGACCTAATCTAATTATGCAGACTCTCTCTGGTAGGAAAAAAGATACTTAAAGGGAAGTTTCTTGTATGCACAAAACATGCAAGAGCATTTCTGTGACTCACAGGTGAGCATACCTCCATGGCAGGGAAAAAGGCAGTTTTTAGTCTCTTACGAATTTTCAAGGATAATTTTCTTAACATGACTCCATTCTAGACTAATCCTAATCTGCTTTACATATTTATCTTCCTTGTCCTTTGAGATAGCTCAGAGAGAGATCAAAAAGAGTTTTTAATCCTTCTTGTTCAGAGTAAGTTGACAGTGTAAACTTACTAATTGCAGATATGTCTATTTGTCATCTCCCAGAACATGGGCCTCTTTACTGCTTTTTCATACTTCATAAAAATAGCAATATACCAGTTTTCTTTTTCTTGTTGTTGTTGTTCCATTTATCAAAACAGCTCAAAGGAATAAAGATTCTTAAAAGATGGCTCTGGAAGTAAATTATAATCAATTTCATTTTACACAGGTGGAAATCAAGACAACTGGCATTTGTGTCAGTTTATCCAGATCATATGGGAACTCTACAGCAGAAGAGGAATCTCTCCAAGATCCCAGCCATGATTCCAAGTCATTCATCAGCTTTCATCATAAGATCATCCTTCCGTTCACAGTAACTGATATTTCCTTAGACAAAACACAATGGAATTATCTTAGGGATTAATTTGACCTAAGACGTTAATTCTGGGGAAAGTCCTACTTGACAGATGGATGCCTGCAACATAACCAAGAGGTCTGTGGCACACAGCCTGGATTTTGTGCAGGTGGAGGATAGGGAGTATGAGTGGTATATCATATCCTGCTTCTCATCATTTCTTGGCAGCTGTATTACCCAATAGATGGAAAAGCTTCATCAGCAGCTGAAAATCTGTTCCTTGTCATCTTCCTTCCCATAGAAAGAAGCAAGTCATTGTGTTGTCCATTAGTCCTCTACTTTTCAGGGTACTGACATTTCCCCTGTGATGCAGATGTTGAAAGGCAGTTTTTTTACTCTGGATCTGTCTGCTTCTACTTCATTTGTCCTTCAAATGTACAACTTGGGATATAGGCTGTGAAAATTGGACAAAAAATGATACATCTCTATGACAGCAACATCAGACCATCGTCCCATGGCAGAGCAAAAGCAGTCAAAGATGCAAGCGTAATTTCCACCTCAATTCCTGCAGTTTTTATATGGAATAACCTAATTTACTTCTTAACTTCAGTACAGTCTTGGCTCCCTGCTGTACAAGCATGAAGTAAAGCCAGGAAAACCATGATTACTCTTATTTTAGAGGGAATGTGTCAACATTACCAAAACATATCTAACACTAGCACAAGCACAATTCTCAAGAGTTAAAGAAACAAGGGAAAATTATTATAAGGAATAAAACTTTGAATCCCTCTAAGCAGAGTCAGTTTGATTTTTCATAAGAATTCTGGAACCAAATAGTGTTTTGTACTGCAGTGTAGACAAATCCAGAGAGGATAGTCAAGGAGTTCTAGATTTTCAATGAACAATAAAGCAGAATCAGAAACTGAATTAGCAGAGCTAAATTGTTTCTTCTCCTCTGCTTACTCAGTTGGAGAAACACCTTCTCTGTATATATGAAATCATGAACGGAAATCTCAGATGGCCTCTGTCTTCGTACTTTAAAATATAATTAGCACATGCCAGCAATGAAGTCACATTAAATTTAATTTTTAATAGATTGAAGACATTACTGCATTTTTAGTGGATTAAAGACATTGCTAGTTTGAATTACAGATAAGGCTTTTATTTAGAGCTAAAGCTTTCCTGCTTTTATTTGCAAATATAGTAAAATACAAAACATGAACTGTTCAGGGGGTGTTTGTACATAAGTACAAAGTTTTGTAGCAGAAGTTTAATCAGTTCAGTGGAGCATTCACAACTTTTAACTGACTGCAGTGACTCAGGAAATGCAGGTGACCCAGATTTCTCCCCTGCTGTGTCACACAGATATAGAATTGTATACTTTCTGTAAACACTGAGTCAATTGCTTGGCTACTGGCTATTAGGTATAGATGCTGGATTCCAGTTACATTGATGTGTGGCATAGAATTCAATGAACTGAAAGGTTATAATCTCCAGTGTACACAAAAATAAAACCATTTGGGGACCCTATTCAGGCACTTTTTTCTCCCAGGTACATCAGCACAGGAGAGAGAATTTTGTGTTTTGAAAAGTGGCAGATTTCTAACTCATTTAATAACTTTTTTTCCTTGTAATGTTTGCTTACTTTGTTTCCTGAGGAAAATATACCTAGCTCTAGCTCCCATAAAATTTACTGTCACCAAACCAGCCCATATATACCAATGTTTTTCCACATTAGTAACAGCAAACTTGGACTTTGATCAATCTCTAGTGACCTTTAGGAGAATGTAGCGTCACAAGATTGGTTTTGTTATAATTTGTAGATAAAGTTCATAAAAGGAATGTTATCCTTCCCTTTTCCATTAGAAATTTTTTGGGAAACAACAATGTCCTACTGAACACACCTCAAGCAAAATACCGACTTTCTGTGTTAAAGACTCCATTTAGTATTCTGAATCTGCTAAGGAGTGAAAGATAAAAACCTGCATGGTCAGCAGAAGAATTTTCCCATATACTAGCTATCCCATGATTAAATCTGTGTTTTGTAGGGCAGGTACATTGTCTGAGATTTTGAATGATGTTTGCAGCTGGTACAACTTGTCATAACTTCACAGAACTGTCATAGTTTCTATCATCTAGTATCTATTCCTTAATACTTAATACAGAGGGAGGCATGAAAAGAGGTAAACAGGTCTAGAAAACGTTGACATTTTCAATTCCTTCCTACCCTATTTTGCACAAGAAAGAGCATTAAATTTGGCTATGTAAACAGAACCCAGATTTTAAAATAGCCAGGTTCTCTTAGGCATCAAGGAGAAAGAAAGATATAAACCAGAATTATTGGCTTTCTGTAATATTTTATATTCAATTTTCTCGTTACATTCATGCCATGTAATTGCGTGCACATGTGTACATGCGTGGTCCTTGTTGTGCAGGGTTACAGCCAGATTCTTGTTCACGTGCCAGAGCTCTACCGTGGGTTCGGGGAGTTGCTGCCGCACTCTCCTTTATTCTGTGTACAACAATGAATGCTCCCTCCTATATGTGCCAAACGCATGGCTTGATCCCATTGATATCCATTTGGCATCAGGCTGTTGTTCACTAACCCTTCACCACAGCCATTAATCACATGCACATGCAAGGTGGGTCTGCTCAGTTGTCTTCTGTTATTAAAATCCATTGCTGAAATACATATTCCCAAGTGATTCCTGGCTCTCCACCCTATTCCCAGCACCCACAACATATAGACCCATCCAAAGCACAGACATATTCCAACTGTTTCCAGGAAACTGCCTTTTCCATTACCTCAGATTGATCCCTCTTTCCCTGGACTCGCCCTCAGCACTGCACTGTTGTACATTGCAGCATATTTTAGCGAGGGGCATGGAAGAAACTCGCCCATTTTAGAATTCCATTTTGAACATTTAACTGACTGCAAATTCTTCAGTCTTCATATGGTTTGGTCTCAGACATTTGCCTAATTTGGGCCAATTTAGACAGTTTCCATTAGCAGCAGCAGATGCTAGTTGGCTAAAAGGTTCCTGTGAAACAATCGTCCATGTGTACAAATAACCCACAAACAATCCACAAAGCACTTTTTCCCCCCCTAGTCAAAGCCGAAATCAGATAAGAAAAAAGTTTCTTTATTTGCAATTCCAACCCTCCTTAAATAAAAATTTCTCTTTAACTTGGAAAGAATCCTGACACAAGTTAGTCATGAATATTACCTGATGAGCACTGCCCCAGGGCTACCAAGCAGCACCCACCAGGCAAAAGGGCTACTGCACAAGACTTCAAAAATCTTGTTAGAAACTCAAGACCTTTACCAGCAAAAAGGAACTGAGCCAAGAGCCCGATTTTGTGAAAACAGGGCAAATCCTTAGTTCACTTAAGTCATTATTGCTTTTGTACGGACACCAAAGCTGGCTGCATGTTTCACATAGGTTATTTGTAAACATATCTCCATCTTTGCCATACACTCTATGGGGAGATTACTGTAATGTTACTGACATACAAAAAAAAAGACAGAAAAGTCTAATTTTTGCACATATTTGAACTAAGCTTCAGAGAAAATTTCTGATAGTATCTATAACGCACATTCGAAAATCAAACCTGCAGTGGCAAAACATATGGAATGATAAATTATTTTTCCATAGAAATAACAAACTCTTGTCACAGGGACACATTTATCTGATTCATATTCTCCAGTGTTCACTTTTATTGCAGCTTTTTAAGCCAAATGGTTTAGTTTGAGTTTATAAGTTTTCTGATGTTCAAAGTTTGGCAATGGATAGACAAAAACATGCACATAGAAGAGAACATGATGGAAAAAAAAGGGGAGAACAGGACTGGAATGGGCTTCCTGCAATGCTCAGCTCTGGGTCCTCCAGCTGCAGGCAGCTGGGGATGAGGCCAGTACCCATTATATGCAGTGCCCGGTTTCCCAGTTATATTCCTCTTGAGGTACTTCTGTTGTTCCTATCACAGAACCTGGTGCTTCTGAATGGTTTTTAGAGCATTTAGGGAGCTCAGAATTACAGAAACAGATGTCAAACATCCCTAATTCTCAGTGTAGCCATTAGAAATCATGTTTTCTTAATCCTGTTGTCAAAATGGAGACAGGAAGATCTTTCCCACAACTAATGCCTAGCATTTCCCCCAGCCTACTTTCTATATGAGGTGAAATGGTGAAGTGTTTGGGAAGGCCTACAAAACTTAACAGCAAGTTCAGGTGTACATCCTCAGGCAGATATGCACCCATCACCACCAGAAAAAGTATCTACTTGATGCTGTAGTTTTAGCAGGTCTTAAATGCTTAGAACACTACATTGCAGCAACAACCTTTTTCTCCTTTACATGAGGAATAAATATATGTGGCTGCACAACTTCAGAAAGGAGGAAAACTCATCTAGGTTTGTTTGAGAGTTTGAGGAGCTTAAAAAATTGAAAAGCAATAAGTAAAAAAAAAATTGTATTTTTGTCAAAATTGACCTTTATTCTACATGAATAAAAGTGACTACACAGCAGGGAGGGCATGGCTGCCCACCCTTTGCCTTAATCCCTTCTGCTGGAAGGGTACAGAGGGGAGCATACAGTGATTAATCCAAAAGCAGTGGGAGGATGGCATTCAGAGAAGGGCACAGAAGTCCCAAGTCTGGAAGTTGCTGGTATTCAATGCAGGATTATATAACTTCATCAGTGAGTTACAGTTCTGTGCCACATTGTCAAATCTTATTCTGTAAGTATATAACAGATCAAGAAAGAAACATGTTATTCTTTCTAAATCAGAGGGATTGAAAGGTAATCATTTCCTCTGTCTGTCTGTCTTTCTTCCTTTCTGATTGCAGTATTCTCTCTCCTCAAATCCCAAATAAAGCCTATGGTTTAGATTGTCCTCCAAAATGCCTTTGAAGAACTCATGATGAATTGATAAAGGAGTTTACTTTCAGGTGGTATTTTAAGTTAGAGACATTTCGTAACAAAAAGAAAAGACCTGTGTTTGTTAGCAGGTGAAGAGCATAGAGGTCTCTCTTACACCTCATCTATTTTCAATCTGCTTTCGAGTTTGTTTGAGCTTATTTTACCAGTGCAGAGGCTTAGGAGGCTTTAGAAAGTGTGTGTTCCTGCAGTTTAGAATATATACACTTGAGTTTGGGTTTGAGTCCAGTGGAACTTTCAGTTGCATTTCTTCCCTTTTGGTGTTTCTCCTGTTCTTGATCTGCATTGATTCCCCCCTAAAAAGCAGGAAAAAAAATCAATTTTCCATTATGTTTTTTAATCAGTCATAGAAAGATTTAAATGGTCCTGGGCATTGCAAGTAAAACAGCTAATAATCAGTGGGGGACTTATTTATTACTCTGAGTTAACAGAAGGTAAAATTCTTCCCTTAGAATCATGGCTGAGGCATGTGGAGCAGTGGTGCCCTGCATCTAAGTACAGTGCTTGCAGAATCTACCCCAGAGCCTGTGCCAGGTGGTGTTAGGACAGTTCTACCATCCTAGGGTAGCTCGCACTGATGACTGCTACACCTAGAAACAAAGAAACAGCTAGAACGAGGCAGCAGCCTGCTGTCAGAAGACTTCAGAGCTGGGAAATGATTCTCTGATCTATGCATTTTTTAGTCACTGGCTGGGAGACCTTGATCTGCTGCCACATTACAGAGACAAGACAAGTGCTGAGACCAGGGCTGGCAGTGCAGTGACTCACCCAGGGCGTGAAGAGCTTTCCTTAGAATCAATGGGAGCCTTTCAATTGGTTTTACAGCAGGAGTTTGTTTAACAGTCACCATTGCGTGCTGGGAATTATTTGTCCAGTGGAAAGTGCAAAGAAAAAACAAACATTCCCATATTCATCATTCTCGCTTGACAAGAAATGAAAGAACCCCCGGTAAAATAATGCATTTTCAACCTGCAAAAAAGACACCTCAGGAGTCTGAACACTGGAATAAGTAGCACAGGGTTGGGAGACTGCTTTGTGTTATAACTCTCTGTGGCCACAGCTTCAGTTTCACTACTATGACTCAGCCTTGATTGCTCTTAGGTAAGTGCCAGATGCCTTCTTATTGCTCTCAAGCTCCGGTTCACCGGAACATATAAGCACATGCCTAAACACTTTTCTGAATAACAATGGGCTTCACATATAATTAAAATTCAAAACACACTTATATGCATTGCTGAATCAGGGCCTTCATTCTCAATATGAGTGATTAAAGGATCATAATCTAATAGTTTCTGCTGACAACATGACATAATTTTTCACTGTACCTCTGTAAAACTGGGATGTAAACTCAAAATGAAATTAAGGAATACCTTTAAACTAGCAAAACATTATGGTACTTAAAAAAAGGCCCCAAAGTGCAGGTTCAGGTCTCTGCTGGAAGCAAGGGAATTTAATTGCCCCATTAATCACACTTTTACACTTCATCACATTTAAGTGTAAAATATTGATCAATGGTACCTTCGGTGTTAGTCAGGGTATTTTACGGATCTTCCCTAGACTGCGTGACCTCACCATTGTGTCCTGCCACAAAGAAGAGGCCAGTACTGGGCACTCTCATGTTGACTGGCATCTACAGGCTCTCAAGGCCATTTTTACAACCACAACTTTATTTATGTCAGATATCTGGGTGGTGGTGTAGGGATGGTAGGGCAGCAGATCTTAGAAACAAAGTGACTAAACAATTAAGAAAATGCTGCCCCTTGGTGGTCACTCCAACCTAGTGCCTGTTTCCGCCCCATTCTTTCAGCCAAATCCAGCCAGCTTCCATCATTTTTCAGTGTCAGTCTCCTCTCTGACTTGCATACAGATTTTGCTTTGCCTCCATGGTGCTTTGGGTACATTGCAGAGGTATGTGTCAAACACAGAAAGAGTCAAATCTTATCAAGCAGTTTGGGTATAACACCAATTTCTTTTTGCTTTGGCAAAACACCAAATGCTTGTGCTGCACATCTCTTCAGGCAACACCAAGTTGCCAGCAGCAGTGAAAAAAGGCAATGCTTTTCTGTAGGGATGTTCTGACAGATCCCACACTGCAGCCTTCCAGCAACTCAGCCCACTCAGAGAAGGCAACTAGAAGTTATACCATTAGGTTGACTGCACGTACTGGATACAGCAGAATTACCTAAGACTAGTAAAACAAGGTTACATACGTCCTGGTTTCCTCTATTTTGTAGTATGTTATTTTTTACAAAAAAAGCCTGCAGCACTCACATGTTTATCTTGTGCTAGTCCATCTAGTGATTCCTTCCATTCAGTCCCATGTTAGACCACTCCAGTCCATTGACATCTTAGTAAGGGTTACTCTTTCCTCAGGTATTGGGTTTGTCAGGCTCACCTGTAGTCCTGTGCAGCTGGACCACTCTGGCTCATGGCCAATGTGACCCTTAGATTTTCTTCTTCATCATTGGGTCCAGGGGTGATGTAGATGCTCCAGGGGTGAGCATCTACAGACATCAATAAATTTCTGACATAACACTCCTGTTTTCCTTAAATGGCAGAGGCCCTTAGCCAGCTGCTCTCCTTCAGAAGGTCATTTGCAGGACAAGATGCTTTCAGCCCCCAATTGATCTTACAGACCACTTTTTGTGATGGGTTGCTGCAGAATGGGTATTTCTGTCTAGCTCCAACTTTCCCGCCTGCTGCTCTGCTTTCCCTCCCTTGCACACACTCCCCCAGAGATGCTGCTTTCACTGCTGGCATCTTTCCTGATTCATCCTTGAGCACACGGAGCCAGAGTCGCCCACACAATTCCTGGTTCTATGTGAGAAAGTGTCTGGGTCCCTCCTGGATGTTGCTGGGCTGTCGCAGTGATTTTCCACTCTAAGGCTCTTCTTCTCTGCCAGCAAGCACACTTTGTGGTTTCCTGTGTTTGGCCATTGGTCTAGACCACATGAACTCTTGCTATTGTTTTGTTGCCTGCTTTAAGACCTTCTGCTAGGATGCACTCTTACCACACCCAGATTTTGTTGACGCTCTTTCAGGACTTCTCATATGACCCTAACCCATAACAAATCATCCCCCCAGGCTATGTTTGTGGTTCTTACCTCATGCTTCCTGCTCTTGTATTGCTCTCCCTTCATCAGTAAGCTAAAATGATCAGCCATGAAACTCTTTAATTCTATAACTTGAATCCAGCTTTGTAACCCCCCAGTCTGCACCTGCTACTGGGTAGGTTGAGGGTACCACAGGCACAGACCAGACTGTCTCTGAGATAACTATCCAAAGTGACAGAGCTTCATTTTTCAGACTAAAATTATTCTCACTGTTCCATGGTTTTCCCATGCAGAGCCATATGACCTGTGGGTGCTTTCCAGCATAGTTCAGAAAATATCTGTAGTCTTAGCCAGTCCAGTGAAACTAGGTCATTCTTAAAAGACATGTCCTGTCTGACTTGCAGGCTAAATCGCTTCTTCAGCTACAATACACAGAGGGACTGTATCTTCTTGAAATCACTCTGAGAACTGATAGACAGAGATATTCCAGTTTCCATTCTTCACTTTTGGGATGGGTTAATCATGTAGGCTTCTTACTCCTGGGCCCTGTACAGTAGATTTTTCTGTGACACTCAGAGCATCACAGAAAATACACTTATTTAAAAAATATGAAAACCTCATAAAAATATATATGGAAATACATATATTTTCTGATACTGATGCCTTAGGATTTTTATATATTTGCAGATTTTTATATAGAGGTATAGTTTTTCACACTTGGGGTAGCAACTGTCAGTTTCTAACAGTTTTTCATGGTTTGTGCCACATTCCTGAATTTCTGTTTAACTGTCTTTCCAAAGAACAAGATTGCAACAAACATTGTGTTTGGGACACATGCACCTGGATTGGAATAACAAGACGTATTGTAATCAAAACAAGATAAAAGGCTCAGAATCCTTGGAGGTGCTCCAGCAGGGCAGTTCTGAGAGTGGTACAAGGGACAAAAAGTTCTTGGGTTGGATATTCCCATTAGATACGATAATTAAGTAGTGTTATAAATTTGTAAGAACCCTATACTCTGCACATGCCTATATACTTCATGCACCTGAAAGCTTTCATTAATGAACTGCTCTCTACTTCATCTATACTAATGTTGTCTCTAAAGTTTTTTCCCTCGATTTTAGGCAACAGTACTGTGACACTTCACCTCCCACTTCACACTGATTCTGTCCTACCCAGTTTGGGATGTCCTTTAACAGAACTGCAAAAACTATTCTCAGACCATTACACCAGCACTGTAAAATGGTCGGAGGAAGTGGGGAAGCAGATGATGGTGATGTAGACAGAGAAAAATTACATACCCTAATGCCAGAGTTAAAATTACATACCCCAGTGCCAGAGTTAAACTGTCACGGGTCAATGCTTCCACTAGGATATGCCTAGGCATTCCTTGCTGCTTGGGACAGTGCAGTATTGTTCTCTTTTATCTTCTTCCAGGCCTTTTAGCTGATTCATCTAGATAACCACTATCTCCAAAGTGAGCTGGTCATGTAAAAGTTGTAGCCACTCTAATATTAATCTAGTCACAGATACTCACAAAAAAAAGCCCCTGCCATCTTTCCTTGATTGCATTCCCTAAAGACCCTTCATTCCCTGATAACAGCAATGCTGAAAAAGAAAATATGTATTTTTTTTAAATGCATTTTACTTGAGCTCAGCTTAAGGTGACTTTTTTTACAGCCATAAAAAAGCAAACACCAGCTCCCAAGTCTGCTGCTTCACAGGAAAATCTCACAGACAGCAGCATATTTGAGTTCTAGCCACCAAGTTCTTCACCTGTCAGTTAGAAGAAAGAAATTTGACATGGATCTGTCTCTCTCTGTCTTCAGCTTTCAACTGGGCAAGTATAAGTACGGGCACAATGGCTAAAGAAGAGTGGCTCTTGCAACATATGGACATTGTGAGGGCCTCCTTTTCATTTTGGGAAGGGATATTAATTATTTTCTGATGCATATGGTAAGTGGATATCCCACTTACCCCTAAAACACCACAGACATAATATCTGTGAATACAATGTGTGAGGATTGACAAAAAAAACCCAAACTAACTGCCTTGGGTTGTGCTTTTTGTGGTGATTATCAAGGCAAGAACTGAGAAAGGAGTTAAACTCTGAAGTATGGTTTGAAGAGGCTTTATTGTCCTCTGGAGCATGGCAGAAGTATGTGACCCTAACCGGGGTTAGTCTTCATCTAGCGAAACCTTACTGACAAGTGTTCAGCCTGGAAACTCACATTATTAAAAACTACTCAGATCTACTGGCAGTAATGAAAGACACCTTGCTACCAAGGATTGTTGTGCATTGTGTTATTATTATTATTGTTGTTGTGTTTGTTTATTTATTATTGATAATTATTTAAGTATCAGGTAATGTCTATATTATGCTTAATATATATTAGACATAATAATTTGTACTTACATATCAGTTTCCATATAATATCTTCAAGCTTTTTATAATTCTAAGTCCATTTTACTGCATTGGTTCAAAGTCAGATATCAGTAATACACCATTATATAGACTGACAAGAGGAGAAACAGATAAGTTAAATGAATTGTGCAAAAATTCTCAGAATTCCTCAGCCTTAACTCTAATATTGATTTAACTTAGCAGAACAAACCACGTTATATACTTCTAAAATCTTTTAAACTTTGTTGCACTGTGAAAGGGGAAGAAAACATTTTCTAAATGTCTAGAATTTGCCTATTTTGCACTGCTGATTTCAATTAGAAAGAACAAATGCCCACATTTCCAAGGATGCTAAAATGCATATCAAAGCCCTGTCATCTGCATTTATCAGATAATCCATAGCTTTATAATTTAGACAAAAATAAAACACAGTTTATTAAGCTACTGTAATATCTGTAATATCACATTCTTATATCATATACTTTATGTCCATTTTTTTCTCATGGGATGTTTGCATGGACAGAGGAAGTACAGCCTATTCTAAAAGACAGTTGAGTAAAACTCTTCAAACATTATTCTGAAAGTGGTGAGGAAACGTAAGAATATGGTGATTTACCAAATTTATGTAACATAAATTCCAGATGCTTGTCATATGAACAGTCTTTTTTGTCAAACACACACATATGATGTTTTCCCTGATTCAAGCAGAAATTCCACACTCTAGCTTGCATTTTTCATTTTAAAACCAAAGAAAAAATTTGATGTGACCTCAGATCTTTTGTATGATGGATCAAATTCATAATAATTAACAGACCTTTCAAATGAGCAATTGTGTTAATAATAAGTCTGCTGTGCACAAATATATGTAATTTTCTCAGATACTGAAAAGTTATTTTTGGTAAAATGAAAGCCAATTCATGCTAAGAGATTTGACAATCTAACTGAATCCACACAAAAGTGCAGAAGAAGCTCTCTACTGTGTATTTCCCCCTAGAAAATTCACCTTATCTTTGGACTTGTCTGTTAGTTATACTTTCCAGCCAATTTGGTTTAGTCATAGGAAACCTCATCTCCGTCCTTGTATTAGGAACAACTCTATTCTTTTGCTACAGAATCCCATTTTTAAGATCATGGAGTCAAATCTTAACTTGATGTTCATTGAAGTTTTGACTAAGTAGGACCTCAGTCAGGCCAGGACTTTGGATATGGCCCAGTTTCTTTTAGTAATTAATAAGTACTATAGCTACAGTCCTTATTTACAGAAGAGTCAGCAGGCGTCAGGAGGCAGCTGTGTGGAAAAGAGGATGGGGGAGAATCAGTACTGGCAGTGCTCATTTTCCATCTCTCTGGCCCTGATTCAGCAAAGCACTTAACCACATGTTTAATTTTAGGCGCATGAGTAATCCCATCTCTGCAGAGCAAAGTGTGTGTTTCGTTCTCATTGACTTTAATGGGGCTTCACACAGACCCGTCAAACCTCGCGTGCTGTGCGTGACACTTTCACCACTGCTTCCACCTCGCCCAGCCTGCAGCGTGGCCTCTGGTCTGAAATTTTGTGAAACGCCACAGTCTCTTTTGCCCTGCAACCCCATGAGCCTTAGACCTTTTTCCACCTAATTGTGTCCTCATAGATGTATCTGGCCTCTGGGAAAATGGATGGAGTGTGACTGGGTACCATACTATCTATCCAAAGCATTCTCAGACCAAAACCAAACAACTTCATCTTATTATCGAGCTTGTGCCTTCATGCTCGGGTACTCTGCTGAGTCAGGCTCTATCATCCTAACCAGCTGAGAAAATTTCTCTAAGGATATTCCTCGATTCGTTAACTATCCTGAGGCTGCATAAATATGTATTGCTGATAGACAGTACATCCTCTACTCAGGACAGATGCTTCAAGCAAAATAGGTGAATGACTAAGACTCAGATCCACAGTTCTGCAAGTCCTATTTAGGAGTCTAATTCTGCAGTCATGGAAGACAGTGGATGTTTCCAATAAAAATGGGATCAAGGTAGTAGGTCCTCATTCAACTAAATATTTAAGCAGATGCTTACTTTAAGGACAAGATTAAGTCTCTTTGAACTCACTATGAATCAAACACATGCTTAAGCACTTCAGTGAATCAGGGACTTATTCCAGCTTTGGATCCACAGCATTATTGGAAGGTATCAACAGAGGCAGTCCAGCAATTTCCTGTTGCTGCCTACATCTCTGGCTGCAGCTATGCTCTTCTTATTTTGATAAATATCGTATTTTTCCCACTTCAGCAATTTTTTTTTTCTTTAATAAGCAAGGTACAATAAGCATGTAATTGTTGCTGGACTAATCACCTTTTGAAGTGATTATATGCATGGAACTTGACCCTGTTTTATTCTACTGCAGTTTTTCTTTAGATTTTTGCTCTTGTCCATTGATTGAATCATGACAAATGATTTCTTGAGCATGCTGACTGCATTCAGCCCTGGTGGCCTTTCCAAAAGCCTGCTTGTGATGGTTGATTTCATTTTCAAAACTTGCAGGGGTTATTTATGGGAAAACGAAAGCCGTTTAACAGATACCTAACAATTGATTTGGCTAGTTAGTTCATTTACTGTGCAAAAGTGGAAAACACTCAGCAGTTTTTTCTGTGTATGTTCTCTTATGAAATACTACGTTTGGTTTTCAGTCATCAGCTTATCAATCTTTCATGCCAAACTGGATTTAGAGGTAAAGACTAAAGTCTTTACCACAGCTGTTATGCAGTGCCAGTCGGGAAAAAGCCAGCATGGGCTGCATAATTTGGCACTCTGCTGCCATAGAAGGAAGCACTTTTCTCCCATTAGAATCAAAAATAGACTTTTTAATTAGAGATCCTGGAGTGTTCTTGAAATGTCCAGAATCAACAGACACAAAAGCCACTCTCTGTTGGATCAAGCCCAGTGTGTATTATTCTAATGTCAGATGTATAGGAGTGCAAAACTGTACCACAGTACACTAAGAAGCTTTTCCTTTACTTTAGCACAGTTTGAGAATAGCTTGACATTGAAATTAGACCTCTTGATCAACATAAAAAACACTTAATATTTTGTTTGGAAAGTTACTGTGTATGGATATATATATAAGAGGCACTTGCTTACAGTAAATACAAGTGACTTAAAGTCAGTCAGTGGCATTTTCAAGGCTGACAAGGACTCAAGTTTTATAAAAGTAAAGCCATCTACTAAGCATAGAAAAGGCACTAAAAATTAGGGATGTATGATATCATTCTGTTTTATTTCAAGCACTGCACTTTTGTTTTGAAATCTCCAGCCTTCACAGGATTTCTCTTTCAGTTTATTAAAGTTTGTGGGTATAAAAGGAGCAGAGACTGGGAGAGGTTTAAAAAAAATACCAAAAAAAGTACATTGTATTCTGCATGTGCAGCCACACACCCATTCCTGCCAGCCTAGTCAGGGCATGTGGCCTCCTTTGAACAAAACAAAAGTACATTTTAAATAAAGAAAGGGAGTTTTTCAGCAAAAATTTTCTTCTCCCTTCAAAGAATATTTCAGCTATGAGAGAAAAGATTTATAAATGTAAACAAATTCTGCAAGCCTAATAATCCCTCTGTGAGATTAGTTACACTGAGGACAAACAAAACTATTCTAAGTGCTTAAACATTAAAAAAAAAAAAAAAGGCCAGCAAGCAGTGGACAAATTTTTGGTAAAGACAAGCAGCCTGTCAATAAAATTTCACAACAAAACCACAAACCAAAATTCTGTTTTCAGTACTGATGTACATTTGAGGTCTTATTTACATATTGCAAAGATATTTGTGTGCCTTATTTGTCTCTGATATTACAGGGAATTAGGCACCTGAATGCTTCTAAAATATCGTACAAGATTCCAAGAGTTAATTATATTTAAATCAAATTCAAATTACATAGACACTTCCAAATAAGAATTTCAGATTCGTCTGTTATTTATTTAGGTATTTTTTAGGACAGTGTCTGAGTAGTCATTTTTTTCCAAGATGTGTATTCTGATGCGGATTTTACTCATTTTAACTGAGTCATATCTTCAATAAATAGAGATTGCAGCCATTCTAAAGATACAAGAATGCCCCATTTTTCCTTATCATGATCGGGGTCAGCTTTGAGCGTAAAAACACAGGCAGCACCCTCCTGTACCACAAGCCCTACTGTACCTTTGCTAGAGGGCGTATGTCGTCTGTTCCAAAGGCAAATGCAGCTCAAACCACCACCTCATGGAGAATAAATTTCTGCTTTTGCCTCCTCACCTCATTTCTCTGTGGCAGCTGCAGGAATAGGAAACCTTGCTGCCCAAGTGTTTTGTTTCAGTGCTTTGTTTGGGGTCTGTGAAGGCTGATGATCTGAGAGTGAACGTGCATGATTGCAAAGAATGAAACAGAAGATCCCAAAGGAAGGATAGTGAGAGGTCCACAGTTCTCCCCAAAGTGTCCTAGGATATCCCAAATTACCCTAACTGCCCCCTCTCCCATTGGCATGTCTATGCCAATACACATCATTCATATACTGAGCTCATTCTCAACTCACAGACTTTGTTTAGAGGAAGCTGGCAGGACTGGGAATATCTTATTTTAAATTGTCTTGTGGTGGAGGATGATACAGTGTGAATACCAGAGGAGATGGCTTTCCAAAATCACTGAGTCAAGAGACACAGACATTGTCAAATGCAAAGTTTTTTACTGTCTCCTTACCAAAAAAAAAAAAAAAAAAAAAAAAAAAAGGCTGTTGGCAATATGTAGGCCCTGAAAGCTGTACCAAAAATAACAATAATACATAGACCCTCTGGCCACAGAGTGAGTACTCTGTGAAATATAGTGGATATAAATACTAGCATTCCTGCTTGGGCTTGGCAAATTGCTGAAAGATATACAGGGAACATAAAGACAACCCTTTTTGTCTTACTCTTTAAAGTAATATGACCAAAAAAAAAGTGTGCTTAAAGCCCAAGGATTTGTTTGGAAACAAAACAAGTCTTAGTAAGTGGCTTTCATCCACAGTGTCCTCCAGGGCAGGAATGAAGGTTCAGGAATTAAGGCTGCACAGCCTCTAAATTCTAACCTTCAAAATCTAGGGCTTCAGCTCCAGATTTTCAAGCAATGGATGCTTTTACACCCCATAACTATGGTGTGCCGCCCCTTAGTTTAGACACGCTTGCAGCAGTGTGATACTTACTGCTGCTCACTTAATGTCTGTAGGTGCAGGATGGTGAGAATCTAGGGCAATGAGCAGACAGCTGAGATGTACCACATCAGCACATGGAGGAGGTATTGCAGGCACTGTAGGAAGGACTGTAAAATGTGGATGCAAAGATGCAAAAATTTTCACAGTTTTAGTTGATCATTAACCTCTTGTGCCAGGAACATCTGATCATTCTCAGTGAAAAATGCAGTACACCAACCTGGCACTTTCATCACCAAGACAGAGCACATATCACTCTGAAAGTCCTCATATTCCTCTCTCATTGCAGAACCTGGTATTTTCTGTCTTTCTTCATGGTCCTCTGTCTGAGATAGGTCCAAAACAGGCCTAAGAGGGAATCCCATGTGGAGCAAATTCTGAGCAGAAAAAAATAACATGAGTCTACATTTATAGAGTCTTTGAACCTCCTTGTCGATATAGAATTTAGTCTGCTTAGCCACTTCCCTTGAACTCCTTCCTCTGGACAATACCTGTGAACTGATTTCCCTGTTCTGAACACATTCTTCCAAGAAGCAGCATCTGAAAGAACCATTTGATTTCCATACGGATCTCTGCACATGTTGACTAGAGAAGAAAAGGAGAGTGATCAGTTCAGATAAGACAGAGCATGAACTGGATCACAGTGAAAGATCTGCAGACTTTAATGGCCCTGAAGGTGGTGGTGGTGATTTGATGGAAAGGGGAGAATAAAGAAACTTTTGACTTTGTGCATAAGAAGACAGACAGCCAGGCTGTCTCATTGACATACCACTGCCATGATGGCCCTCATCATACTTCTCTCTCTTCAGAGTGTGAAACCGAATGCAGCTTTAAAAGACTTAACTATTGTAGTGCCAGAATTATTTTCCTGGTTTTCAAGACCAGGCTTAGTGTACCCTCCTCATTCAAAGTAACACTAATCTGGTATTTTATGCCCGCACTTAAGTTCCCATGATGTGAGAGCTGGGTGTGTTTTAATGAGCCTCAGCCTCATTAAAAGCTTTCAGAAATGTACAGGAACTGCTAAAGTTCCTGCTACACGAAACATTTTCCTATATCACTGCCCAGGAGTGGGCGAACATCTGGAGAGTGAGAGACAGTCTGTTCCATGAGAGTGTTGGGCTCTTGGGCCCTGTAATGGAGAGTAGAGAAAAAGGACCCTTCCATCTATGGCATGTAGCAATGATGGGAACTGACACTTCAGGGTATTTGTATACTCAATAAGGGCTCTCCATGTCTGTTTCAGATTGATCCCTGTCAGGACTTTGGGCTCATCTGGGCTGTAAGCTTCTCACAGGAGGTTCTAGTCTCTGTACACTTGTCCCATTGGAACAACCTTCCTGTGCACTAAGAGACATGGATGAAGTCAGCTAGGATAAGTCTGTGAGGAAACTGAGCAGGCAAACAGGTGTTCTGGGGCTTGAGGATGGACACCTGCAGGCCCAAGTACTGCTAGAGCTGAGGACAGAGCACAAAACAGCTATCAGTGTTAAGAGTTGCATTATGTACCGAAAGCAGGTGAGTGGCTGCCTCAACACATCCCTTGTGCTTTGCCACTGCAGCCAGTCTGACTTGGCACTAGCATGGACAGGGAAAGATGAACTAGAGCTTTGGAGAAAAGGAGCCCTATGGTGTATTAGTCAAAGATGTTTCTAAAATCATACTTTAAAAAAGATCTACAATAAATTGAAAACCTTACCAAGTATTCCTATCCTGACAAGTCTGACTGTTGATAGAAGAGTGTTACTGGTGTTACTGGAATTCTCACAGAGCTGGGAAAGTGGATGAATCTGGTAGCTCTGACAGAGAGAATGGCTGTACGTGGTGATAGACAAAGATCCAATGAGTCAGAGACCTTCCAGGTACATCTGAAGGTGATTACTAGGCAGATACTTTGCATCCAATAAGTGAAAATGATTGCTTAGAATGTGAATCCACCTCAGAGGCTCACAGAAAGAGGGGACAAGATTACATAACTAAGCAAAAATTAGGCTAAGGCCTAATCACTGCAGGACACCCCAGTTTGTACACTTGCACAAAAGTGTTCTCAACAAAGACTCCGCAGGAAAGATCCCTGTAAAATTAATGAAGGGTATTGGAGTACAGACAATGAGTTAATCAGAAGTATTTTATTGCCATATTAAGCCTTTATATTATGCCAACCAAGAGAGTTGTCAATTAAATAAGAATGTTACTCATTTATTAGATTTCATTATATAATGCATTGGTTGTCACTGGTGTGACTTCAGAAAGCTGCAAATACAAAATGCAGGCTAGAGGCAATAATGTGCAACTAAGGTGTATAAGGGAGTACAATCAAAACACTAAATCATAGGGCTTTGAGAACTGGGGACAAAGAAGAAAAGACAAATGGAAAAGAGGTGGGTTAATCCTCTGCAATCTTATGGTGTGCCCTAGAGACTAGTTACAAGAAATAAAAAGGCATCAGAGAGAGATTTATCAAGGCTAAGGTGTACCAGTCAGGTACAGAAACAGCAAAGTGCTGCAAGTCATCTAGAAGAGAGCTATACAAAGTTATCTACCCTTCTAAAGTGAAACTGGCTGAAACAGCTCCCCACTAATCTGCACAGGGTCTGCAATAGTCATAGGTGGTCACATAATTTTTTTTTCAAGCTGATTTTGAGCCAATTTTGCTGGCAGCACCTTACTGAAGGCACAGTGTGTTGAGCAGTATGTCTGGTGGAGGTGGTTCTGTTTGCAAGTTGTAGATTGAGATCCAGACTGAGCTCTGGATGGGAGCCCAAGACAAGAAGCTATGAACTGCCTAGACTTTGGATAACAAAACACACAAAGAAGATGGTGCAAGCCAGGTGCATGGACACTGGGAAACACATCAGGAGTGGAGGTCTCAGGAGGAGAGCAAGGCTGGTAGACTGTGAGGGTAAAAAAGTCCAGGGGTTCCTTTGTTGGGGGTTCCTCCTTAGAGGCCCCAGCTCCAGCTGTTTCTGTGTTACTCTGCCGTGAATAAACAGGTCTAAGGAATGAGACACATGAGACTCTTTTATGGGAAATGTGGGGTTGAACTACCCAGGAAACCTCGTCTGACTGTGTGTGAGGGGAGTGTGTAGGGAGTCAAATGGGAACCCCATCGAGTCACTGGAGCTGCTGTGAAGGGGCTTCAGTCCCATGAGTGAAAGGCTCTGGCCTTGGGAGTGTGACTACCAGAGAGTCTTAAGAATGGTCAGACTGGGAAATTTCCCTAACAGGTCTACAAATTCCTTTGTTTTCCTGATGATCATGCCTCTAATTGATCAAAGTCGGTAGCTGCATAAAGACAGTGCTTAACAACAGTGTAGTGTGACACCTGCCCTCTCTTTCCCCTCAGCCAAAAATGTCCAAGTCACTGAAAAAGAAAGGACAGAAGTTCCCTGAGGGCAAAGAGACTTTAAGCTGGAGCAGAAGCAGGGCTACAGCTACTAATATGGCTAGAAAACATGCAGGTAATGGATCTTGATACGCTTCAATCCATTCTCAAATTCTGAGGATTCAGTACAGATATGATTCTGGGCCTGTGTCCTTCCTGAATAACCTGGATAAGTACTCTGTGAGTAAGGAGTAGGTTTCCTCACAGAGTTGTAACTGCCTTTGCAATACCTGGCTAGTGGGGAGTTTTGCAATGCCTCTGTATTTCTGATGCCCTCTGAGGTTACAGAGCTCTCCAATGCCTCTCACTGTAATTCATTTCTCAACAGAATACTATTATTCTGTACTGTGTAAATTGCCTGAGGCTATGCAGACTGAAAATACAAGACTGCCCTCTGTGCAGACAAAAACAGAAATGAAAGAAGAAATTTTTAAGACAGTTCTTTCACTGTGAATTCTCTTATAACAGTTTCTTGACAAACCATAACTGACCTGAATGTTGGAGATCTGAGATGTATACACTGGAATCACAGATGAGACTGCAATACAGTGTTGAGATAGGCAAGCTAACTTTAAATCAAATAGCTCAGATACTGAAGTAGTATTGAGAGCAAAGAATCATCAGCCTACAAACAAATCCTTACTCAAGAACCACCAGACTCAGAGGAGGTTAGAATAACATTAACATAATGGACCAGTTTTGCATCTCAGTTGCTTTTCTTTATTATTTCTTCATGTTCTAGCCTTGTGTATATAAAACAACATGCTCACTTTTACTCTTCTTCAAAAACTCCACATAAATAGGAATATGAATTTGCATTCCTTCGAGATGCAACCTAGTTTTCTAACCTTTATTTTCAACAGTCAGTGAAGTTACTTAAGTGTAGCTGAAGGACTGGTTTTCAGGGGGTTCAACAGGGCTATCTCTGCTGCCTCCAAAGCTCAATTTCCTGCTTCTTTGCCATGGCATTCTCACTGGACCATTAAAATTTCTTTCTGTGGTCCTATTGAGATACCACAGCAGGCCTGTGCCTAAGGAAATCTTGTGCTCTGTGGCTGGCATAACCCAGCTGTGGCTGGCACTGGGGGGTGAAGTCACTGTAGTATCAAGTTGTGCCGTTCATGTCAGAGCAGCCTGCACTGTCCAGGGCAGGATCATGGACTCATAGAATGTCTTGGGTTAGAAGGGACCTTAAAGATCATCTAGTTCCAATCCCCTTACCATGGGCAGGGACACCTTCCACTACACCAGGTTGCTTAGAGTCCCATCCAACCTGGTTTTGAAAACTTCCAAGGATGGAGCATCCACAGCTTCTCTGGGCAACCTTTTCCAGTAGCTCACCACCCTCATAGTAAAGAATTTCTTTCTAAAATAAAATCTAATCTAAACCTGCTCCTTTCAGTTTGAAGCCATTCCCTCTTATCCTGTCACTACATGCCCTTATAGAATGTCTCAATCTTTTTTTAGACTCCCTTCAGATAATGGAATGTCACAATTATGTCACCCTGAAGCCTTCTCTTCTTCAAGTTAACAATGCTAGTTCTCTTGGCCTATCCTCATAGGAGAGGTGCTCCATCCCTTTAATCATCTTGGTGTCCCTCCTCTGGAGTGCTCCAACAGGCTGACATCCTTCCTCTGCTGAGGACTCCAGTGCTGGATGCAGCAGCCCAGGTGGGGTTTCACCGGAGCAGAGTAGAGGGACAGAATTGCCTCCCTCAGCCTGCTGACCATGCTGCTTTTTGATGCAGCCCAGGACACGTTTGGCTTTCTGGGCTGCGAGTGCACCTTGCCAGCTCATGTCCAGCCTCTCATCCACCAGCACCCCCAAGTCTTTCTCCACAGGGCTGCTCTCC
This sequence comes from Anabacerthia variegaticeps, assembly GCA_035583185.1. NCBI lineage: Eukaryota > Metazoa > Chordata > Aves > Passeriformes > Furnariidae > Anabacerthia > Anabacerthia variegaticeps. The sequence continues at coordinate 40,371,399 of JAWWEW010000041.1, read as the reverse complement.
ATCTGTTCATTCTCCAGCCTGTATTGACTCTGGGTCAGCCATTGTCGTTTTGTGGTTACTTCCATAACTACGGATTTTAACTGAAAACACAGAACAGGCTTGAAAACTGAGAACAAAGCACATTTGTTTCATTATATATAAATAGTGTCATGTGTAATAATCAGATAATGGGTATAACAATAACATGAAGATCATCTGAGAAATTAATTTTTCAGTCCAGATGTGCAATTTATACTAGCTCACTTGCTTTACTAAATTTTCCTAGGATTATTATTAATTTGTAGTGTTTTAGGTTGTCTGCAATGACACTGGAGTAGATACCTGGGTCAAACCAGTTCAGAGGAAACTCATTCTCTAGGGACTATGAGAAAGTGACTGCAGAGTCATACATGGCAATGAATGCAGCCCACGTCTTTTGCAGACTGTAGTATAACTTCACGGGAGAAGATATGAATTAATGCCTCAGACTACTCTCCACATGTTCAGAAAGGGATGATTCATACACTGTGTCTAAGTTCAGTTTCTTCCTCTCCAGGATCACTATTGCATGTGAAAAGTGACATGGTCATAAAGGCACTTCCACATATACTTCTCTGTTGTTGTTCAAAATATCTGTGCTGCATTCTGTTTCTCAGCTGAAAAAGGCTTTCCTCAGGAAATGTCTGAATATAACCAAATAGAAACCAAATTGGAAGTGGAAATCACGTCTGTGTCAAGGAACTTTTCAACTATCTTTCCTGGAGCTCATAGGCCTGACAACCAAAAATTTAGAACAAGGACTAAGATAATCACAGAAACTTTATAATGCCTATTAGCAGAGAAGCTCAGTCAGATCTGCTGACATGAAACAGCTGGAAGTGCTGAAGCTGTTAATAAATGGGCTCCTCTGATGAGATTTACAAGAACTCTTGATCTGTCATGCTGGTTGCATCTGTCACTTGCACCTGGTATGAATATATTATATATGATATCCCATATCCCTTTCATGTGGTCCAACAGAACAGCTGGAATTACTTCACCTTTGTGTCAAGACCTTTAATAGTTAAAGACCTTAAGATTCATTTGTGCCATTGATAGTGTTGTTTAGTGCTGGACTCTCCTAAGACCTCAGTAGGTATGCAGTGGTCTCATCCATTGGTGATGCTCAGCTCTCACAATTAGTATTGCAAAATTATCTGTGTTTCTTTTATCTCTTTTACAGGCTGTCATGTACAGAGTTGTTCCAAGGAAAGGTGATCCTCTGGGGATCAGCCATTGTCTGAAGATTGTATTTTGATTTAAGCACTTTATATGAGTCTCCTTGTGGACCACCTGCATTTCACAGAAGGCTATTCCTTTACATATGACCTGAGGTTTCCATTATATGTTATTTCTTTCATTATTCTGATGCTACTGTCATTACAAACACATGATTGCTAAGTTGCTTTTATCACATATCAATACCCCTAAGAAACAAAACCTCTTTGTTTCAAAACCACAGTTCAGCCTGTGTCAGCTTGGTCCCCTTCCTCATCAACAGCCCTGTCTCCTAACGGCTCTCCATATCCATGTGGAAGTCAGGAGATTGATTAAGTGCCTCCACTTAGATATGAGCTAGAGGAATGCTGTACAGACAGGAGTGGTTGCATAACGTAATCAAGACCAGTAGTTATCTCTACTGGGGCAACTTCCTGCAAGTGAAACAGAACACAATTGTCACCATAGCCCAGGATTTGGACCTCTCTGTTCCAGAGGTTCTCCACAAACACAGTTAAACTGTCCAGCTTGTTATATGGAACAATACTGTGAACTGCCCACTTTAATTCAAGCAGATTAAAAATGGTAGAAATGTATTTTTCATATGTAAAAATAATGGTATTCACCTCTGCAGTTATAGAAAATAGTGAAGAAATAGCTTCACTGACATTACTTGCTGCAAGATCTAATGTAACTATTTTTTAATGCTGGATGCAGATCCTCAATGTTTACAAGTTTTTAGCAAGTCTCCCAGTCTATGATTTTGAGAGAGTGTCATGACCATGATTCATTCCCCAGATTTATGAAGCACTTACAGTTTAACATGAAAAAATGACCAAGCATGTCACTTGCAATCAAGTGATCAATACCATTATCTATAAAGTACAAATGGTGGATCTAAACCACCTGCACATTTCTCCTCTTTCCTTTGAAAGTTGTGTTTCAGCTATAATATTTACATCCCTGCAAAAAATTAATTCAAAAAATTGAATCTCTTTTTCTAGAAATACTGTAAAGCAAATTTTTTTTCCATAATGTGTTACATACTAGGTCAGAGTCTAATAGCAAAAGATTAAAGGCATTATTCTTCCAGGCAAATAATGACCTTATCATGTTTCCTTTTTCCCATATTCATAAGTCCCTAACAATATTTCTTTAAATTTATGGTCCTTCAACATAAATTCCTGATTCAGTCCTCCATGTAGTATTATAAACCTGTCTGTGACAATGAAGTGCTGAATTTTTCTTCTCATATGAAGATTTTTCTCCTATTGTTTCCCAGTTTGAATTATTTCCATGTTTCCTGTCTTCCTGCACACTAGCTTAGTGAAGTCAGACAAGAGATTTAGCGGGTACCTTTGCTTCTAGCAGGCCTCGTTCTAGCTTTCCTTGTTCTTTACTTGTCCTTTTATCCTCTCATGGACATGCATTCAGGTATAATTTTTATTCACACAGTGAATCCTTTATTTTGCCAGAGGAGTTGGTGTCAATGAGAATAAAGTCTTGGGTGAAAATAAAGTGCAGGGTGAACAGAATGAGAGGAAAGGATGACTGAAGAAAGGGGCAGCCTGAAGCACAGCGTGAGCTGGGAAGGGGTCAGTGCTCCACGGAGGTGATGGTGCATCAGGGCCAAGGCAGAGCAAGCACGACCAGAAGGGGCAAATGCAACTAAGGTTTGCTGGCTTCTGCTGCTCCAGAAAAACATGACAGTGGTTGAAAAGAGTTCAAGGAAAAAAGTAGGATAGCTGGAGGAGGTGGGGAGAAGGAAGAGTGATGACAGTGAGTGCGAAAATCTCTTAAAGCTCTTGGCTGTGGAAGGGCCTGACTAACCCCTTCCATCTTCCCACTCACATGGGCTAATCCTGGCTCTCTCTTCCAGCTGGCCTTTTGCACTGGCCAGAACTTATTACTGAGATGAGCAGTCTGCAGCCTAAGCCTTTTCAGGAGTAATTTAAATTTAATTTTCAAGATGTCTCTCCCTCCTCTCTCTAAAGAATATCCATGAAAGAGTGAAAACCCTTTGATGTATGTTTCATTAGGAAATCTACTCACCTCACAATCAGCATCAAAGGGAAACATCCATAAAAATACAAATTTCACGTAATGAGGCCTAAAAAAAGTGTCTCAAATAAGACAGCTTGGGCCACAGGTGAACTAAAGGAGGAAAAAGAGAGGGAAATGTGATAAAGCACTCAGGCATCCGTAGAAAACGTGCAGCTTGAGGATCTGCATGCAATAAGTCTTCAAAAAAGGGCTATTGTGCAGCTTTACTGAGCCCTTCCAAAGCATTTGGAAATGATACATGATGAAATACAAAGGAGGAAAAGGCATCCATGCGCAATATGGTTATAAAGCTGACAGATCGATATGGTGTTGAGAGCAGGAAAAGAAGTCAAAGAAAGAATAATTTTTTTCAAAGATATACTGACTTCTTTTAAACTATCCATTACCAGTTTGCAACACCGGAAAAAAATATTGCACTAGGACTATTTTCATATCCAGGATATTGTGGTAACCTGCAAGTTTATCATGTTGCAGGTAAAGACAAAAACACACGACCCCAGAAAACCTACTGAAGAAATATTAACAATGAAAATTAAATAAAATTAACATAACAACATGCTTCATTTGAATAAAATAAGAGATATTCACATACTGGAAACACTAATCAAGGATTACTAAAGAGAGAGACAGCTGTGAGGCTGTTTTTCCAGTCACCTGTCCTTTTGATATGTCACACTCAACTTTTCCAGGATGTATATGTAGGAAATTTTATATCCTTCTATTAAAAAGACGAAAAATTACTAGCAGGGTCATTTTTAAAATTCAGGTATGTGAGATTAGTTTGTGGGGATCAAACAAATGAAGCAGAAACATAGTTTCTGAGAAAATGTTTTGCATAAGGCTGTATTTGAAAAATATGCAAACCCTGTTATTACATGGGCAACTTATCCCTTATATTTTGTTGACTGAATAAAGAAGAGTGTATCAGTCTTTTTCCCTTTGACCATGCTGGTATGTTGTACCTCTTTGAGCTCTTCATCACTTCAGGTATTGTAGGCATCTCAACTGACAGAAGTTTTGCATACTATAAATCTCAATAGTATAAAAGTTATGTATGTAGCCACTCTAAATAATAGCCATAACATGCAAAAGTAATAATAATAATTATAATTATATATTAATTAATCTTTTAAACTTGGATAAGATCTTGCATTTGACAGAGAAAAGACAAATGAAGAAACAATGACTTTTTTTTTTTTTACTAAGCTGAATAGAAGTGGTCACTTATTAAAGAAATATGTTCAACAGCTCTAGCTGAACTAATAAGCCTGGCAAACTTCAAGAAACAGTATATTTTACCAAGCCCTCACCAATTTGTTAAAACGGTTAAAAATGCTTTCTTGTAGCTCCTTATCAAAGTTATTTCAAAGTGAGTGCATTCTCCAGAGCTTTCCTCAATATCTAAGTAGAAAAATACTTATAGTCTAAGAGATTCCAACTTAAGTCCCTTTATCCATGATTTCAGCTAGAGGATAAGAGCTCTTCTGTATGTAGTTTTCCTACCACAGAAACTCAATGATAAAATGGAATGGCAGGGAAGATGGCTCTGTTGTGTCAGAAAAGATTAAAATGTGAAAAACATAACTATCCTGAATTCTTTTGAAGTCTGGGTCTCTCTTACATTCTTTTTACTATTGCTGGTAGATAATTCCTCACTGAGTAGTTGGTTTTGACATGGGGTTCAAATGATACTTTGGCTCATGCTTTTTAGGGCTCAAACTAAATGCAGTGTGCCTTCTCTTAGAGTGATACTCACAGGAAATTAATGTAAAAATCCCAGCTCTGGAAAGGATTGTGCTCCAGCATTAGAACATTGCTAGCAGGATCATTCACAGTCTGCAAGGGAAATGTTTTTTACCAAATCCTGGCCCTTTGGATAGCCAGGCTTCCTGGTGGTGGAGTCACCTTTATTTCAACCACACCTGGGCTGCTAAAAGGGAAAAGGCACCTTCTGTGCCCAGTGAAGAGGTTTGTTCTGTTTTAATGACCTGTCTCCAAAGTGCCATGAAGGGACTTGGATGCATAAATTTCAGGCCAAAGGGGAAACTACAGAACAATATAGTGAAGTCTCCTTCGGATCTTATATTTCATGTGCTTATCCCTAGGTCAAACCAAGAAACCAAAGCTTAACATAAGCCTAAGGCACTAATTTCTCTTACATTTACTACTTCCATTTTACCATGGCTTACTTCAGAGCAAAAGAACCAGAGTAGGAGCAGATTTCCATATGACTCTTGCCTCCCTTTTCTAACTAGAAGAAAATTCATAAAGTGACAGCTTCATTTAAAACCACAGACGAAGATATGATAATCTCAGCACAGCAAAGTGCTGCCCAGTCCCCCTCAGTGCTAAACACATTGCTTCACTTCTGCAAGTTAGCTGCAACTTCAGGAATCTTAACTGCACTGTAGACTTTGTCTGATGTTAATTTATTAACATTATTAAGAAAATGGATTATTAAAATAAGCCTTGTTATGGTTTTAAAACAAATACATTTAATCTTACAGGAAAAACTGGTTTAAGATAAAAATAATGTGATAATAGTAAGATGAAGGTATTTCAGTTAAAAAAGAACCAGAAACCACCATGTCCTTATCTTATGTAAACGTTACATTGTGAAAATCCTCTCAGGCTTAGTGTGATTTAGCCTGTGTAACATTTCAGCTGTTAGATTTCAACTGTAATAACAAGCAGAACATAATCTTAACAGATCTTATCAAATCACCACAACCCATCCACACTCAAGGACAAAATAACCCCTCATCAATGCTATGTACTCTATATGTGGGGTTCTTCTGTGCTTTGGGACCTCTGTCTTCCCTTTCCTTCCCTTTCTGAAGGAACAGCAAAAGTATTTGCTAAAAAACAGCCCAGTCTGTGTTCCTGGGAGCCTAAGAATGCTGTCTCCTTGTGGATTACAGCTGGCAGCTGTAAGGTGTAAAGTTTTACAATTCAGAGTGCTGGAATTTCTTCTTCTTTTTAATCTCCACTGGTCAAAAACTTTTAGGTTTTTTTGGTGAGCTCTGAAACCTTAGATTGTTCATTAAATAGAATGTTCTGCCTGCAAATATTATACTGCGCATATGGACTAGAGGGAATGTATAGTAAATGAATGCAGAATATATTAATATTGTCTAGTTTGGGGAGAAAGGGTGAAACTACAGGAAATTTTAAGCAGCTACAAGAACTGTCATAAGGATGAAGGATCATTTAAGATGTGAATTAATCTTTTTTTCTACTTATAGAAAGATCTTGGTACAGTCAGTGTAGAACTAGCACATACTTTTAGCAGAATGGACATATTTCTCCATTAAGTTATGTAGATTGATTTTAGATATCTTTAGAAATGGGTTCTATAATATTTTACAATATTAATTTTATCAGACGGAGTCATTTAATTTCTGTGTCATTCCGCTACATCTGTCCCATTAGATTCATCATCATTATGCTTTTGAATTATGGTCTACAACAGCTGGACCACATCATCCCCTTCAGCACTACAATCCTCAAAAGAGAGTTCTAGAAGAGGACTACTTGATGAGGACCTCTTTGGAGATAGATGCAGGCTCTTCCACTGGAGAGCCCAGGTTTTCTTTAGTCAAAAAAGGGCACTGCACTATTAATTTGTTGAAATTCTTAAGCAGATGACTGTGTCTATTCTTGCTTGTTTTGGCCTCAGGCAAGCCTTCTGGCTTCTTGGCAACATTGCTGGATTGTACCTGCACTGTATGGGATTTCCTCTGGCTCTGTCTGACCCTAATAAAAACCCAAAGAGGAAGAGAAGAAATAATAATACCAAAACCCTAAAGCAATTGCTGCTAGAATGGATGCTTGCCTTTTCCCTAAGCTCCATCCCATTCTCTTCTCCTTAGCCTGTCTTTCTTTATTCCCCATCTAGGAACTATGTCTCCTCCTGTCCATCCTGTCAACAAATGAGTGTGTAGGTCAAACTATCACTTAAAGAAGAGAACCTCTTTGTGGAGATCACACGTGCATACTATAGGTATCCAGTCTGGGTTTTACACTGGAAAAATAGACATACGTGTGTCCCTCTTCTTGTTTTAGGAGAGAGATCCCACCAGCTAATTTCTACAAGTCTAAACTGATTGTTAGCAGACTTTTTGCCGATCCCATCTTTACCTTCATTTAAAGGAATGTTTCAGCAATGTGCAATCTGGGCTTAATGAAATGGCCAAACAAAAACCACTGAAAACAGAAGTTCAGGGAGGGTGGAAGGAAACTGTTACCAGTCATTAGGTTTTGCATCCTTCTCATCTCAGTCACAAAATAGCAGCCACTGTCTTTGCTAAAATGCTTCACTCACAAACCATTTTTAAAATAACTTTCATAAATTAGCTATGGCTACACATCTCAAATTCAATGTGTCTCTGCAACTGTTCTCTCCAGGCCCCTCACCGACACGTACTTAGTCTCTCCCTCTTCTTCAGCCTCACCGCTGTGCTTCTGTGTCAGTCTCAGAACACCACATAACCTGTGGACAGAACTGCAGCTGCACTTGCAATTTCCTCATCTTTATGGGATGAAGCCATACCGTGACCTTGGTTTAAAATTCATTCTTCTTTCATCTTACACTTGCTTAAAAACAAATGGACAAGCCTTTTCAATCAAAGAAGAGAATACATAAAAAACGCTTCAGTATTTTTCAGAAAACATAGCACTTGCTTAGACGACTTTGTGCTAGCAAGATTATTATACTATTGAGTTTCTTGCTTTAAACAAAACATAATAAAAACAGTATATTGGGCATTATACCTTGACAGCTGAGGTGATATAAAAATCAGGATTTTGACTTTAACATAACGCTAAAGCAAATAAACTGCAGCTACAGTGATTTAGCCTTCCATTTCTACTCACTGTTTCTTAAAATTGCCAAACTCATTTAACCTAATTTCAGGCGAAAAATTATTTCTTTGCCTAAACTTGCTTGATATTGCTCAAAACTGCTAAGTATGTATTTCAGTCCATTGGCATGGTACCACAAGAAATGTTCTAATGTTTAAGTAACAACTCTGAAAGAAAAATTAAATAAAGCTTTAATATAAATGTATCACTCATGCAAAGAATAAGGTTTAAATTGCAGTTCTGTTAAGTCAATGTAGCTTCTGTTGACTTCAGAGGAGGTCAAGATGCCATCCTATTAGTTTTACGAATAAACCTGCATGCTTTTGCCTTTGTTATGGATGTGACAGCGTCAAAGCACAATTTGCAATGGAAAGTACGAGGGCATGAGTTTGCCCTATAATTTGTAGATGCATTAAAGTCCTATGGTTATTGTTATCCCTAGCCTGAGAACATTCCTCCTACAGACTGTCCACGAAAATATCCAAATGCAGAAGAGTACATTGTGGTGTCAGCAAGAAGTTGTACACTGTTCAGAAGGCAAGTTTCATTAAGAGAAGTCATACATTTTAAACTTTGTGAGCATTTGTGCTAGCAAAGACAGTTTACCATCTTCTTCACCAGCTCGACTTCTGTAGTTAACATCATGGTAGTTCATATGTTATTTGTAACTGTGCTCAGCATGGAGCCTCAGCTTCACTTCAGCGCTAAAACGAACACATTTGAATTTCACTGTATTATTAATGTGTTTTAAAGGGCATGGATCAGTCGTTTTGCAATTTCTTTCAAAGACACTGGACAAATCACAGGGACTAGCACATGATGATTAGTTAAGCAGGGTAGTTTGCAAAAAAGTTTCCAATTCATGGCAAGCATCTTGAAATGATTATTAATTACAGACACTTTAATGTTTGCATTCTTTTCCCAGAAGTCAATTATTGCTGCTGCATTTACAGTGTTCCTCCCACCCTATAAGGCCATTTGCTGACTAGAACTCTTTCAGAGTTTGGTATCAATTTGAGCCAATGTTATGTGAATTGGTGCCCAGCCCAGTTCCCAGCTGAACTTTGGAGGCTGGTGGAGCTTGGTGCGTGGTGACCTCTGCTGCCTGTGCATTGCTATAGTCATAGAAGGCTCAACAAAAGCACAGCACTGCAACAACTATATTTCATCAAGAAAATAGAATGCTTTTCTGCAACGTTAATTTGGACTACTTTGGGAAAGTTTCAGATAACCAGCTGCAAAATAAGCGACTTAAGTCTAGAAAAAAACAAGTGTATATCAAAGGGGGTGTGTCTCTTTCAGACATTTATAGTAGTGTTGTAACATTTCAGATGAAATGCTGTCCGGTGTAACTCCAGGTGTTTGGCTGCATCTGTTGTTTACCAGGATGAAGATTGTGCATATTGATTAAAATATACTATCTGTAATTTCATTTTGCGAAAAAATACATTTATTATTAATTTCTGAATTATAAATGCCAAGATTTAGCATGCAATAAGATCTGGAAGCATGCTAGAAATTATTTTCTCTGTACAAAATGCTGTCAACACATAAACAGCTACACACAGATCCTCCATATGATGCTCACTCCTCCTTCACAATATTATTGCAGAAAGAAAACTCTATCAGTGTAAAATTAGGACACCAAAGACTAATATAAGATCCATGGCTTGCACTTACATATGTTTTGTTGCAACTTTCAGAATCTTATTTAAAACTTGAAATTATAGCTGTTTTAGAAGATGGGAGTACATTAGTCAGTATAAACTGTGCTAGCATTTTCACCCTCTTTCTGGAACAGAAGAGTTTTCCCAGGCTACCTTTTAAAGTGATAAATACAAAAATCAAGGGAGCCAAGGGAAAGAAGGAGAAAACCCCAAGATTGTTTCTAAATCCTGAAACTTCCAGCCTGACTAAGAGAATTAGGTGCATGAATGATTCCACAACTTGGTTGTAGGTTAGCCCTTCATGTGTGCTTTAACTCCACCCTGTTTCATCCAGTATCAAATAATCCTCAAAGATTACAAGGGCACCTCAAGATTCTTGTAAGACTCTAAAGGAGATTTCAAACATCCAACAACTCTAAAGAGCTAATAAATCACGTCTGGGGCAAAACTGCCACAAATCCCACGGATGATTCCATGCTGCACCACAGCTCATAAGTCAGACTGGCCCAGGAGTCCTGGCCCTGTGTGTGCTATGGTGTAATTGAGAGACCCAGGGTTGAGAGAACATAAAGTTTTAAGGTATGTACAGCACACAGAGTATGCTTGTGGATCTGTTAGTTTGTTTGGGTTTGGTTTTGTTTCCTTAAAAAAGAAAATGTTCAGAGTAGGGGAGAGATAAGCATTATTTCCTTTAAAGAACCTGTAAGGAGGCTTTAGTGAAAAAGGAGTGGTCTTGTATCACTCTTCTCTTCCCACAGAGTGGATATGCACAGGGTACATCACGTTGTGAGAGGTACAGGGGGGAAAAGGCACACTGCACTGCTAGAGAGGTATAACTGGGAAGATACCCTCTCAGCAAAAACTGAAAATCAAAAGTGACCAAAAAAACTTTGTTTTAGTCAAATCTATTTCAAACACGCAGTATCACTTCTAGAAGATAGATAGTTCAACCAGATACTAAGCAAAACTATGTGTGACTGCCATTGCCTCTCTCTTTCAGAACGAGTCAAAGTCCTTCAGGGTTTTCCGTGAAACATTGTAGGAGTTACTGCAAAAACACTGCTATAAGACACTGTAGTTACTTGTGATTAAGTCTGCACTTAGATCAGGAAAAAGGCCAGTAATACCCAATGAAAAAATACATCATAACACAAGTGTTTGTAATTAAACTCATCAAAAAGTTTTTTTTAAAAGAGAATTTGAAGTCACTTTTTAAGTGAAACAAGTCTAAAAAGTAATAAATAAATAAATAATAGAGGGAAAACTCCCCCGCCCCCAGACTGTTCCTGTTAAGTTTCCCATTCAGACTTTCTAATGCCTGCTACTGTTTAGGCAATGAATATTCATGAATATAAACATGATTTATAACATCTGTATACCAGGAGTAGAATGTTAGCAAGACATTTACACTCCTTTGTTTGGGATACACTGCTTTGTTTGGGATACACACATATACACAAAAAGAGAAACTTTCTCCTGTGATCTTCTCCAGAGGTGATTTTGCAGTCTAAAGTCTGGCCTTAAAAAAATTCTAATGTCTATCATATGATTGTGCAGGAGCATAAATGGAAACAGAGAGTTTCTCAGCCCACAGACAAACCTTCTTACCTTGCCAGAAAACAAGAAATAAAAGTTTAGTCTGTGAAACCCTTTCACAGCCTTCACTCTACCAGAAAAACCAAAAAAAAGTATACTGTTTTTGTCAGTACATACAAAGTCCACCTCTGAGTTAAAATTCCCCTCCTCCATGGCATTTCTTTATTCCAGTTATGTCACCTAAGTTAGATGAGGTGGCAGGGCCTGTCAAATAAGAAAGTCACACTGATCTACACAACCATCCTTCCTTTAACAATCCCTTGCAACCAGTGTAAAGTGTATTATTTCAGCTTCCCACTCTTGGTTTTTGTTCTTCTTAAATTAAAATTAAATTAATGCCTACCCTTTTGTGACAGGTTTCACAGATATAAATTTGTACTTTCAGTTAAGTAAGAACTTATCTAACTGGAAAGTTCTTCGAGGCAGAAACCTAATCTAAACCAAATAGTTAACAATAGCTAGGAAGGGTGGTATTACGCTTCGGGGTGTGGGGTGTAGTCGGTGATCAACACTTGTAAATACGAAGAAAACAACCATCTGTGACCTGACCACACAATCCTTCTGGTCATCTGGCTCCCAGCTAAACCTCTTAGAAAGTTTTATCAGCTAGATAATATCATTACCAAACCGGAGTGTGCACACACATATCTGAACATCTCATCCACTGATGAATAACCTAAAGCTACCTGTCCAGAACACCAGGACAGCATCTTGCTCAGTGGCTTCAACACACTTTTTTACCTTCTGGTCATTTTGTTGTTCTGCCCTGTTTGCATGTAAGCACATAAATAATTTTGATAATTATATTTCTCCAACTTACTGCTTCCAAATTTTTCTGATCTGGGTTATAATAGGAGGCAAAGAATTGCATATTTGTGCAACACCCGAGTTTCACAACTGGGAGTTAAACGGGTCCTGAGTGAACTGTATATCTGAGGTTCCTACCCTGTATAGAATTCTTTACATATAGGTCACCCTGCACTTCAAAAGAAGCTCTAATTTGTCTATTGACTTTTAGCACTTCAATTGCCAGCATGAAGTGAGTAGGTAAAGGTCAGTCACTCAGCTGGCAGTCCTTCCTGATTCAGATGTGAGAGAGAACTCAGAAATTCAGGATTCATGGAAACTGAAATGAAGAAAGTTCTAAAATACTGATGACAGAAGGGGTTACAGAGCAGTGAAGCTGTTTCGATCACTTGACAGTGTAGAATGAAATATAGTCTGTGATGCACCAAAAGGCTTCTGTAAGATATTTGAAATTTTACTGCAAATGTATGTCTACGAAAAGAAAAGCTGTCTTCCTGTGATTGTTTTGTTTGATTCTTTTAAACCAAACTGTGCTCTGTGCTATTATGGTCCACTATGTGATTCTGCAGTCAGCACATCCAATAGTATATCCAGGGTCCTTGGAAAGAGAATTCTTTATTGAGCATTAATCTTTAATTGGATCTGAAGCATCCCTCTTCTTGGATGAGAGATGTTGCCAGCGTGGTGAAAAATGCCATTAAAATTTTCATTTGACTTATTCCTAAATCTTAGTCACATTCAGACTTCTCAATCAGCACGAAAACACTCTATCTCAGCCTGTGTATAGATAAGATAGGTAGGCTTGAGTGGAATATTGCATCTTTTTCTGGTCCTTAAGTGTTGCTACATACAAAATATAGATTCTTTGCTATAGCTACATGGTATGAACAGTCAAATGGCTCCAGTTATCCTGCTATGTCCACATTTCAGATTGACTCAAACGTTCTGGAAAGCCTGTAAAAGAAAGATTAGTGGCAAATAGGAAGCTTTAGAAAACACAGACATCTGGAAGTAAAGATATCACAGTGGTGTAAGTCACAGTGGAATAAAACATTTGTTTAATTCAAGATTTGGTCTCTAAAGCCAGTCAATATGGAAAGAAAGCCAACAACTTAATGGCACACAGTTGTTTACGTAAGGCCTGCTGTGCAAAAGAGTCATCCAATTTTTTGCAAAACCGGCAGGTGTCGGGTACGCTGAGCTGTCAGAGCACCCAGTTCCTGGATGTAAATGCACAGCATGACTCACGTAATCCCTGGACCCCTTACAGCTGGTTGATGACCTCTGTCACCTGCACGAGCCCCTTCTTGCTCAGACTCTTGCAGCAATGCAGGATCAGAGAGGTACAGAGAGGGAACCAGCAGCACTGATTCCATGGGGATGGCCCAACTCCTACGCAACACAAATCCCAGGCCATGTGTCATCTGGATGTGCAGCTGCTGCACCATGGCAATAGCTGGCATAAGTTGCCACAAAAATTTGAGTGTGGGTACGCAATAGTGTTATTATAAAAAGTTACTAGTTTTGAATATTATGAGCTGTTTTGCTGGTGACGTTTACATTGCACTGATTTTAATTTCCCGCTCAGCAGGTTGAAATATTTTCTTCTAGACTGTCTTTTTCCTTGATCATACAAGTCTGTTTCTATTTGAAGCTGATATTAAAATTAAGTGGCTTTTTTCCTTAATGTAATTTCATGCAGTGTGTTAGTATTCTCAAACATCTTTGCTTGTACAGTAGCATTGTTAATAGGTAACAAAGTAACTATAACCACAGTATTTCTTTGCATCTTGATTTGCAAACAGCATTGCACTATGAGAAGAATCTCCAAAATCATTTGCACTGTGTGATCCATCAGTGAAGAACTGAAGTTCGGTTTAGTGTTTTATAGACTTTCTGAAAATGAAAAGACTTTATCTAGTAGATGATTTGGTAATAGAAAGTACATTAGAACATCAATAAATTACACTGATGAATGGAATCTTGTCAGCTACTGAATTTAACTTCTGTTAGAGTTAAATCCAGTTTAACTGTGTGTATAGGCCAGGTTTGAGAGCCCAACTCTGAATTACCAAATATTGGTCAGAATTCTGTAATGCAGTGAGTCACCTCCATCTTTTTCAAGTCAATGTAAGTCAAGAGTATTTACCTCTTTGAGAACTGAATGATAAGATGAAGGATTAGTCTGTGAGGAAACAAAATTAACTGTTCCATAAAAACCATTTTGGAGTTTTCGAGAATACTTAAGACCACCTTGCATCTTCACTATAATCTCTTGAATTAAGGTGTATTCCTATTAAAAAGCCTCATTATTTACTGTCAGAGAAATGGAAACACCCCTTTCCTAAATTCAAATCCAGGGTGAGGAACAGAAACTCTTTTAGCAGTTGCTACTGAGTACTATAAGATTGTGGATCAAAAGACTATGGCCGTTCTGACATCCCTATATAAAGAAATAGACAAGCAACTGTGGAGCAACATAGTAAGGTATGTGAGCCAAAAAATCTCTTTGCAAGGTGTCTTTACTACATGAAAGAACCAGACAGGAGTCTATTTCTTCTTTAGATGAAGACTGGAGAACTAGAACTATCCAAGCTTTCCTCCTGCAAAAGGTGTCTGTCACACAAACAGCCATTTGTATTTGTATGAAATCCTACCTTAGCCACGGTGTGTCAGGTCCAGTCTCATAAAGCCAATTGCGAGCTTGGGAAGGAGAAAGGGTACAAATCTGCAAAAAGAGGAAAGATACAACCAAATTGTGTGTGTAGGAATACTGGATAGGCAGCAATTTCCTAGTCTGAAGTTAGCAAATTTCCAGTGCAAGCATAAGAGTGTAATGTAGACATAAAAGGTCATTTCCTTTGTTCAAAATCTTTCCAGCTGATTTGACACTTTTTCTCTTATTAATTTAAATAGAAGGGAAAAAAATTAACTACCAAGAGCAAGTAAGTAGTTCAGCATCCTAATCAAATTCTCCTTGAGATTTTTTTGTTTTCTTTGAGAAAAATATTTTATTCCAGAATATAACAGAAGCAAGTAGCAAAAAAAAACCCCAACCAAAACCACACAAAACACAAAAAAAAAACACCAAAAAACCTCCAAACAAACAAACAAAAAAACCCACAAAAAAACCAAGAAGATTCACAATGTATTAGGAGAGACTGTGAAAGACTTGTTGTTTTACACTGAACAGTGCCAGGTTTCTCAAAAGCATTGAGAAATTCCCAGCAAATAACAACCAAGTATCTTCCACCCTGAAAGGAATTTATTATAGCTTAACATCTCTTGGTCACTACATGTTTCAAACTGCTCACGGACCCAGTTTAGTAGGACTTCTGAAAGACCAATGCAGCTTTGTCCTAAGACTTCACGCACACTGCACATTTCAAAGGCTGCACATGGTTAAATTCTAAAATGTCTCTGTGTTATCCGTTGCTCGGAGAAACAGTGCTAGGAGAAATGTGATACATTTCCATTTTAAAGACCCAAGAATCTTTTTGGTTGTTACTTCGAAGAAAGGACAGTCTTCACACTCACAGCGAGTCTGTGAGACTCTTCTGGTGTTAAGCAGCGAAAAGCCTTCTCTTGGAAAGAAGTCAAAAGTGCGATTGATAAATCAGATAATTTCGTGATATAAGCAGGATCTCAGCAGGAACGTTATTGCCAATCTTCTTGCTGAGTAAAAAGTTCGGGTTTATCTCCTTACACAGACATAGTAAGTAGATTCTCAGCCCAACAAACATGTTTCTCATAAAAGATCAGCTGACACTGCTGTAAACTAGTAAAAGTAGCGAATACTTCAAGAATTTATTTATAAACTTTCTCTTGCTTCATTCCCTTTCCCTTCTGTAACATTTCTATCTGCATGAAAGTCTTCTACCACCTCTTGAGAGCTACTCTTGGGCTTTTATCTTTCCAGAAGTGCTTATATCACATGCTAATTGGCTTAATTAACTACAAGTCATAGCTCCAACAAAAGCATTTCCTATCTAGCCAATGTGACCATTAAAAAGTGATTTGCATTACATTTGGAGCAGCAGACGCTTAGCTTGTGAAAGGGGCTAATGAAGCATGTGTTCTGGGCACACAAATCAGGTGCTAGACGTATAGGAAGCAGTACACAATTCCTTTGCAGAAGCAATTTTAAAGATTTTAACTAGCGGTTTTCCAATGAAAACTGACTTTTTTTCTTGCAATTAAGAGAAACTAAGAACATCATCCTCAAGCAATTTTACAATTACAAGAAAAAACCTCAGTCTTCTTTTTTTTTTTTTTTGTAGTCATTCACAGAAGTGATCCCACATGTGCAAGGTCAGAAAGTTATTCTCTAAACTGTAATTTGAAAACAGGATCTCGAAGGTCAAGTGCAGCAATCAAGTGTTGCTAATGACCTGCAGGGACATAAACACAGGCCTTCGCTCCTACATTCTGTAACAACGTGGCACTGGAGGCACCCGAAAAGGGCACCCTTCCAGGTGAAATTTAGGTCACATAGAAGTGCCAATATACAAAAATACAACCCTGTAAATCTCTGCACAGCTGCTAACAGACCTTGGATTTGCTCAAACTCTGTAGGCACTCTTGTTTTCAACACAGACTTTCCATCCCTATCTGTAGCTCCTATTCTTGGCATGTGCACATGTATTTCTTGTTGGCAGGGCTGAGCAGTGCTGTCTGCGCCTGGTGGTAGGTCTAATTTAGGATTAGAGGGGTGGGATTCCGAGCCCTTGTCCAAGGCTCCTGCACTGGTCTGGGAGGCATTGTCAGAGCACATCTGAAATGCCTGCACGCCACACAGCACACAGGAGAAGCAAGTAATCCCTTCAGAATACGGACAGGAGAAACAAGCGTTTAATTGTCTCCCTTTTCCTCTTTTGCCACTGTGTGGTGGTCGCTGCAGCCCCAGAGGTGTGAGGAAGGCTAGACTGAATCCCCACCACCTTCTGTGTTCTGGCCACTCCCATTATAAATGGTGATTTCTGCGTCTTTTGGAGACTGCTGCATCTTCTTCATCTTAGCTTTTATCTAACTCTGGAGTTAGCTCTGCTTTAGGGGCTGATCTCCAGAGGTCCTTTCCAGCTTAAGTTATTATGTGATTATAGCGCCTGCTACTCGCATTTTAGAAGACAGCAGCAGTCCTTGTTAACTTTCTGCATGAAAAACTGTAGACCTATTTTGGGAATTCCACAATGAATAAGGGGTAAATATAAACAAAGAATAAGAAACACTAAGGTAAGTAAATCCTGTCTGTGGAGTTTTTCACACTGCTGAGATGTAGATGGTTTACTGTACATGTGGATGCTTGATTCTGCCATCCCTTAACCTGCCATCAGGTCCCTGAAACAGGGCCATGGAACACTGCAAATGTGAAAGGATGGATGAGGCCATGTCATTTGAGCCCTGTGGCTTCAAGCTTTGCAAACTTTCTTCTCCTCAGGCCTGAGCTCTCCTTTTTCACTAGAAGGGACAAGAAACAGACATAGTCTGAGGTATCATGTGGACATGTCCCATGACAACAGTGACTACAGATGTTGCACACTGTAAGTTTATTCTCTCACACATATGAATGAATGATCTTCTCTTAATCATCTACGGGCAATCCAGAAGCCTTTGTCCTTAGGCTCATGACACCTTAGGCCTGGATCTTTAAGTTTTCTAACTCATTACTCAGATGTGCCTCTTGCACAGCCGGCTCAAACACCACGCTTTTAAGCTCTGCTGCTGTGCAAGACCGGACTTGCATTTGTTCATTGGGTGGTGGGGCAAAGTGGCACCTTCTGGCTCTGGGTGACTGAGTAGGCATAGGCTCTTCCCTGATCCCATGGACTCCTCCTCCGATCTACACAGGCTGCTTTGAGTCACCCGAGGTGCTGCCTTGCAAGAAACTGCCTCTGTGCTTTACCATGTTCATTCCTTGCTTTTGCTCCCTATGCTCAATTTAAATTGTGAGGTTTTAGATCTATATCTTTGTTACTGTCTGGAAGAATACAAAGCTTCTGGTCTTGCTCTCATGCTTATTTTGTGTGGGTCCCTGACAGTAAGCAGAATTTTGCTGGAGGTGTGAACTGTCACTTCCGTCAGAACTGGTGTGAACTCCTTTGAGAAATATATTATCAACTGCAAGGAAAGTCTTCCTCATTATTTTGTTTAGCAATGCATCCTCTCAGGATGATAATTTACATAAAAGAACACCAATGTTTATTTGTTTTTCAGTAACTGTGAAGTTTCCAAGCTATACCCCCCTCCCCCCCCCACCCCCACGCCCGCCTCCTCTCGCACTTAGTTTTCTTCTTTTCTTAATAGGTGAAAGATCACTCCTATTTAACCCTAAATCTAACCATTTACCTTCTGCTAACTGTGGCTTTTCTTTCACTGATAATATCACGGTTTCTGGCAGCTCACAGACTTGTGCACCTGTGTCCAACTTAAAATGAATAAATATTTCATTCACTTTTGGACTGGTTGTTAATCATCTTCGAAGGCAATGATGTCCAAAAATTCCTGTTTCTTCATTCTCCCTTCAGACTCTTCTGGCACCAGTAAACTCATATAATGTGAGGTAATTATTTCCAGTGTCTGCATTTTCTTCTGAAGGCCAGGCATTGTGTTGTTTATTGCAATGTATGGAAATGTTTCGTGTATGCTGATTTTCATCTCCACATACTTTATTTCTTCCTTATTGCAGTAGTTGATCTTCTTTTGCATCTTCTCTGTCAAAATTGCCGTCATTTCTTCAAAGTAAAAATCTAAGTAAATTTTTAGAGTTGAAACTGGATGCCCTATTGATTACTGTCTTCTGTTTCAGATTTCCAGTATGATTTGCTGTACAGAAACTTAGCCTCCAAAATTTGAGGCTTTTCAGCCCTCTCTAAGTCAGAAAGTCTTGTATTCTCTGTTCACTCTGTGATTAAGAACACCCCTCTCTCCTTTCATGTAATATGGAGTGGAGCATTCCTCCATTTCTATGGGAGTTTCAGAGCCTGTCTTTTCTGTCCCAGTGTTTGTGAAGACAGTGAAGTTCTGCTCAGTGTACTCTAAGATTCCATATATTTTTTAGTAATTCTACTTATTATTCAAGCCTTTTTTTTTTTTTTTTTTTAAGTGTGTTCCCCTTCTGGCATCCTGCATCAAATAGAAAACATAAGTATTATAGTATTATAGTGCTTGATAAATATCTGATTTAGGTCATAATATCCCACTCATTAACACTTCATTGATACATTTCCAGATCTAATATATTTTTGATCCAGATCAGGCATGGTTATACAAACACTGTTTCATAAAATTAAGACCAAGCAACATGGTGTTAATGCTGCCTTTACCCTGTGTGATTTTTGATCTTGCACTGCAGACTCTAAGCCTGGCTCTAACGTGCAGTCAGCCCATGACCTCAGTGCCCAAGTTGTAAGCTGACAGCACGGTGTAATGTGAGCCTCAACAGAGTACAATGCATTCCCTGCAGCTCTTGCAAGGGTATGTGAAATCTGTAACTCCCCACTAGTTTAAGGAACCTACACAAAGGAACACAGTCAAAGCCGAAGATGTGTAACAGTGTATTTTTCTTCATACACAATGATATAGGACTTCCTGATGCTTAATATAAACTTTAAAAAAGATTTTTGCATTTTCTAATAAGTTTCTCATTAGTCTGTAATCTGTAATTTTTTTTCCCTATGTATTTCAGAGTCCAGAATTGCATCGTCACAGTAGCTTTGGCTCTGAATGCCAATTTAAATACACATTTGATGAATGTCAGTGTACATTTAAACTGACTTTCAAGCTCACATATTAACATGCTCTTTAAATATTACTGACTTTTTTTCCTGTGAGGTATGCCTTTAACTTATATTGTAGTTTTATTCTATGAAGTCACTGCTTTAGACAGGAAGAAGGCTGCAGGTTAACCAAAGAATATTTTACTTCAGAAATCCTGTCAGGAAAAGGGAGATGTAATTGTTCTTGAAAACAGAATGCTGACATGTAGGAGGAGAGCATCTATTTCCATTTTGTCTCTTCTGCAGAACACAGTTTATTATATTTGTCTTCATGCTCTCATTTATAAAATAGGCATGGAAATGTATTTCAATATGCTTGGGGTCACAACGAGGAAGAAACACATATGAACATATTCTTTATGTTACTATGAGTGCCAGTACTAACATTTTTTCAAAATTTACAAAAGGCCTCAGTGGCTGACTAGAGGATTAGAAAGATTTGAAACCTGACATTGTGTAAATTGCTGTTTCCAGCTTTGATATGGAAAGTAAAATATTTGGAAGATGATACACTGGGATAAAGCCAAAAGGTATGGGTCTGGAAAGGCTCGCAAGGGATCATGTAGCCCTTTTGATTCTAGTGGGTGAAGGTCACCTATTAGACTGGCTATCAAGCTTCCCAGAGCTGAGTTGGCTCCGTGCCGACTTATCACCTTCTGTACCATCATTTTTGCATAAAAGCATCCTAAGGCAGTGAAGCCTAAGTGCCCTTGGATGCATAAGCAACGGACTCAGTGAGAGAGGAGGATGCAGGGGTGAGAGTCTCATGAGTGGAGGTGAAGTGGCAAGCAGGATACAGAGACAATGCTGAACTCATCCCATATTACTGCTTACCTTCCTGCCAGCTTTGTGCTCATTGCTGTGTTCATTGAAAGGCTGTATGCTGTGGGTTACAGTGCACAGGGTTGGAAGACAACCTTACAAAAGATGGGATGGGAGGTGTGGAATTCTGTGCCTTTGGGGCCAGATTATATATAGAGACTAGGGAGGGCTGGGGTGACAGCACAGAAAAACTGATTATCTGTGACTGTCAGTGATGTACTGCACACAGTAGTACAAAAATCGTTCTTTCCATCCCTTGTTAGATGACCCTGTAGCATCTCCCTTCCTTCCTCTCAGAGGAGAGCTCTGCAGATTTTCTCTGAACCTTCACAGGTATTCAGCCTGGATTAGGAGGAAAAAATTGTGGATTTTGAATAGGAAACATTCAGTTGTGAACTAAATCCACGTGCAAATACTGAAATTTATATTCTGTGGGGAGCTGAATGGATTTCCAAGGCCTGCAAGCTTAGAAGACTGGAAAATTGCCAGAAGCCTGGCAAGGTGACATTGTCGTCATTCTACAATGACTGTGGTATAACATAACCTAAATTTTCTTGAGAGGAAAACAGTGCCCACTGAGCTTGTACAATAAGCTTCTGTCAAGCACTTCCATTTTCAGGAAGCTACGGTGTAGACAGTGCTTTGAACTGGAGTAAGTCACAAGGTTAACAGAGGGCTCCATGGAACCTGAGACCATGCTTGAACAAATTCCAGACAACAACACTTTGAATTCACAGTTTTCTTTTCCAGTAAGACTTTTAAAGTCCAGGTAGGACTTTAAAAATATACAAGAGTACCACACATGTTTATGTACGCACATAGACAGAAAAGTGAAATCCAAATGAAGGGAAACCTAACAGGCAGAATCCACACTTATTTTCTTGGGAATTGTAAGGATTTTACTTTTAAGAGAACTGTAACATTCCTTAGATAATGTGGGGTGATGACTTTAAAACTTGAAGGCTTGATACTAACATGCAAAATTTGGTTTATATGGTGAAAAAAGATACTGTGCCAATTGGTTGATTTTCTACCTATTTTTACCTGTATATTACTACAATAAAAGGAGTATTTTTCTTAAAAAAGAAAAAAACCCTTAATTTAACTTCCGGGGGGGGAAAAAAAAAAAGTATGAGAACTAATTTATATTGTTGATACTTGCTACTTGCTTATAATGGAAAATGTACTGGTGTTCTTGGTACAAGCCATATAAAAACTATTAAGATACAGAAAATTCCTTATGTTTTCTACTGTGTAGTGGCAGTTTTGATTATAGGTCACACAGAGAAGAACTGTCCTCATCAATTCACTTTTTTGTTTTGCATAGGCTGTACAAGGAATCCTGAACTGGTAGGAACGCAGGTAGGAATGCTGATTATTTGGCCAGTCATTAACTGGCATACTAACAAAAGAAAATATTTCAAGAAAAACCTAATAAATTCTTGAAGAGCATGCTCAGAGAACTACATAGAGTGAACACCTTTCATAAGGTTCAGAAAATCTCCTTTCACTAGTTACGTAAGATCAGGAACAATGTGAACCCAGGAATTTAACCACTTCTCTGTTTCCCGAAAAATTACAAAAGTCTTTGTAACTGGTCAAAACTTGTATCCTTCATGCATCCTAGGCAGAAGTGGATATAAAACATTACCACAAACATCCTTATCGACAACTTTATACATCAGAAAGGAAAGCTGATTTTTTTGGTACATGGAAGTTGCTTAGCACAGGAAAAGACCGAGCCATAGACCTTGTGAAGTCCAACCCTTTCTTCCTTTTGCTAGTATTTTTTGTATTAAGGTACAGCACTATTAAATCACATTTGGGAGTTTTTCTTGAACTGCTAGGAATCAAGTGACTCCAACAGAATCCCTTCAATTTAACAAGTACTAACCTCCTCAAACAGGGATGGACATTAACCATGCAGTTAAGAAAGCAGGAAATACATTAAAATAAACAGGCAAATAAATAAAACTTTTTGTTCTCACCATTAATAATACCAACTACTGACTGAATGCCTGAGAGAGAGGATAAGATAAAGCAGTCTTTGCTCAGATTTGAGTGGGGACAACTGCTCTTTCAGGTATTCCATACTGTTAGTGCAGAAGGGCAATGCAAAAGGACTGATTCATGCCCAATAAATACAAAAAAGTATGCTCAGACATGAGCCCTGGATTTGTCACAGGACTGTCACAGTATTAGAAAAAAAGCAGGCAGAAAATACATTCTAAGAAAAGCCAACAAGGATTTTCAAAACTACTCCTTTTTTGAGCAATCCAACATTAAAATAGGCTGGCATAAGGAATAGGAAATGGGAAGAAAAAGGCTCCTGGGGTTACTAGGTAATGTTTAGATTTGTATTAATGATTGATATAAGAGACTGAAATTGAGTAGATATTCTTTATATGGCAGTGTTATGTCATCTCATATTTGACAGAGAGCAGTGGGAATGTTTACTAAAACAATACAAAAAGGCAAGGTGACTTTCTGGTCCAGAACTGAAAAAATGAAATTGAAAATGAAAATAGAGAAACAAGATAAAACTTAATGGAAACATTATTATGGCTTTGTGTAAATGGCAACTTTCATCAAATCCTGACATATTTGTAAAAACTGTGAAATACAGACCCAGACACAGTAGAAGCAATAACAGAAATTCACCACTGTGCTATTCAAATCATGAAGCTGCAAGGTGTGTACTTATACACCATGACAGTACACACAAGGTAATTTTTTTAGTTATATTCAGGCATATTTGAGTCAAACATGTCACCTCACATCTTTATTGTACACTGAGCTGGCTTAGAATTTTCCCATTAGAGATAATTACTTATAAAACTATATGTGTGTTGAGCTCACAATGTGTAAAAATAGATACACTAACTGGAAACAATTCTAGTTTACATTCTGTTCAATTATTTTGGTTTACATTTGCTATGTTCCAAATGGTCAACATACTTTTTTTCATAAATTAATTCTGTTGATCTTGCTTTTGTTTTCTGTTTTAGCTAAACAAAGCCTAAAAAGTTTCCATTGTTGCTGTTGCTGTGTTTCCAAAACATCCTGTGGTATGTCCGATTCACTACATATTTGGCTATTTTTCATGCACTTTCTTTCAATGTTCAGTCTGCATATCATACAATGTCCTTTTTGGCATCAAATGCCTGAATTTCCTTCCTAGCCTCTCTGTTATTGGTTCATGGCATGCTTAATTTGATCATGATACAAATATAAATATTAAATGTGTATATTATGCATACCAAATTAATCTTGCAGAAAAGTCTGGGGTAAATATGTTTCAGAAATGTTTACTTTCTTTAACTAGCTAATTGATTTCAAAAACATATTTCTTTGGCTTTTTTTGTGCCTATTTGGTGTACATGTTCCATAAATAGTTTTGTAAATGCTCTTCATTAAGTGAGTAGTTACAACTGCTAATTTTGATCAGATGCTCTTATAGTTGCCAGAAATATTGCTCATAATTTATATTCCATCATCAATCCCCCCTTCCAATTTGCCATTCTTGCTGTTCTAGCTCATAATCTCCTAAGATATCCCCCACTTATTTGTACTACAATGAAGTGCCTCATGACCTAGACAAGACTAAAGCAGTGAGGCTAAGCAAATGAAGCTATGTCTGCACAAACAGGTCTTGCTATACTGCAAAAATTATCCCGTCAGGAAACAAAACAGTGGAAAATGTAAATAATCACTCCATACCATTTGGGAACCATCTGCAGGCCAACAGTTATTCACTGAAGGAATCAACGTATCCTTCAAGACATCAAGTCTGGGAGATAAATATATTCTGCTAATACAATTCACATCAGGGGGGATTCAGCAGCAAACAATGAAAACAGAATCTGGTAGGAATCTTGCAGGCTGCTTTTTAGCTCTTCGAATAGAGTTTAAATTAGATATAAGTAGTTAATGTATTCTATGCCTAGGACCAGAGTTCACATAAACTAAGTGAAAAGTTAAATTAATAAATTTGTGGCAATGTTTTCCTGTTCTTCTACGTAGGACATAGATCCTCGTTGAAAATTACTTTTTTTACAAGGAAAGATGACATTCAGTTCAGAAAATGAGAATGCTTTGGAGTGTTCTTTTGATAGTGTTTACTGAAGCATCTGTGTTTTGTATGGGAAGTCATTTATTACCTGTCTGTTTTTTAGGGCATCTCAGAAACAAAGTGCAGAGATAAAAATTCCTGGCATTTTAAGCCAACAAATACACAATTTTTCAGGAACTGAATATAAACACGTGTAAGGTCACTTTCAACAGAAGATACATTGATTAGACCCAAAGAAGAATGAAAATGAACTTTAAAATATTAATAGGTCTGTAGCTAGCTTTCATAACAAACATTTCAGGTTTTCATTGTTACATAAAACTCTCTGTCTAGAATAATTTGCCTGTGTTTTTGGGAGAACAGACTGCTGGAATTCATGTTGCTCAGTACATCACTTGTTTTGTTTTCCAAAAGTTATACAAACTGAAGGAAGTGACTGCCTATATTGACATTAGAACTTTGTAAGTTTAAATCTGTTATGGACACCTTCTCAGCATCTACAAACCAAAACTCAGATTTCTTCTCCCTATAAAAGCTTATTTAAATTATTCAAAAACACATTGCAAACTTTTACTTCAACTACAAAATGATACTTCTCTCCAAAACTCTGTTATGCCACAACCAAAATGAACAGGTGGAAATTCCACGGAATTAAAGATAAAAGCCACATTTCTAATACAAAAATATAGCTGCCCTTAGGAGATGTTTCAAGAGGGAAAGTCAGTTTTTGAAAAGCACTTTGAAGAACATTTTGTTGTGAAGAGGGTTGTCAGAATCCAAACGTAGTGATAATGCTGGGAGTGTACATGCTCTTCTGCCAACAAAGGGGGATATTTATAATTTATCACACATAAGAATACTCACCTGTCTGAACAGAAAAGGGGTTTGGGCTTTTTTTGTTGTCTCTTTTTAATAATGTCCTCTAGGCAACCTGGGAATGATAATATGGATTGCAATGTTCAACAGCAAGCCTGTGATTTCGCTGTTCAAGGGAAGCACTCTAGCTCAATAAAAAATGCTCAGAACAATGTGAAACAGCACACCCCACCATACTGCAAAGCACAGTGCCTCTTCTTCCAGAAGAGAAAATAAATCATGCAACAGTTTCCTGCAGGAAAGAACAGTTCCCTAAATGACCACATAATTGCGTTAATAAAGCTACTTGCTGCGAGGACTGGGCATAACAGGTACAAATCAGGCTGGCACAAAGGGAATTATCCAGCATTTCGTGGCAGCATGTCCCAGGCACCAATTACATGACAGGGATATGCAGGAGCAATGCTTGACCCTCAAGCACTGCATGAGCTCTTCACTGCTACCCGTCGTAAGAGAAAACTCAGCCCAATGCACTTGAAGGCATAACACAAGTAGTGGGTGGCAGAACAGAAGTCATAAAGCTCTTTTTTCTTCTTTAACCAGTTTCAAACACTCAGACTTGATGCTCAGAGCATACACCCACTCCTCCCCTGGATTATACAGGAATAGAGCCATATCAGGGCAGCACTTCACCACTGTTCACTGGTGATGCTGCAGAGCATAGAGTTAATTTGGGGTAATCCCATACTAACAGGCTTATATGGCCTCTGGGACCCAAGGTAATCATATTGCAGTTTTACATGGTGTAAAGCAGATATACCTTTCCTTTATGGATCTGAAGAATCATAACGTAAAGCTGGTCTCAAACTTGGACTAAAAAGCAGTGAATTAAATTGATATTAACTTCTGATGACAAACCGGTAAAGAAATCAAGTTCTTACTGTGAACTGTAATCTTCTCTTGGATGTAGTCAGATTTGTTTTCTATATAAATTTAGCCTTGAAATACATCTTAGAGGGGATTATAAAAATCGATCAAAATTTTTGTCTCACAGTCTACATTTATAGGTTCTGTATTGAATTCATGGACTGTGCAGAAGCAGTTATTAATTAACATTCCTTTCTTTAACCCATAGCTCCTGAATAAGGGATGCACTCCCTACAAAGTGCTGATAGAGGTGACTAACTGGGGAAACATACCACTTACATAAATTCAATTATTTTTAAATGTTGTATAAAATTTCTGCACAAAGGAAGGGAAATACAAGTGAAAATGATTAGAGAATATAAATACAAAGCACAATCTTGCTATGAAAATGTTCTGTTTAAGTGCTGTAACAAGTGTTGTTTTTTTATGAATTAAGGCTAAATCTTGCTTTCTGTATTCACAAAACCAGTTATAATGGTGTTCATGGGAATTTTACCACTGATTCAGTGAAAGTACAGGCTGTGACATTTCAGTTATTCTCAGGAACAATAAGGGCCATTTAACTCTGTACTACTGTAGTCAGTGCTGTCATTGTCAAAGGACTAGTGAGAGGAGAAGAGAAAATCCTGAGAGTTTTGATGCATTAAAAACATATTATCTGAAACAAACAAAAAAAAAGAACAAAAAGCCATTTGAACCTTCTCTTCCTACATGTCAGGAAGATTTCAATGATGAACCACTGTTCACAATAATTTCTATAGTGTTCAATATGTATACATAAAGGAAGCGTACACAACATCTCTTTGCTTTCAGAAATGTAAATTTGGAACTGTCCTTGTACAAAAGATATTTGATCATCCACACCGTTTGTCTTCAGCACATGCTTTTGTATCCAAGCCTGCTCCCATGGAAATCAACAGAAATTAGCCAGTGACTCAAATGAAGACGACACGAGTGTTCATTACACTGTTAGACAGACATTTTTTAATTAAATAAAGAATTTGTCTAAGGGTAATCTTAATCATAACATTTTTACTACATGTCTCTGTACCAATATTCATATTCTCAAAACTAAAATTTCTGTGAAAGGGAGGGTTTGCATTTTTTTTATTTTGCTTTTATTTACAGTTTTTAATCATTAACATCATGGCAACAATTTTACTAAAATCAACCTTAAACCCCTTACTAGCTAATAATAATGTGCCAAGAATCACTGAAGAGCTTAAAATGGATAGAACTTGGTTTATATGCTGCTCATTGAGTATTTTCTGAGTTGAACTCAGTTGAACTGATACCCATGCCTTAGAGGATAAAAAGGAAAGCAAATGGCACATTTATTCAAATAATGTACAGCTCTTTCTGCACCTTTTAACATTTGGGTGTCCTCTTGATGACTTCAGCCTTTTTAAGGCTAACAAGTGAATTTCGGATTTATAGTTGAGAAACAGCATGGCTGCTTCTGCTGTCAGTCTGTATTCATTACCCTAATAATAGGAGGTATAATAAACAACATAGATTTACAACTGTACATTTTAATTATTGTTTCTGAAGGCTTGTATATCAGGAGAGGTGATCACCACTCCTTTCTGATTTGGAATTTTCTCCTTCAGTGCCAGACACAACCGAGTTATTCAGTAAACAGACAGCTTTGCTCTTTTCATCAGTGATTCATGAAAGAGTTGACGGTGTGTTAAGGTCATCTGAGCTTCAGTCTAACAATCTGATTTGTTGGCTCGGTAGATTTACGGCATCTTGATTTTCTTGATAAATTCCATGTGAAACCCAATACCAGCTGCCCTGACAACATCTTTATCTACATTAATAAATTCATATTGGTCCAGACACAAAAAGGACTTATATAAACCTGAGAATTTTGTAATGAAAACTTAAAAGTTTCAGAGGTTTCACAAGCAGAATTTTTTAATCCACAGATAAACTGCAGTTAAATTTAGAAGTGATATTTTGCTTTTGGACAGTCTGTTAATTTTACAGAAAGATATTAAATAATTGTATCTTGTTAGCCTGCGTTACATACAAGAAAAAATGGAAAGTCCTTGCTTATTATACATAACCACTGTGACTGTAATTGGAAAAGACTGAAAAGAGATAATTTAATGATAAACTATTGGGAAAAAAAAAAAAGGCAGGCATAGACTTGGCTTATACAACATGTACGAAATAAATGTTGTGTAGAAAACAGCTTGAATTCCTGGGGTGAACAGTATATTAGACTGTTGGCCTAAAAAATGTTGGAACTTTTGCAGCTAGTTCCTAAATTATTAGGCAAATTTAAAATGCGAATCTCCTGTTTATTTACTGAAAGGTCATGCTTTCCTGCACTCCAGTTGAACATAATTGCATTTCTTCCTACAATTTATAAAGGACAGTAATAAACTTTACAGTAACTGCAAATCTTTCAGATATTTTTGTCCATAAAACCTTGCCTACATATTTCATAGTTATGATTTTAACAAATTCTGGCTACCAGTGCCTCATGATGTAACCTGTACATATACTGTGCTTTCCTACCCAAGAACTTATGCAGTACAATTTCAGTTTCTTTTAAATTTAAAACCATTAAACAATTTTCTGATTTACTTAAAATGTGCAATTCTGAGGAAATTATGGGATATAGTAGGATTTCAGTTGGATAAAACAACACAAGCTTACTGTAAAATCAATAAATAAATAAACCTAGAAGTAGCTAGCACTCCTAGCAAATAGTTGAAGTCATTTACTGTCTGGATGAGTGTGTTAAGAGAAGGGTCCACCTGTGGAACATAAACCACAGGACAAAATTTTGTAGGCCTATTAATGATAGTCAGAAGTGACTACCAGTCAGAAGTGAAGAAATGCGTTAAACGGATTTCACTAATGATATCAGGAGAAATCTTTGAATGGAGCATACCCATTCTAGGAATTCTGTTGCTTTTTAACATAAAGCAGAGAGTGGAATGTCATTCTTTTGCTGATTTCATGAAGAGCATCACTGTGATGGTGAGACAAATGTTTATT
Source organism: Anabacerthia variegaticeps (assembly GCA_035583185.1). Taxonomy (NCBI): domain Eukaryota; kingdom Metazoa; phylum Chordata; class Aves; order Passeriformes; family Furnariidae; genus Anabacerthia; species Anabacerthia variegaticeps. The sequence continues at coordinate 40,341,739 of JAWWEW010000041.1, read as the reverse complement.
TCTTTTCAGTTTGATACAAACATTGCAGACAGCCTTGAAGAGGATGCAGGTTTATACTGCAGAGACTGGTGTACAACAGCATATTTTAACATTTTGAGGCCAATCTTTATTATGTTGGTGGATTTTCTTGGATGTTTAAGTTTAATGATAAGCTGCTCTGGAGTTCCTGTGAAGAAAATGCCTCAGAGCTCTTGAATTGAAAAAGACTTGTGAAGATGTTGTGCACAGTAATTTTTAATAACCTATGCCTCTTAGGATGTCTGATGCTTACTAATCTTTCTGATAGTCAGGAATTAATTTCAAGGCTTTAAGGGAGAAAGCAACAAGAAGCATAACTGTTGTATAACTTCTCCTAAATCTCAGAAGAATTTTACTCTTTCTCTTAGAGTACACTGAAATACAACATTGACAGAGATAACAATCAGGGATAAGCAAATTCAAAGAAACCAACTTATTCAGCAGTTGCCTGGAGATACAGAATATAGACCCACTCTGAGTTGGTTATTTCAGATGGTGAGGGAACTGCAGCTGGATTCCCAGAGAATTAGGCCATGTTCCCATATGGCAGGAAGTATGGGAATTTTGGAAACAGTTAAATTTGAATGGATTTCAGAAACTAAGGTTAGCTAAAGTCACTGTTCTGAGGGTCAGGTGGCTAATTGAAATGTCCGGGCAACTACACCTCAGTTCTGAGTTGGTTACAAACACTGAAAAAATTTCATGGCCCACAGCCTAGCATGGATTCCATTCCTTTCAGAGCACCAGAATATATTTCACGAAGAAGGAGGACATTTATCAACGATAAGATGCACAGGACAAAGAGATTTAGATGCTAAGATTGGGTATTCAGTTCCTTTCCATGGAAAAGGAAGTCTGAAGCACCACTCTACAGCTGTGAAGTTGGCTACTTCACACATGAGCCGGGAAGATTTTCTTGCTGCTGGTCCTATCTTACCACTTGCCCTTAGTATCAGGGATCTCCGACAATATAATAAAGACCATCTAATTCCAACCCCTCTGCCACAGGCAAGTCTTGAGCTACAAGCCCACCAAGGGAGTTTTACTTTAAAAATATATGAAGCTCCAGAAGTTTGCCCGCTGAATTATTAGAAGAGCCTTCAGTTCTTTTAACACCTTAAGAGAGAGTGCAAAGGAGAAGATACAGCACACATTTTCTCAGGAACTACTTTACTGGTAAACTTCAGAAAAAATAAGAGTCCTTGGGCAAAGTTTAAAGGGCAACATACAACCAAAATAAAGCATTCCACAAAGCATTGACTTAGTACATGCTAACACATACAATTCAGCAAAACCCAAACCATCTGGTATCCAGCTACCCAAAAGATTAAGAAAAGAGATTAGAAGAAGAAGAAAAGAAAGAAAGATAAAAGGAAAGATAGAGCTACCATTGCTAGATCTGGCGTAGGTCCAGCTGCGGAAGTCTAGAGAATGGTTGTTCAAACAGGTGGTGATCAGGTGTCTCTGGTTTGACCTGCTCTGGCCACAGTTCTCAGACGGGACTCTGGTGCTTCCCCTGTGCCAGCCAGTCAGAGGCTGGGTAAGGGGCTCCAGGGTGTGCTATGGCCCCTGCTCCCGGGCTGCCTTTGGGTGACGGCTGCTCCGGGGTTGCCCAGTGAGTCTGGCAGGAGCTAGGATGTGGGACAAGGCATGACCTCACCTCCGTGAGATTTGACCCATCCCTGCCCCACTCCCACGCACACACAAGTTGCTCTGAGCCAGAATAACAATGCAGTGTCTCGTACCACCTTCCACTAGACCAGGTTACTCAGAGCCCCATCCAGCCTGATCTTGAACACCCTCTGGATGGGGAGTCCACAACTTCTCTGGGCAACCTGCTCCAGTGCCTCACCATTTCTTCCTAATAGCTAATCTAAACCTACCCTTCTTCAGCTTAAGACCATTGTCCCTTGTCCTCAGGGTTTGTCTCATTCCATTCTCTGCCCAGGCTGTTAGTGCTTGGGATTGACACAAAGCAGGCAGACAACCTTGCATGTGCCCTTGTTGAACTTCACTGAGGGGTGCACAGGCCCACCTCTCAAGCCTGTCCAGGTCCCTCTGGATAGCATCCCTTCCCTGCAGCATGTCAACTGCACCACACAGCTTGGTGCCATCAACAACCTTGCTGAGGGTACACTCGACCCCACTGTCCATGTCACTGACAAAAGTGCTGGCCACAATGCTGACCCCTGAGGAACACCACTAGACCTGCATAATTAAAGTTTGTTGTCATGATGCCTAAGGATTTGGTGTATTTTTATGTATTTTTTGGTGTGTATTTTATGGATCTTTATAGCTTTAGAAGTAAG